>VXBW01008148.1:0-60387 GCA_013400375.1 Thinocorus orbignyianus
TCTTTGTAGCATCAGGGCTTATCTTGCATGTGCATCCCTAATTTTGACTTATGTTTTGTGAGCCTGTGCAATGACATGCACAAAGCTGTATGTTTGATAGCTGGATGTGGTGAAATCTCTGAAGCGAGGGGCAGCTTCATCTGTTACCACCTTTAACTTCCTGTTCCTCTTTCAAGCGGTATCAGAAATGACTGAGAAATACAAGATTGTAGAGATCTTGCTGCCTTTTTTGTAAGAAAAAATGTAGCTTTAATTATGGGATTTTGCAGCATCTAGACAGGAGAAAACTATTTTTCATAATTTTGATAAATTCCTTTTAATTGGAATTATGACTACGGAAAGTCCCTTGTTCCTTCTTCAATCCCCCTTTTCTGGTATTTCATTGACACAGTTTCTGCTGTTCCTTTAACTTTCATTTTTTCATCTATGGCTGCTTACTGACATGTAGCTTTAGAAATTTTTTATTAATCACTGGGTTTTGGGGTTTTTATTTTTTCTTCTAGAACACAATAATCAGTTTCTATATTAAAAATGTATCCCACATGTTGTTTTTTCTCTTGTTCTGCTGTTTGACAGGGCTTGCAGTCTCATCTGCAGGCTCTACTATCACTTTACAAACTGTTCTGTCCCGAGTTGGTGACCATAGCTCTTCCTCGGAAAATGAAGGTAAGGAGTTACATTGAATCTATTTGGAATGAGCCTGCATGACAGTATTTGTGAAGAAAACACACAAAATGTTTTATGAAATTGTGGAATGAGGAGAGTTCTGTGCTGGGAACACCTATCCTGGTGGTCTGTCAAGCAGAGTCGAGTGTATATACTTCGTTGTGGTGACATTTCTCAGAACAGAAACTGATCTCTCTGTTGCTTTGTCTTAGTTTGGCTTCTTTCCTAGACATCTGATTTGTGTTTTCAGACTTACTTCAAGAATGCAGAGGGCCCGTGGAAAGCAGCCATCAGTGCAGTAAGGCGAAGAAACAAGGAAAACTCTCCGGTGTTGCAGCCACTGGTTTTAGGCACAACTCAACCTCAATCACGAAAAAGGGTAGGTTCTGGGCCTAAGGTAGGCCCTGCAAGGTGCCAAACAGCTGTTTTCAATATGAATATTTGCAAATAATGGGAGTCAGGTTTTATTTTAGCACTGGGAAAGATGGAGTTAGCTATACAGAAATGCAGTGTTCACATTATCATGAAAGCCTGGATACATTTCGTAGAATCATTCAGGTTGGAAAAGACCTTTGGGATCATCAAGTCCGACCATAAACCCCACTCGACAAAGTTCTCCCCTACACCATATCCCCCAACATCACATCTCAATGACTCTTCCAACACATCCAGGAATGGGGGCTCAGCCACCTCCCTGAGCAGCCTATTCCTGTCTCTGACCACTCTTTCTGGGAAGAATTCTTTCCTAATGTCCAGTCTAAACTTACCCTGTTGCAGCTTGAAGCCATTCTCTGGTGTTCTATCGCTAATTACCTGGGAGAAGAGACCAGCACCAACCTCTCTGCAGTGTCCTTTCAAGCAGTTGTAGAGAGGGATGAGGTCTCTCCTCAGCCTCCTCTTCAAACTAAGCATTTACAACTCCTTCAGTCACTCTTCGTAAGATTTATTCTCCAGGCCCTTCACCAACTCTGTTGCCTCCTGCACTTGCTCCAGCACCTCCAGATCTCTCTTGTGTTGAGGTGCGCACAACTGGACACAATCCTCAAGGTGTGGCCTCACCAGTGCTGAGTCCAGGGGGACAATCACTTCCCTACTCCTGCTGGCCACACTCTTTCTAATACAAGCCAGGATACCATTGGCCTTCTTGGCCACCTGGGCACACTGCTGGCTCATATTCAGCCACTTGTCAACCAGAACCTCCAGGTCCTGCATCACTCAAGTTGGTCCTCTTCCCAAACAGGGTCTTTATGGGAACTTGGGTTGTAGGTGCACTCAATTGCATCGTAAATTGAGTCATTGCTATAAATTTGTGTTTCTTTTCTACAGAAATGGAATGCCCAGGTGATTATACCTGCAAGCAGTACAGACAGGAATACTTTAGAAGAGGACAGAGGAAAGAAGCATATTAATTTGTATGGTATGGATGAATCTTTTCCAGTGGAGCAACTGCAGACCTTCTCTCAGCTCCTACAAAATATACACCGTATAGAGGTGAGTTTCAGGAAGGTCTCAGTAAACTCATTGCTCTCTCTATATGTGAATAGTGTGTGGGCTGCCTACTTCTGACAGAACATCTAGTCCTGCCTGAAGGTGGTAAATGAGTCCTGGAGATAGTCTTGTTGCTGGTAAAAAGATTAGACACCTCTGATAGAATGAGATTCTCTGGCAATTTGCTGATGTAAATACTGAAAAACTGTTTTGTTTTGGTTTTTTCTTGATTTCTTTTGCAGTTTCCTTCCCAGATGGGTTCAGTGCTAACAAACCCTTTGTTTCTTCACTACATGAATTGCATCAAAGATGAATCCATTTACCTGAGGCTCTACTATTGGATGGGCCAGACCCTTCAGGAAGGTAGGAACTTATTATCTTGCATGGCAGGGATGCAAAGGATGTCTGAAGCTTTTCATGTTTTGATGGTTGTTCTTTGCTACTCGGATTTGTGGTGATTAATCATGCGTCGTAAAACAACTACTGAAGGAGATCTGAATTTTATTTCCGATTGTGCTTCATTTTGCTGTGCTCATATTCAAATATAATATTCCCTCCTCTTCAGAATGCACGTGGTGTGTGGCTGATAGTAGCCAATACGAAGAAGAATTCAAGGACTTCCTGGAAACTGTCTGCAAGACAGAGTGTTTCTTGCAGGTAAGTGCCTGTTCTGTGGAAGCCAAGAGTGTCACAGGGTCTTCCCTTGAAGTACTTCTGGGACTTACCCGCTTCCTGTGATATCTCTGAGAAGTGACAGTATCTCAGGTCATAAAAATACATATTCCTCTAGTGAGTCAATATTCTGGAGATGGCCTTGCTTTCTTCAGGGAAGATAATTTGGGAATGATCTTGAGAAGGATAATTTGAATGATAATTATGGTGTAAGTTGTATGGCAGGGATGGGGTGGAAGCCTTTTTCTTTCTCCAGGGTGAAGTGAGCATGGTGCAGGCATATGAGATAGGTTTTTGAATGTTGATCTTCTGCTTTGTAGGAGGGATTTTCTTCCTGTGAAGAGTTCCTGTATAAGAGCCTTCCTCTCTGGGATGGCTTCTGCTGCCGACCACAAGTCCTCAGGCTTGTGAGTTGGATCCCCCTCAGCAGCTTCTCTGGTATGTGTTGCAGATCCTTTGGGTGAAGCTGGACAGTGTCTCACCTTGAGGCATAGAATGAGCAGTGATATCATGCTGCTTTCTTGTTTGTTTCAGAAATGAAGTCACATCTCTATGATCCCCTGGCACAGCTCTTCTTCACATCATCCCTTTACTTTAAGGTAATTTAAGTAGAGTGTGGTGGCTGTTTACTCCTGGTTGGTATTGGTCAGGTGTAGCAGTCTGAGGGACTGTATAGGGGATATCTTTTGGGGGAAGTCTGTGCCCAAAAGAAGGTAAAATATATACTTACAACATAAATTCTTTGGGAATTTTAGCGCCTTTATTTCTGGGGCATAGGAAATAGAATGGATAGTTCACAATATGATAGTTGGTTTGTTTTATTGCAGTTTTAACTTAGTATTTGTAAACTCACCTTCTCCAGGAAGAGCTACATAATGTGTACATCCAGTTCAACAGGACATGCAATTAGCTCACTGCTCTTTGTGGTCCTGAGAAACTCTTGCTATCTTGCCTTTTATATGTTGTTTCTCATGATGCTTTTTGTTTAGTGTTATTCGCTTATGTTAATTGTCACAAACCCATTTTCTCTTTGCCTGTTGCAGTGCAGTGTTCTTGAGAGCCTGAAGGAGCTGCTGCAGAACTGGCTCAATTGGCAGGTGACTCATTCGGATTCAGAGTTTGACTCTCAAGCCCATTCTTTGTAAGTTTGTCTGAAATAAATGCCGATAGTGTTCTGTGCAGTGTTCACTAGGACATTTAGAGATATATTCTAGTTCTATTACCTTGTATAAGTTAATAATGATGCAGTGTTTCTGCTACACTGTAAGCTACCTCCTCAATCCTCTTCTTTCTCTTTCCTTGAAAGTATTTCTACCCTGAAAATTGGAATGTCCAGAAGTCAAAACCTTTATAACACTAGCAGCTGGGTCGTGTTTGTAATAATCTTGGTAACAGGATGTTACTGGGTACATTGAAGAACAAATGAATGGTGCTGGGTGCTGCATGTGGCAGAAGGATAAACTACAATTTTATTTTTACCACTTTTCCTTCTTGCTGCCTGCAAAGAGACTCATATATTAATGTTACATCGTGTCATTGGTGCAGGAATACCACCCTTTCTGGGCTAGTGAACATGGTGGCTGAACTGATCCACTTTGTTGGATGGATCTCCACTGTTGCATTGCGTTTGGAAAACAATCCTACTTTCTTGCTGTTCTTTGTCCTGGACTTCTATGAGACCGTACGTATCCCATTCATTGTGGCTTGTGAAATCTCAGTACTCTAAGGTTGTGTGTTTTGGTTTAAGACTGAGCATGAAGACACATTCCTCACTATAGTTTACAGACTTTGATTAAATGCAAGAATATTCCAAATACTTGGTAGATCTACAGGTGACAGCTGCTGCTGTTGCATCTATAGGAATCTCTGGGTAGACTTGACTCAGCAAGTAACCATGTCAAGGTATATGGTAGACCTAAATGAAACTGGGTAGACCTGGTTGAAACAAGGACTGATGAATGTCTCAGAAGGAAGCAGATGGAATTGCTTCACCCTGGCCTTCCCTCCTAGGTGAAGCTGATGAAGGTGACTAGAATGCAGTGTCGTGCTCTCTTTTGCTCTTAGATGCTTCAAGGTGTATTGTGACAGCAGTAATCATCTGCCTGGATTTGCTTCATTCCTGCAGGTGTGTGACATCTATCTGAGATACAAACTGCCTTTGTTGATATTGCCTCCTGCTGGAGTTTTCTACCCAGCACTTCTCAGCATGGATTCTGTCAGCTTGAATCAGCTCTGCTACATCATGTACAGGTACTACAAGTGTAGGGGCTTCCCCCTGTCTTCTCTCTGTCTTTTGGAAATGAAATTACTTTCATGTAAAATCTAACATCCACTTTTTCTTACCTTGCAAGGCAAAGGTGAATGTTCCAGTTGCACGATACAGGATTTTATAGCTGTAGTTTCTACTGTCTTTGATGTGTGAAGGAAGGAGTTCCTGTATTGTTTTTTTAGAGCACCTAAGCCAGCCAGCTGGAATCCCTAGCAGTTATCTATACAACTTTTCCCTCCTGTGCTTTGATCACTAGACTTGAGCTTTTCCTTACAAATTCTGTAATGTACTGAGTAGGAAGCACTTCTGCCACCTCCAAACTCTGTGGGAATTTGGGTCTCTGCCTCGTCCTGCCTTTGGGTCCACAAACAGCACTGTTTAGGGCTCTGCAGGATCCACCACCAGGGCTTGCTGTTCTTGGCCTTGTTAGTTCCAGTGGCTGAATCTGAGAAGAAGAGTAGCCAACTGCTGACAGCTGGCGCAAGGCTCTCTCCATGTGGCTTTTCCTCTAAGGAGTCTGCAGGGTAATTAACATGACAGGATGGGCTCTGGGAAATAAGACGAGCTAGTGCTTATTATATAGAACAACTGTCAGGCTGCATTACTTCCAGTGGCTTCCGTTTCTCTGCTCAGTGAATGGAAGTCTCCCTTAAAAATACACTGTGTTTTTTTCAATTTGAAGGCTGTGTGTCAGCTCCTGAGTGTTGTCTTTGTGAAGGTGACTGTCCCAGGCAGACTGGTCATGTCTTAATCATTTAAGAAATCAATATTACTGGGTGTCTCCCTGCTTTGCCTTGAAAGGGTGCATCTAGGAAGAAGTTCTTTCCTGTGAGGGTGGTGAGGCACTGGAACAGGTTGCCCAGGGAAGTTGTTGATGCCCCATCCCTGGAAGTGTTTAAGGCCAGGCTGGATGGGGCTTGGAGCAACCTGCTGTAGGGAGAGGTGTCCCTGCCCATGGCAGGGGGGTTGGAACTTGATGATCTTTAAGGTCCCTTCCAACTCTGACCATTCTATGATTCTATGATCTAGGCCAAATGATAAACTTCATTTGAATTCTTTTTCATGTCTCTCTTCGTTTTACCAGTAAATTTTGATATTCTCTCTCATGGAGGAAATAAGCTTTCTTAATACTCTCCTCCAGTTTTTTTCAGCACTGGGAAGCAGTAAAAATTGACAGGTATGTAACTTTCTTGTCTGTTTCTTTTTCAGGTATCGAGCCAATTTGGTGGCTGCAAAAGAAAATGAGCTGAGTAAAAAGGTACTTGGGGACAAATCTGCAATGTCCTAGAACGGACCTTAGGGGAGGAGTTGAGTTGAATGGAGGGGAGGTGTTCTGGTGGCGTTCTTTAAGGACTGGAGGGAGCACACAACTGCTCTGAAGATGTGATTTCAATAAATACCAATATTTGTTTTCTCATCCCTCAGAAAATACTGCAATTCAAGTTCAGTAGCCAGACCTACCAAGACTACAACCGGTACATAGTGGCTATGGTGGGTTGTCTGTGGACATCCAGTGCCTTCCAGAAGGATACTCATCCTCAGGGCCTGTGTATGGGTGACGAACTACTGAAGAAAACCGCCGTGCAGGAATTCAAAAGCAGCTTTAACATCGTCTACCACCCAGCCATGATGGGCTACTCTCTCCTCTTCCTGCAGCAGGTAATGGGGCAGGCCAACATTTGGGGCCTCTTCCACAGCACCAGATGTTCTGTCTTGACAGTTTCTCTAGAGAAGTGTCTCTCAGTCCTGTGGCTGACTTGTAGACTCAGCCAAGCTTTCAAAAGCTGGTATGGCATTCTCTGTTTGTGACGGATCAGTGGCACAATTTGAGTAGTCTTTCTTCGCATGGTATGAAAACACAAATGTAATGGTTTTAGATGTGAATTTGTGCTTATGATCATAGAATGGTTAGAGTTGGAAGAAACCTTAGAGATCATCAAATTCCCCCCCCCTGCCATGGGCAGGGACACCTCTCCCTAGAGCAGGTTGCTCCAAGCCCCATCCAACCTGGCCTTGAACCCCTCCAGGGATGGGGCATCAACAGCTTCCCTGGGCAACCTGTTCCAGTGCCTCACCACCCTCACAGTAAAGAACTTCTTCCTAATATCTAATCTAAATCTCCCCTCTTCCAATTTAAAACCATTACCCCTCGTCCTGTCACTAGACTTCCTGACCAAGAGTCCCTCCCCAGCTCTCCTGGAATTCCCTTCAGATACTGGAAGGCTGCTATCAGGTCTCCCTGGAGCCTTCTCCAGGCTGAACAGCCCCAGCTCCCTCAGCCTGTCCTGATAGGAGAGGTGCTCCATCCCTCTAATCATCTTGGTGGCCCTGCGCTGGACCTGTTCCAACAGTTCCATGTCCTTTCTATGTTGAGGACTCCAGAGCTGGACACAGGACTCCAGGTGGGGTCTCACAAGCGCAGAGCAGAGGGGGAGAATCACCCCCCTCATTTTGAGGATAGAACTAAAATAGCTAAATAATGACATAAATGACTAATTCAGTAAAAGCTTCCCAATAGTGCATCCTGTCTCACAAAATACAGAGCGTGACCTAAACCTTTAAACTTCAGAAAGTCAATAAATAAGTGGTTAAATTGTATAAAGGTGTGCAGGGTAAAAGTTTTAGCAGTGCTTTCTGACTCTTGCAGTAGCTTTTGAGAATGGCTTATTAAAAAAGCAATAAGAAGCAGCTACTTCAAGTACAGAAATAAGATCACATGGTGCTGTTTTGTATTGTCTGATATGAGTTCTGCTCGTAGTTGTCTTGAATTCCAGGTGCCATCCTGTGTTCAATGCAGCTACTGAGTAGTGGAGGGAGCAGATTGCCAGAGTCGTTACTATTCTGAGATGTTCATGCTGCTCTGAGAAATCAGGTTTTTAGGCAGATCTAAGGGGTGCACAAAGATGCTGTTTTGTTGTGACTGAAGGTGTGTGTAGCTGTGGCTCCTGGAATGAAGCAAGGGAAACCTGAGGCTAAAGCTGAAGCAAAGAGCACTGATTAGGAACACTTCACCAATTTGCCTTTGTTAATCTTCTCAGTGTTCTGATCTAGGTAGTTTGCTTCTTACTGCTGACTAAACCCAAGTTTTATCTTTGCCAAAGGAGGCTATTTTGTTTATGTTATATACAACTTCTTTTTCTTAGTCTTTCTCCTGTTGTAGCAGGATTAGTTTTTCATGTCTTTTGTCTAGAGCCTTTTTGTTTTGAGACCTCCCGATTCTTCTTTGTAGCTTTTGTAAGCTTAAAAACAAAAAGGCAAAAAAAAAAAAAAGATGAAAAAACTCAACCCAACACCTTCTGGTGGAGAATTCTTGTCATCTTCCTATTGCAGAATCAAGAAAGAGGTTTTCCTTACCAGCTATCGCAGATGAGTTTTAGGACAGGAAAGACATATTTAGCTGCAGTGTCATCTTTCCTTAAACATTTCAGTGCTGAGCAGCAGAGGGCACTGCTCTGCAGCACACTGGGGGAACACAGGCAATCATCTCTGTGTCAGTGGGTTCTCTCTTGCTCCTTCCCATTGTGGGGAATTAACTATCTGATGTTCTGAAGGGGTAGAGAGAAAGTGGTTAAAGATTGCTATAAATATTCTCTGCAGCACAGGGCAAGAGAGTTTGTACGTTACCTTCCTGCTTGTGGACATGCTGGGATGCTGGAAGAACCTTCTGAAAGATGATTAAAAATCTCTGAAACTATTTTCAGACCTGAAATTCCTGATTTAGGAGGGACTAGGCAGAGACCCAGCAACTCTGGATGTACCTTTTTTTGACTTGATACTTTTTTTTTTTTTATTCCCTCTCCTTAAGGCTTGGCCAGATGATACCACCTTCAACTTCAACTTAATTAAGGTAAGATTTCTTGCTTTAGTGAAGTGAAAACAGGCAGTTTTCAGCAGCTGTGTAAAAGAGGATGAGGTGATAATATTAATTAATACTCCATTAAAATATATAAAGGGAAAATTCCAGCTGTAGACTTTGGT
The DNA here is from genome assembly GCA_013400375.1 of Thinocorus orbignyianus. NCBI lineage: Eukaryota > Metazoa > Chordata > Aves > Ciconiiformes > Thinocoridae > Thinocorus > Thinocorus orbignyianus. The sequence goes on from VXBW01008148.1 coordinate 9,074, forward strand.
TCAGTCTCTTAACAGGCCAAACGAGGGCATCACAATCTGAGAATCATAGAATCATAGGAGGGTGGGAGTTGGGAGGGACCTTAAAGATGATCAAGTTCGAACCCCCCTGCCATGGGCAGGGACACCTCTCCCTAGAGCAGGTTGCTCCAAGCCCCATCCAACCTGACCTTAAACACTTGCAGGGATGGGGCATCAACAACTTCCCTGGGCAACCTGTTCCAGTGCCTCACCACCCTCACAGCAAAGAACTTCTTCCTAATATCTAATCTAAATCTCCCCTCTTCTAATTTAAAACCATTCCCCCTCTTCCTGTCACTAGACTTCCTGACAAAGAGTCCCTCCCCAGCTCTTCTGTAGCTCCCTTCAGATCCTGGAAGGCCAGGATCTCCCCGGAGCCTTCTCTTCTCCAGGCTGAACAGCCCCAGCTCTCTCAGCCTGTCCTCATAGGAGAAGTTGTGTATGTAGCTGTCTGTGGGCAGTGGTCTGGGATTGTTATATTTCCTCCATGAACCAGTGTGATATCAAGACAAGGTTGTTTATTTCTCTCTGCAGGTTTTGGAAAACATTGTGTTTTTCATAGAATCATGGAATTGTCTGGGTTGGAAGGGACCTTTAAGATCATCTGGTCCAACTATCAGCCTAACACTGATAAAAAGGCCATAGCTAAACCATGTCACTAAGCTCTATACCAGCCTGTCTTTTGAGGCACCATCCCTGGAAGTATTTAACAGAATTTCTATTATCCATGAACTTAATATTAAATTTTTGAGATGGATTTGTAGCTTTTTTATAGCTTTTAACATGGATCCTCCACTGAGCCAGTACTGTGGCAGTTTGTTTCCTTTCCTGTATCGCAGTGTCTTTCAAACCTGACCTGGAGGAGTCGCCGTTAGTGAGCGAAGGATTTAATATCCATGTTTATTTGATTCCTGACATCTTCACTGTTGATCCAACAGTCTTTTTAGAACTGGGATTTATAAATATCTTTGGTATTAAAAAAAATTAAAATAATGATTTGTTGTGTTCAAGCTAAGAATGTGTAATATGTGAGTGGAAAGTTGGACACTTGGGATCAGGACATGACCCTGTTTACCTGTGGGTATTTACAGATTGGGATGGATGATGTCAGACTCTGGAAGGTGATATTTATAGACCTTTTCAAATTGGCCTAAGAAGGAGACAAAGCTCTGTCCTGCACATCTAACTGTTCTTTCTGTTTTTGTAGGGAAAGAAGTGGAATTGGTATCTGGAATATCTCTACACACAAGGTTTAAAGGGCCTGAAGGTCTTTATTGAAAGCAGCATCAATCGCGTTTCCCAGGCCTCCCACAGTAAAGCACAAAATGCACAGGTGTGACCCCAGGACCCACTGGAGTCTCTTTTATCATCTGGAACAGGAAAGCAGAATATAATGGACCATGTCACTAATTCTTCCATCATCAGAGGAGAGAAACAGAACAATTACCCTTTGTACTGACATCTATTTTAGGGAAGTGAAGACACGGAGGGAATGCTTCGGCTGCTGGGGTTCAGTAACACCGAACCCGCTTTTGTCCCTGCTGAACTTCTCTGGTCTGAAGTTGCTGGGCTCAGATGTTATATATCATCCACATTTTTCATCCTCATTTTTCTCTGTTGGAATACCTGCTTTGATTGAGAAACAAACGTTTTCCATCTCGGAACTGCAGTGAGCAGTGCCATTTCATTTATAAATAACACTGATTCCTGCCCTGCCTTGCCTTCCTTGCCAACACATAACAAGAAACAATTTAATCAACATTTCAGGAATACCATATCCATACTGGACTGAAGCACTACGAGTTTCCCAATTCCCTGTTGCACTGTGTATATAGTAGCTTGTACCAGACTGACCAAACTAAACTGCCTGAACTTCATTATGAAGCTTTCAAGAGAGACATTTTGCTGCCTCTGCTTATGATGTTCTTCTTGTGCAGCTGGAAAAGTTGGTGCTCGGTTGATGGTTTGTTGATGATTGCAGCACTTGAACGACACTGCCACCAGCTCACCATTTTTTATTGATTAGTGCAAATGTAGCTTTCCTTTTTGGTTTTTTTTAGTTGTGTTGTATATTATATGTGTACATATATCTATAATTTATACTGTGTACAATGTTTCCAACGTCATTTTGAAGAAACTGCTACAGAATACCTCTCTTCCTGTTATTTCATTTTAGCACTGACTAGAAGTTGGGAAAAGCTGGAGCTGAGGTCTCTAAAATTTTTGAGTGAACTGAATTTCACTGCTGTAAATGGAGGTTGCAACCACTTGAAAGATGGGTCAGAGCAGACTGAATTTTGCATTGTGCATCTGTAGTTGGATCCAGTAAAGGAATTGGTCTGGAGGGTGACTCCAGAGCCGCTAAGGATGTGTTTGATTTCTTCGTCCTCTCAAAATCAGACTGGCTCTAGGTCAAGTACCATACTTCTCAGCTCAAATAGATGATCTGGTTAATATGTCTGTATATTTGTATGTATATATATTCTCTCCAGAGAATAAGAAAAATCTTTCACTGGAGACTTTGAGAGATTTGCAGGGAGATCTGCTTAGACTAAAGTGTTGCCCTTCCTCACCTGCCTGTGTTAGTGCTGCTAACGCAAGTGCTGCTTGCACTTCAGAAATCCTGATTATATTTTCTCAGCAGGGGAAACTCCACAAATTACAAATTCCTCCAAGTGGATATGATTCAAGATGTGGCCTTAACTTAAAATGTTATCTCCTTCAAAGGCTGGTATGCATGTTTTGGGCCAGCTCAGCTTGTTGGCTGAGTACTATCCCAATGCCACCGGCTGGCAGTCCCTGTCATGGTGTTGCTTGTTCTTTTTTAGATTCTTTAACGGTTTCAGCAAAGGGACCAAGGGGAAGAATTCCGTAGCTCCATAGTTGTTTTTATAATTTTTTTCCTCGAGGCTACCTTCAGAAGAGTATTGGAAATGCTAACACTTGTGCTGGAAAGCCTGTGTACTGCATTCCTTAAGGATAACTTAATCCTTACCTTTTGTCCTTGCAACATACAATTGTCTTCGGATGGTGACCAGGCTTGTACTTCCATACTGGGATTCCATACAGGAACAGGTCTGGAGGGACTGATAGTCCTAGGAAAACATGAGGTGAAGAGATGGAAGCAGTTACAGATCCGTGTGTGAAAGGAGCAAAGACAGAACAAGTCAAAGAAGCATTAAATTCTGGCCAAGAAGATGGACTTGGTGTTACCTGGGTGCTGTTTGGAGTTCATGAAGAAGGAGCAGAGCTCTGTCGGATTCCTGTCAGGCTGGAAGGAGCTGCCAGAGGCTTCACTTCAGTTGTGAAAGGTGCCTAATTTTTAAAGACTGGGTGTGCTATATGTAAATGTATTTAAAGAGGCTTAGAGCAGAGTCTTTTAGGATATACTGAGTGCTCTGTAGTTATTGGTCTCTGAGATGAATTTTCCCTTGAGATTGGTGTTTAACTGAGAATACACAGAATCATGGTAGGGGAGACTGTTGCAGTATCACAGCACTCTAGTAATTACACTCTAGTAATTGTGTGTTACAAGTCTTTAAACAAATTGTGTACAATTTTGTCATTCGGAAGCACAGGCTGGACACCCAGAAGTGCAGAAATAAAGTAAGAGGGCAGAGAATCTTTTTATCACATCAGGTTTGTGAGTCAAGACACCTGTTTAAAATCCTTCCTGTGGAGCCATGATGTTACCAGGCACTTGAGATAACTTTGAGCCTCTTTGTACGTCTTGGTAGTTCTTGTTGTTGTTCACATCTGGACATTATTATTATTTTTTTTCTTTTTTTTCCTTCTAAATATCTGACTTTACTATTGTTCCACCTGAATGGAAGAATGGTCCTTTCAGGGAGGAATAATGCTGTCATACCTCTTCCTTTCCCCTCCCTGCCCTGATTGCTCTTTTCGGTCTAATCACTGTCATCAATTTTGCTTCCTATCACAAGCAGATGCTCGCAGATGTGGCTGACCATGGCATCTGGAGTGGAGATGCTCAAGACCCATCCATCTCCTGGTAAGTGACAAGTCAGTGTTTGACCTCTCATGTCCGTTCCTGCCAGGTGCCACCTGCATGTAGGTGCTGTGAAACTGCAGCAGGAACAAATGTTTCTTTTGGTATATACCATTTGATAGGAATGATGCAGGATGAAAAGTCCATGTAAGGCTCACCATCACTTTGCTAGCCAGCACCCCAGAATATTTAAGTTTACATCAGAACTACAACTTCCCTCTGAGGGGACTGTATTTGCAGAATGATGCTTTCGTGTCATGGGTCTGCTCTCAAGTGTGTTTTGTTTTTCTTTCTAGAGGATGCTGTTTTGATGTCCAAGTATCCAGTACTGGCTGATCTTGGGGAATGCTGGTTTGTGTCCTGCCTCACCATAAGCAAAAGTTGAGGACTTGCTCCGATTCCTGTCTGCCCTCTCTTCTCAGGAGGCTTCTACATGCATTTGATGTGGGGATTTTGTAGTATTACAAGCCAGCCAGGACAGTGGTGACTTTGGCTTCTGGAAAAGCTGCAGGATATGGTTAAGCTGGTTTAGCTGCTTCCAAAAAGCGAGGCCTTTCCTTTTAGAGAAATCTCTGAGTGGGTATTAGGCAGGATTTTGAAGCACCGGGCCAGAATCCCGTCTGGGATAAGCAGCCACAGCTCCGCTGGTTTCTCATGGATCTGTGTGGAGCTGCACCAGGACCAAAGCCATTAACCCCTCCCCTCAGCCACGTTGGCCTGAGCATTACACATCTGGAAATACAAATGCCTCAGGCTGGAGTTATACTCACTGCGTTTTCTCAAGCCATGTTCGCTTTGTGTTTCTGTTAATCATGACTTTAGTTTGTGGGGAGAGACTCCTTTGTGCGTTTTTACCTGTGAGGCTGCGTTGCCCTTTCAGAGAGAGCTTGCTCTGAAAGAGTTAATAATTTCAACCTGTTTTCAGCTGGAATGAGGAAACTGATTCCATTGTGTCCCTGCTTTCTATTCTCTTGTTGGCCTACTTCCCTCTGCTTGCATTTTGCATTCCTAATGCCATGAATAAATCAGGACCCAAGGATTTAGAAGGTGGTACAGCTGTAGCCACTCAGAAAATTGAACCTCTGAGGCTTGTACTGCAGCTCTAATAATTGCCAATATGTGTGCTCCTGAACTCTTCTAATAACATTTAACTGCTACCAAAATAAAATTCACTTTGCCTTTTTTTATATAATGTTTAAGGGTGTTTTTATGCCTCTACCCAGCATCTCCTCCTTTGTCTTTTAGTTAAAGCTCAGTTATAAGCCCTTCAGGGCAGGGCAATCACCTCCTGGCTGCTGTGCCACAATGGTTTATCACAAATCTTTGCACAGAGGAGGAAAGAAGGAGGGATCTGACCTGGCAAAGGGTTCATCTTCTCTCCAGAATCACAGCACAGCGAAACTCCTGTCTGGCTTTGGTCCTAGATCTTACCTCTGATAACTTGTCATTAATAATATATGCTGGATGGCTTTTGTTTGTAGTGCTGTGGCTCCAGAGAGGGAGCTCTTTCTGTGTTCTTTAGTCGGGGGATACACCCAGTGTGGGTGAAGAACACCAGGCGCTGGGAACAAGCTTGCTCTGGAGGATGAATATCCTGAAGGAATAAAGTCTCCAAGTATTTTCTTCCAGGAAAGGTGATTTATGTTGCTTTCCCTCATGATGGTTCTGCTTTTTTAGAATAAAAGAGATGATTTCTTTACTGTGAGGGTGGTGAGGCACTGGAACAGGTTGCCCAGGGAAGTTGTTGATGCCCCATCCCTGGAAGTGTTTAAGGCCAGGCTGGATGGGGCTTGGAGCAACCTGCTGTAGGGAGAGGTGTCCCTGCCCATGGCAGGGGGGTTGGAACTGGATGATCTTTAAGGTCCCTTCCAACTCTAACCCTTCTATGATTCTATGATTTGGGTCTGATGATGGTTTGGTCTCACCAGACTTTGCATTTGACTCTTCTTAGCATGTGGTGACGTGGTTTTGGGCACAGGATTCCTGAGATCTGTATCTCGCTGTTAGACCTGCCCAAATAACTCCCAACTAATTATAGTTGGCAAAGGAGGAACCGAAGAGCATAAATAATCTTCAGATCTTGTGGTGCTGCTTCATTTCTCTGCTTCTCAGCTTCCTGTCTTGTAGGAGTAAAAAGTCTGCATAGCAGAGGGTGAGATTTTTTTTAAAGTGCCTTAATTATTTTGGCATCTGATTTCCATTTCCAGGCTCACCAGAGTCTTGCACAAACGTAGAAGACGAAACAGTTGGTCTTTAAAAAAAGAAAAAAAGCTGCAGGTACTTTACCCAGGCTCTAAATGCTATTTTAACCTTGACAGCATATTTAGAAATCCGTAGGCTCAGACACAATTCCATTCTGCAGCTTAATGAGCGAACGTGCCACCAGGCAGGCTTTGGTCCCTGCCAGAAAAGGGACACCAAGTGGCCAGGCCATGGGATATTAAGTCACTGTAACGTGGCTGAGCTCTGGNCTGCAGGTACTTTACCCAGGCTCTAAATGCTATTTTAACCTTGACAGCATATTTAGAAATCCGTAGGCTCAGACACAATTCCATTCTGCAGCTTAATGAGCGAACGTGCCACCAGGCAGGCTTTGGTCCCTGCCAGAAAAGGGACACCAAGTGGCCAGGCCATGGGATATTAAGTCACTGTAACGTGGCTGAGCTCTGGGGCCTCAAGCCTTGGGTTTAGATGCAAATTGCAACAGATATTTTTGAAAATTTCATTCTCTGCCTAAATAATTTGGGCTCTTCCTTTAAAGAATTCAATGATAAGCTTCTTGTGTGTATGTATGTTTTTATGTGGAGTTGTATACCCGTGCAGTTTTACTGGTGGCAGTCTGGTGAAGTTCCTGCTGGCTGGAAAAGGGGAAAACATAGCCCCTATTTTCTAAATAGACCTGAGGAGCTACAGGCTGATCAGTCTCTTCTCTGTGCCCGGCAAGATCATCCACCAAATCCTCCTGGAGTCTGGTAAAACACATGGAAAAGGAGGAGGTGGTTGGTGATGGCTACCATGGCTTCACTAAAGGCAAATTGTACCTTATTAGTTTGGTGGTCTTCTACGATGAGGTTACAGTGGTGGTGGATAAGAGAAGAGCAACTAGTATCATCTGCCTGGACTAGTGCAAAGTGTTTGATGCTGTCCCACACAATGTCCTGGTCCCTGAATTGAAGAAACACGGATTTGACCGATGGTCCACTTGATGGATAAGGAATTGGATGGATGGTCGCACTCAAGGAGTTGTGGTCCACAGTGTCCAGGTGGAAACCAGTGACCTGTGTCATTCCTCAGGGGTTGGTATTAATACTGGTGCTGTTTAACATCTTTGTCAGTGACATGGACAGTGGGATTGAGTGCACCCTCAATGAGTTTGCTGATGACACCAAGCTGTGGTGTGGTTTACGCTCTGGAGGGAAGAGATGCCATCCAGAGGGACCTGGATAGGCTTGAGAGGTGGGCCTGAGTGAACTTCATGAAGAGCAACAAGGCCAAGTGCACGTGGGTTGGGGCAATTCCAGGCACAAATACCCACTGGGTGGGGAGTGAATTGACCCCACCTGCTGTACTGCATCCAGCTCTGGGGTCCACAACGTCAGAAGGACATTGGCCTTTCGGAACAGGCCCAGAGAAGGGCCATGAAGATGATCAGAGGGCTGGAGCACCTCTCCTGTGAAGACAGACTGAGAGCTGGGGTTGTTCAGCCTGGAGGAGAAGGCTCTGGGGAGACCTTATAGCCCCTTCCAGTACCTAAAACGGACTACAGGAGAGCTGGAGAAGGACTCTTGGTCAGGGAGTGGAAAGATAGGGTGAGGGGTGGTGGCTTTAAACTGAAAGAGGGGAGATTTAGATGAGATATCAGGAAGAAATTCTTCCCTGTGAGGGTGGTGAGGCACTGGAACAGGTTGCCCAGAGAAGCTGTGGCTGCTCCATCCCTGGAGGGGTTCAAGGCCAGGCTGGATGGGGCTTGGAGCAACCTGGTGTGGTGGGAGGTGTCCCTGCCCATGGCAGGGGGGTTGGAAGTGGATGGTCTGCCAGTGCTCTTCCTTCAGTCTATGACTGTATGATCTCTGGGGGAAGAGGCTGCTCCCTGCAGGTTTTCTCCCAACGCTCTCTCTCTCATCTCTAGGCCTGTAACGTTCCCATCACGGTTTGCTGTACACGGATCACTAAGCAGTTTCCTTTCTCTTAGGGCACCTCTGTTGGATGTCGGAGTGAATCTTGGGCAGCTCCTGTGCGATTGCTTTCCTGCTCCTTTGTGTGCACGGCCCAGTAAATAAGGAGGGGGATGGAAAGCACGTTTGTAAATGTGTTGACAGCTTTTGAAGAGCAAAATGGTCCCTGAAAGCCGCCTGTCTGCCTTCCCCCTTCTCTCCTGTGCATTTTTGCTTTCTTCTCTACTATTTTTTCCTTTCTCTTTTTTCCAATTTTTCTCCATTTCTGCCCCAAAATTCTTTTGTGCTCTTCTGACACCCACCCCTCATTCTTCTCGGTGCTAGCTGCTGTGAAAAGATTTCCTCTCTCCCCTCTTTTCCCCTCTCCTTCTCATTTCTCACTTTGGGGGGGAGCTGTTTCAGTCCCCGTGCGGGGAACAAATGAAAAGGGGGACTCCTCCTGTCTCTGAGTGGATGTCAGCTGTCTGCTTGCATCAGTTCTCTACCCGTTCTTCTCCCTCACCCCAGGTACCATGCTTTTAGAAAGTATCCCGCTGTTTTTCTAAATGCTTTCAGCAGGGTGGAATCTGTGCTTGGAAGATATTTTTTTCTGCTTATTGATGCTGGCAAAGAAGGGGCAGTTACTTATTTGACATCAGTTATTCGAACAAAATAAAGGAATAGGATGGTACAATATCTGGGGCAAACGTTCTCAGATTCTTCTCGAGCTGAATTTGGGGCCCCTAATTCTAGCTTTGCTCCTTCTTCTTGAGAAGAGGCTCTTTGTGCTCTCCTCACAAGAGCTCCTGCCTGTCTAATGTGCCGGAATTGATGGACTGGTCACTCCCTTTGTGTGAGATCTGCTCCTTTTGGCTCCCCCTTTGCAGGCGGGCGCAGTGGAACCACTGAGATCCATCATCCTGCATCAAAAACCGAATTACTGTCATTTCCATATGGATGGCTGTGTGAGAACTCGGGCTCATCTGTTACTTCAATTAGGAAGAGACCCAGAGGAGGGAGCCCTTTGTCTCAGAAAAGCAGGGATTCGCAGGCTCTTGGGGAGAAATAGTTTTTCTTCAAACCATAGGGACCTTGTCCTGGCTCACAAGCTTTTTACCAAACTCTCCTTCAGTAGCTGGATCCACAAGGACACTGTGAATCCCAGTGTATGGCTCTAGGGAAAATGCTCTTTATTTTNGTCCCCAAGAGACCTCGTTAGCCATCTTTACCAAGGATACACTTTCATGTATTTTTTCACTCACTGTTTAGCTCTGTCCTTTGGTTTACGTGTTTGGATTGTTAGAATATCAATGACTTGTTTCCGCCTGTAGGAACTTCACAACCTCCACCTGCTTCTCCAGGGCCAGTTTGGGAATTCAGCTCCTCAGGGTCCCCCAGCCGCTTCTCTGCTCGAAGTGCCACATGGGTTCCTCATCGAAGGTTGGTTGACAGAACCCCGCAGTGCTTTGTGTAAGGCAAAGATGGGTTGAATACAGGTGTGAGAACATGCTCTGACCCACTGCCTGCCCTGCTGCTGCTGTGTCCTCCTCCCTGGAGCCTTTTTTCTCTTTCTGTTCTCCATGTGTGCTCTCGGTAGAGCTCTATCTGAGGGATTTTTAAGGATTCATTCCACCCTGATTAATTGTAATCTTCCTTGCACAATCCACGTTCTAGGTTCCTAGGTAAAGCATCATCCTCTAAAATACTTCAGCTGGGATAAATTGATAAGTTTGAGCTTTACTCAGCAGGGGAAAGAATCTAACAAAGTTTCCAAAGAGTGGTAACAACACTTCCTCTTCTGTCCAGGAGGGAAGATGATCCTCCTCTTCCAGGAGATGTCAGATTTCAAAGGAGGGAAGTTGCTGTGTTTGAAGAAGAAAGTGAGTGCAGCTTTTTGGGAAACAATTCCCTGCAGCAAGGACTATTTTCAAAGAGGATATTAATGGGTGTAAAAGCCGTAGCCTTCAACTGCATCGACACCTGAAGTGTTGAAAATGCGAATGCTGGGATTTTAGTTGTTACGGGTGTGTAACGCAAGCTGCTCAGTGCTACGGATGTTCCAGCTCAGGAGTGATTTGGTGGAATTAATATTAACTTTGAATAAAGAGAAAGTGGTAAACTTTAAGTTCGGATGAGACAGAGCCCTTACTTCCAGCTTTTTAAAATTTACAGATAAAAGTACTACCAGTATATCTCCATATAGCACCAGTGTCTCCAGTCATTTCCAACAAATGCATTTGTATTCAGGGCATTCTGTGTTTTGTGACTTTGTGTTTAATCAGTGTGGCTGATTCAGATTTCTCAGCTGTAAACTGGGATCTGTTTTGATGACTTACGTTTTTAAACCACTGAAGTTTTAACTGAGAGGATTCTCATGAATCAGAATCTGATTTCAATTTCACCTTCATGCCTTCTAAAACCTGGCTTGATTTTTCCTCTGTTGTATGTTTGTGCACTGTACTCAGCATCGTGCACATTGGGATGTCCCTGTTGGGTAGGTGAACATTCTTACTATTGCTAAGAAGGTACATATTTACCATTTGGTAAAACATAAAATGCCTGGAATATTTTGTTAGGGAGAGGCATACAGTTAGTACTGCTGTGTCTTCTGAAAGCTGGGTTCTTGGAGTTCCTTGGGAGATTATTTTTTTTGGATTAAGTTCTCTTCAGCACTCAAAGCACACCATATTTAGGATCCTGTCTCATAAACCTTCCCATACACTTAAAAAAAGTTGCCATGCTTATGTGAAAGGCTGCATTTATGACAAATCTGAGTTTGTCTCCCTGATTTCCTTTGAGTTCCGAATTGCTCGACTCTTTGTCCTAATTATATCCTTAAACCAGAAGGTATTGGGGAAATGAGGAAGATGCTCCCAGCCATGGAAGCAGCTCTTTCACCAGAGATTCTGCCGTGTCTCAACATTTAAGCTAAACTGACACAAGAGATTTTTAGGTTTTTTTCCTGCTGTGTTTTGCTGTCCCTAAACCATCAATGATTTAGGATGCCCATACTGCAAAGCGCCTTGTTTTGGTGGTTCGTGCTGTCTGTTAATGTCTCTGTGCTGATGCCTCTCTCATGTGCATGTGTAACTTGGCTTGATATCTACTCACTTTGTTTATCCATGTTGTCATGTCCCTTATAGATGCTGTTGGTGACAGATGCAGTTGGATTTGGCCAGCTCTCTGTAGAATGGTGTGTTTGGAGTTGCCTGGATAACCCTTCCAGCGCTCGGGTGTTTCCCAACCCCCTTCACTCTCCTTACTTAACCCAGGATTTGCTATTTGTGTGTGTATGCACAAAAAATAGCCCAGCAGAGACTCTGTTTGGATCTTCCTACCCATATCTACTTTTTTTTTTTGGTCTGAATACAGCTTTTCAGAATGAGTTTCATTGCATCAGTACAGCTGTTGTGGAAGCAGAAGCTATTGAAGAAGCTTTCAAAAGCGGGAGGTGCGTGGAGTGAGTACGTGTTCTTGGGTTGGGACTCAAAACTATTCAGTGTTGCTCCTTTTGGAAGCAGCTGTAAGGAGGTTGCTATTTAAAAATCTCCTTTCAGAGTTCTTACGCGAGGTTTCTGTGCATCTTACCTCACTGGGCTCTGCTCCTGACTCCTGGTTCACCTACTGAACATACAAGGAGAGGTTCCTCAGGGTCAGCCACCCACCTGCTTGGAGGTTCTAGCAGGTACCGCTGTGAGGAGCATACTGATTTCTTGAGGACTTTCTCAAAGGCATTTTACTGGAGATCCACTATGTTTTGACTGCCTTCTCCTGGCTTAAATCGATGGCCTAGAAAAGCTTTAGATCCACCTTCCAACAATGGTCTGGGATAAGGAATTTTTGTTCTTAGAGCCCCCAAAACTGGCTGAAAGGTGGACTTGGCCTCCCCACCATGCTGGTCACAGCAGTGGGCGTCTGGGGCAGATTGAGCACCGCTGCTTTGTGCGATAACATCTCCTGACTGATGTTCCTTGATGCAGGAGCCCACAGGAAGACCCCACCACTGCCCAAGCCATTTAACTCTGTGTCTTTTTGTGTAATATGGGAATAACATCACTGGCATCTTGAGCAGTTTGAAATCCTTGGGCAGAATGACCTCAAGTACTGCAAACTGTTTGCTATGTGTGGACCAAAATCCCAACTCCAGGTCTGTTTGTGTCCTCAGCCAAGTTAGCAGCTCCAATCCTTCTGTTTCTCATGAGCTGAGACAAGATACACTGACATTTAAAAAATCTTGGATCAGGCTTTCTCCCCAGCTTGGAGATTTGGCTCTGCCTTCACTTATTTTTCTATTCTAAGAAGAATAGGAAGCGTATCCGCAATTAAATGATTATCCTATTTTTTGCTCCTTAACTTTAATTTTAAAACGGGCTATTTTTAGGTTATTAAATCTTGTGCCAGACACCCAAGTTGCGGTTAAGAAAGGAGGTGAGTGTGTCTGGCATTTTCCAGCACACGCATGGCCGTGTCTAACCTAAAATGAGAGCTGCTGGTCCTGGGAGGCGGCGGGGAGATGTCGGCGAGCGGTGGGAAGCGTGTCTGAGCCCAGCAGCCTGTGTCAGGTCTCCGCAGGTCAGACCACAGCGCTTTTTGTCCCTTTGTGTTTCTCCCCCCACCCCTCCCTTTCCTTTCTCCCTCTCCATGTGTATTTTGTCTCCTCCTCCTCCTGTGCGTGTGTCTTTCTTTGCCTCCACTCTTCTTCCCTCCCCTCCTCCAGATCGATCGCTGGCCGAGGAGACCTCCAAAGGGCTGGGCGCTTGGTGGGCTTGTCCTTGGTCCTCCTGCTGTTTGCCGAGTCAAGGGTATCTCTTCGTAGGCTCGGAAAGATGCTGTTCCTCCCGGTGATGTGATTGCATAGCAACACAGCAGCGCGGGGTGGAGGAGGAGGAGAGGCAAGGAGCCTGCCGACAGCAGCGCTTCAGCCTCAGCATGCATCCCTGTCACAGGGACTCCTTTGCTGATTCACAGAGGCAGCCCCCATCCCTGCTCCCGAAACCCTCTGGCCGCTGCCCCCCGCGCCTCAGACCTGGTGGACTGGGAAGGTAGGCCATGACAAAATTCCTTTCCCCCCTCGGATGGTGTGGCTGGGCTGGAAAAGGGGGAAAATATCAGCGTGTTGTTAACCTCGGCGATGAGCTCTTTGGGCGTGTGTGCATGTGTGTATCCATTCACAGAAACACTGGCCATGGGTGAGGAAACTCATGGAGAAGAAAAGAAGGGTGCTGGGAAGGGGGACACAGTGGGAACAAGAGAGGTGGCCAAGATTGTTGCCACCAGGGAGAGGCTGGGGACCAGTAAGTGATGCGGATTCCCAGGGCAAACAATAGTAGTCAGCATCCCAATGGCACCAGCTTTGATTCTTTGTGTGCTGAAGGCTCATTTACCCCGGCAGTGTTTTCTCCTGAGCTGAAGGACTGCCCAGGGCAGGGTGTGTGGTGGCCTTCTAGCATCCTCCTGGGAGGATCAGACAGCGGGGCAAGGCAGGGACCCAAATATTTCTGGAGTAGTAACCTGGGATCAGACTCCACTCCCAGCTCAGCCCTTTTCATTCACTACCGTGCCGGGTCCAGCCCTGCTCCTTTATGTGTCTGCCCTCCCCTCCCCCAGCTTCTCCCCAATCCCTTTCACTCGTTGCTCTTCCTCCTCCTCCTCCTCAAGGCCTTATATTGCTGCCGCTGACCTTCCCTTTGCTGTGGGCAGCCCTGACTGGCTGCAGAAGATGCGGGACCTTTCCTGCTCCCTGGGGATCAGCACTCTGCCTCCCTCTCCATGCTGGACAGGGCAGCCTGGGCAGCATTCATCATGATTTTAGTGCTGCTTTGCACAACAGATGATTACCTTTCCCTGCTCCAGCCTCTTCCCTCCAGCCTTCCCTCCGGCACAGCATCGCAAGCGTAGAGCATCCTGTTCCTGAGGGTCTCCTGTGTGCAGGGACAGGGGATGGAGCAGTTACTCCCACACTCCTAAACGCCCTGCTGTCCGTGGGAGAAACCGATATGTTTGTTTGGGTTTTGGGGTTTTTAGCCTTGAAAAATACCTCTAGTCAAATCTGTGTTTTACCTGTGCCCTAACCCGAGGTCCCTCACACCTTCTCTCCCTCTGCTGCTCACCCCATCCCCCTGGAGGAGTGACAGTTTGTGCCTGATTATTCTCTTTAATAGCCCTTATCTCCCGACCCTAGTACCCCAGGGCAAGGCACAAGGTGTGAGGTCCCAGCTCCAAGGCTCAGTCTTGCCGGGAGGGGTTTCCAATATTCTGGCAGCCGTGTGTAAGCGCATGTGCTGGCCGGCCCTGGCTCCGGTGCCATCTCGCGTCCTCCCCTGCCAGTTCCCCACCCTGGAAACCTGCTTTCTCTGCTGCTGTGGGAAGGGGCCAGGGAGGGCTCTGGTGTGATGACACTCCAGAAAGGCACCAGACCACGGACGTGCCATTTCAAACTCTTGTTTTGCAGCACTGGGGCTGGGAAGGTGGGTGCCTGGAGTGCTGGGTGCTGTGTTCAGGTCTTCTTTGTTAACTGGAGAAATTAAGATGAGAACCATCTTTAATACCTGAGACAGATCAATCCCGCCTGCTAAAATTGGCCAGGACTCAAAGCATGGATGGGGTTGCCCGGGTTGGAGTGACTCTTTTCAAAACTAAACAAAGTGAGGCAGGGAAGGGATTTAATTAATGGGTTCAAACAAAAGCCCTGAGTTCTGGAGACGTATGGTGAATTTCTGATTCTAATACAATTCTGAGAAATACATTCAAGGCCTCCACTTCAGGCTGGATGCCTATGATAAAAGCATGAAAGAGGAATTGTGGGTCTCACGAAACAAGACACACTGGCCAGAAAGAATTCAGTCTTCAAAAAACCCTCATTTTCATAGGTACATAAAGATGAAACTGAGCTCTTCAAAATCGAGCCAAAATAGCTCCCTCCTGTTTTCCTTTGCTGTTTCTCTTAGCATAAGAATAAGGTCGCTCTGATACACCCAAGAAAGGAATGGAAAGGTGACTTCATGTGGCACTGCTTAAAAAATGTATGGCCTCAGGAGGTCAGGGCACCCCATGCTTTGACTGTGGGTTTATCATGGGGGCAAGGCATAATAATATTTGGTGCAGAGAAACAGATATTAATTTGACACTGTGAACAAGAAAGAAAGCATCAAGGAAGCCAAAAGTTAGGGCAGGATTGCCTCTGCTGTTGTGATGTGGTGGATCTGCTCTTCCCGCTATCTCTGATCAGTTCCATGGTGTGGCAGATGGGTGGTGTGGCTCCCACAAGGCAGCAACCCTCCTTTCCTGCTGGGAAAGGAAAGCTCAGGTCCTTAGAGGAGAAGGACAAAGATGAGAGTCAGGATTTTTAGTGGGTTTAAACAGGCTGGTTTCAGGGCTACAGGACATGACCAAGTCTGTGAGGAATTGGTTTCAATTTTTATGGCTGTGCAACCTTCTGATGGTCATTAGGCAAGTTATTGCCCCCTCGCTGTCCCTTTTGGGAGGCTGGAGAGTGTTTGCTGCTTCTCCCACTCCTCTTGTCTGTCAGGTCTATCAGCAGCTTCTCTGTGTCCAGCACAGCTGAGTCCTCAGGGTGCTCAAGTATTTATTTATAGTACTTGTCTAACTGAAGGAGAGAGAAGAAGAGATGGGAAGAATTCCCAGGCAAAGTGAGTTTTGGAGAGAGCAGCTTAAAACCCAGCTGGGTGTCTGAAACAGCTTGTGAAAGAAATTTAGATTTCCATCTTCCTAAATTCCTAGATGTTATTTTTAAGTAGGGAGAGGAGCAGTCAGGTCTCATGGCCCTGCTGTGGGTGTGCACCCACCCTCACCTGGTTAACTGGGGACATCATCATCCCAGTTTCCTGGTGCGAGACCAAATGGTTAAATTTTCCAGCTGGAGTTTTTGTGTTCACGTGCATCTTCTTTTGCTTGGGAAAATGGAGAGTGAGTGAGCCAGCAGAAGAGATGCTGCTGCTGCTGCTTTATCAGGACTTGTGGCACTTGTTTATCCCCTGAATTAAAATACCATTTTGGTTATCAGCTCAAAGCCTAAGTGGTCATTTAAGAATGCAGCTCATTAGATGCGAGAGTGTCCCACTTCATCCACCCCCAGTGAATAAGGCATCTTCTGTGCCACTTGCTCACTGCCAGATTAATGTTACTTCTTAAGGACAGCTGCTTAATTGAAGGCCCTTTCATTCTAATTAACGATGGGGACCTGGTACTTAGGTAGAAGTGCAGTGCGAAGCCCAGCTGCAGTTTTGGCATCTGGGTTTTTTAGCCCTTGGGTGATGGAGGTGTAAACACCCCCTCATGTGGAGGGTCCTCTCATGCCCCATCCCTGGAGGGGTTCAAGGCCGGGCTGGATGGGGCTTGGAGCAACCTGCTCTGGTGGGAGGTGTCCCTGCCCATGGCAGGGGGTTGGAATTCGATGATCTCTAAGGTCCCTCCCAAGTCTAACCATTCTGTGATTCTGTTCTGTGATTCTATTTGGTTGCTGATAGTCCTTTCCCCCTTTCCTTCTACAAAGCAGTTTGTGAGAACCAGGAGACTGTTGGGGTGATTTACTTTTTTTGAAAGAGTGTGTTTGGGTATCTATTCCTGGTTTATAAGGAGATGGAAACTAAGGACCCGTGCTCCAAGAGGGAGCTGTGTTGTCAGTACACTTGGTCCCTGTGGGACAAAAACCTCCTCTTTCTTCTTTCTCACCAAACCTTGACCTAGCAGGGTCTTGGGAAGTAGGTCTGTCAGCCCCCGATCTCAGACTTAAACTATTTACTTACATGTGCAGAAAATGATTTTTGCTGGAACAGGATGTGCTGTTGGGCTGTGGAGGGAGTCCTGCTGTCTGCCAGCTTGGGAATGCTCCCTTTGTCAGCGTCTACATGGGAGCTGAACTTTGAAATATCCACAAGCCTCCCACCTTTCCCCTTAAAGGACACGGGGCACGCTGAGCTAAAATGTTATTACTTCTCTCCAACAGTAAGTTAAACAACAACAAAGCCATTAACATTTCCAGCAGCAGGGGATGTGTTTGTATTTCCATTCCCCTCATGGGATGAAGGCTGAGCTGCCTTTCCTTAAAATGCTGCCGGAGTTTTTTTCCTTATAGACCAAGATCTGAAATGGAAAGTTTCAAGCCGGAAAGAACGTTTTGGAGGAAATTAGCAATTCAAAGCACCAGCTTTGTGATCGAGAGACCTCTTGACCTATATGCTGTATTTGATGCTGTTATATGCAGTAGAGAGGCGGAAATTCATCATCTGGTGTTGAATTCTAGCTTCTGTGGCAGGTCCCTGATCCTGGGGTTTACTTTTAGAGGTGCAGGTCAGCCGCAGTGGGAATTTCCTGATGTTTGGGAGAGCCTGGATCTGAGTTTGTGTCAGCAAAACGGGAAATGGCACAAACACACCGGGCAGCATGTGTGCTGGTGGCAAGCTGCCACCTTGCTGTGGCCTGGGATGGAGAAGTGATGCTGCAGGAGATGGGGCATCACCGGTGCACCCCAGTGCTGCCGCAACGGGACTGTAGGTGAGAGGTTGTAGAGATCACTGAGCTGGAGCAGCCAGGTGTGGTGGAGCTGAAGCAGAACTGGTTGAGCAAAGGCAGAGAGAGCGTGGAGAACAACCATGTACCCATAGGACATGGTTTTGTGTCTAGGCTTTCTTTTCTCATGCCTTTCTGTAAAGCTGAGATGATGCTAACAGTGAGATAAATCGGTGTTTTATCTTAATCAGAGCCCAAACAACAACAAAAAAAAGCAGCATTATGACTGGAGATTGCTTTCCAGGTCTATAGAATAGACAACGGGACATCTAAGTGGCTCTATGGGTCACACAGTTTTAAAACCAGAATAAAAAAGGGAATTTTATATGAGTAAAAACTCATTAAAAGGCAGCTGATAGTGTGAGATACACATATGGGGTGGCTGAGGCTCTAGGTGATTGTCCTGAGCATCAAAGGGAAAAATAATGTGTTTGAAAATATTGCCTGTTATTGGGGACATGTCTGTTATGTCTAAACAGAAGCAGTCATGACGGTGAAATCCTCTCTCCCCTCTTCCTTTAAAACCCTGGGCACCTCCTGTAGTTCAAGAAACTCAGCCCTCGTTAAAAATGCAGCAAGGGACTCGCTGATACAGGAGATCATTACAGCAAATTGTACAACTAGGTGAAAAAACAAGCTGGGCATTTAGATGATAAAAGATTGCAACGTTAGTACAAATCTATGTTTTAAAAACCGCATCCTTTCAGTCTTCAGCCTCTGTGAGGGCAGCTGGGAAAGTGGACTGCTCTGTGAGGGGATGCAACTTGATCCAGGGAGTCTCAACGCTGCTTTTCAGGTGTTTCTGCCCAGGGTTGTCTCCATCCCCATGACCATCGGTTCTGATGCAGCCCCTGGTGATGCAGGAATGGCCCTATGTCCTCCCACGATGTCCTGAGTGGTACCTCGCAGACCAGGCGCAGCACAGCAGCACTGCCCACCCGCTGCCTCAGGTAAGAGCTGCGTCCTGGGAGCCTTCCTTCTGGCAGCTTTTTGCCGTGGTTGCAAATGTCTGTGGAGCAAACTGGGACCTCTGCTTCTGGTGGCAGGGAAAGCTGTTAGCTCCAGCCCCCCCGTCGGCGTGCACTTAATGAGAGCGTTCGCTCTCCTCGAGCGTTTTGGCTGCAAAGTGTCTACCAAAGTAGAGCAAGAGAGGCAACCTGCAGAGCTGGATTTCAAGCTTCCTTCAAAATAAAGAGCAAGAGGCCACCATTAACAGCTCTTGTGTATTTGGTTGGGTTTAATTTTTTTTTCCAGGAAAATTGGAAGAAAGTCAGCTTTTGCTGAAAATGTAGGTTCCTAAGCTTTCTGGTTGCGGAGAAGAGCTTGGAAATAAGCCCCTGGCGAATGCTGCAAGGCAGAGGGGGAGTCTGACCTCTTTCTAGGCTGGTTATCTTGAGGAACAGAGTGGGTGCTCACACTGTTGGTCTCCCTCCTCCTTCCCCCGGGGTGTCTGCACTGACAAGCTGAGCTCCTCACCAGAGCCAGGCAGAGAGGGGAAGGTCTCCGGCGCCCCTGGGCAGATGGCAGAGCAGAGTGGAGGAGAAAAGTGTGCTGGAAACTGTCTGCAAAGCTGCCTGAGCTCTGCACCGAGCTGTCACAGGCTGGTTTAGCACCTTGTCCTGGGTCACCCAGACAGCACGGCTGGGGAAGCGCTGCCCTGGCTCTGCTAGAGCGTGGCTTCCCCTCTGCTGCCTGTAGCTGTTGGCTTCATGGTACCTCTCGCCTGACAAGAAACTGATGGACGGTGCCAAGGTTTTCCTTGGGTGCTGGCAGTGGTGTTCCCAGCAGGAATGAGGTCCCTGGCTCTGCTTTTTCCTCTTTCATCGTGCTTCAAACGCAAAAAGCAAAGGCTGAGCTTGGGGCTTGTCCCTGTCATGGCTTGCCATCAGCCTGGACCCATCCTGCTCCAGGCAGCTGGGGTCTGCAGGAGGAAGGCAGAGCCTTCTCAGGAGTGGCTCCAGCATCAAGGATGAGGCTTGTAGCTGAGTCAGAGCTTATTGGCCCTGGGGTGGCTGTTAGGCAGCTGCTACTGGGCCAGTGCATGGGTGGTTAATGAGCAGCCCAGCAGATGAAGTGAGGAGGGAGAGGCATAGAACAAGATGAGCAGGCAAATGATTTCCTTAGCAGCCTTGAGCAGTCCAAGCCTCTACAAAGGGGTTAGAGCCCTGTGGAGTTTGTTGGGGAGAAGGGAAGGGAGCTGAGGCAGGATGCCTGGTGGGACCCACCACCACTGAGCTGCAAGATGGCACACAGGGAGGGTGCAAACACCTTCAGCACAGGTCATATCCACCACAGGTATCCACTGGTCCCTACCTGAGCCTATCTTTCTGCAATGTGGGCATCAGTGTTGGGTGCCACACACCAGCTGGCTGCTGGCTCCTGCAGTGTTGATGACAGCCCATCTCCTTCAAAGGACCTGTTGTGCTCTCCTTCTCACAGGTGTAGGTGTTGCCACCTGGGAAAACAACCTTCCTCTCTTGTCCTTGCTTGTCCTGAAAGCTCCTGGTAGGCTGTAGGCAACCCATCCTGATCTTGCTGAAGCCCCCTCCTCTGGTCTGGGAGCTAGTCCTGCATCTGCCAGCTCTGGGAGGTGGTGGGGAGAGGAGATTGGCTGTACTGGTCCCATAGGGAGAGACAGCAGCAGTCATATGTGCAGGCAGGGAAGGAGGGGAAGAGAGGGAGAGATACAGGGAGCTTTTCATTCCCTCCCTGTAGGTGGAGGAGAGCATGGAAACAATGCTGGGCAGCAGGACTGTGGGGGGCACAGCCTAGAGCCTTCTGGCAAAAACAAACTATTTGCACCCAGTCCAAGCAGGCAGGAACATCTGTGCTGGCACCCAGAGCTGGCCTGGGGCACGTGGGTGGCGAGGAGGGCATCTTTGGCTTCTTGAGGGTTAGATCTCAAGGATTTGACTATTCACCTTCTGGGGAGCCCAGACCATTCCCTGCCTAAATCTCTTCCCTGGCAAACACCGTATCTGTCCAGCACGTGCTCCAGCATCTGAGGTAAGGTCTCTGCAGGTCACCCTATCCCACTCCACCACCACCTTCGCCATGCCCTTGCAGAGATGGATTCCTCAGCACCTGGAGCAATCCCTCTGTGCAGGGCCAGCTTCCCACAAGGGGCTTTCCCTCTCCTGGGGTGCCCTGCAGATCTCTGCCTGCTCTGTGCTTTTGCGGGCAGCCGCGATGTCCCCACAGGGGTTAAGGCAGGTTGGAGGCTGCTGGAATGCCACCGGACAAAGCTGGGATTGAAGCCGGCTGGGAGGCACTGCCGCCCCCCTCCAGATTCCTGGGGGGTCAGTTCTCAGGGCAGCCCTGCTCCGCTGAGCACACGGCGCTCACCCGCTTCCCTGCCGGGTGCTGCCTGGCGGCACCCAGGAGGGTGGCAGGTGATGCCCGCTCCTCCGGCAAAGCTGAGCGGCGGATCCGTGGCTAAGCACAGGTAGATGCTCTCCCTGGAGCCTGTGTGAGTGTTCTGTGCCTGGAAAATGAAGCTGTGGAGGGGGAAGGCAGATCTGGGCTGTCGCTGCCAGGGTTCTGGGGAAGGGATGCTTAGGGGATGCTCAGAGGGATGGCACTGCTTTTCTTCCTCTGCTGGCTTACAGGGGGTTTGTCCTGGGGGAGCAGATGTTGAGCACCTGATCCTTGCTTGGCCACTGTCACTGGCTCATCTACTGGGTTTGTGAGCCGCAGGCTCAGTGGGGTTTTAACTCCTTAAAGGAGGCTGAGAGGACCGTGTTGTCTGCTGCGCTGTGCTGCAGCTGCACTTGCACCCAGGTAGAGCTGATTCCTGCCTTTGGTGTGCCCTGGGGTAAGGGGAGGGCTGGAGATTTCCCTGGCAGCGCTGTGAGGCTAACCTACCTCAGCGTCATGAGGATGTGCACATGCAGAGTATTGATTTTTCTACGTCCGAGCAGCAGTTTTAGCTTGAGTGGTTTATTATTCATGGCCTCAAGAGTCCTGTGAACTCTTTGGGCGATGGTTTTCTCTGTTTCTCTGTGATGCTCCTGGAGTGGCAGGAAGGGGAGGCAGAGAAGAGCCTGCTGTTAGATGTTTTCAGATGAAGCGAACTGAGCACCAGTCTTGGTGATCATTTGATTTCTCTCTGAGAAGTGGCATGGGAGGGGGTGTAGCTTTAGGTTTGTGACAAAATTTCTTCTCTAGTGATTTTCTCCTGGTTGTTGGTCTCCTTGGCTTGGCTGGGTCTGTCTCCTGGGTGCCTCTGGGAGCCTTCAGACAGGACAAGTGACAATCTGCACATTCCCCTTAGAAGAGCTGCTGCTGCCCTTCTCTGGCGAAGAGGTGCCTGTTGTATGCGCTGTTTAGAAAGTGCTAATGCAGTTAATTATGCTTGATTAATCACCTGGGGATAATTATCACAAATGAGCTCTACTATCAGAGTAGCACGAGATCGAAACGCTGCCGTTTCCCTAACAAAGTGCATCAGCATCTCACCGGTGGAAATTCAATATGTCCGTGTATTTTGGACATCAGGGACTATTTTTCAGAGAGGAAATCCCCCCTTGCTCACTCAGTCAGATGTGAGATGCTTCCAGTCCTGCTGATGTGTGTGTTGCCATCAACAGCAAGAGCCACGACGTCTTTGCTGTCACCACGAGCAGGAGCATGACACGGTGCTAAAAGCTTAGGAGAGGATTCCTTCCCCCATCCACTGAGGATTTGCTGTTCAGGGATCAGCACCTGTTTTTTCAGGCTGAGAGGCGTGGTGAAAATTGTGCTTCCTTCTTGTGGCTGGGTTGGGATTTGCTGTCATCGGCCCCTCAGAGCATCCTTCCCACCGTTGCTTCTTCTGGAGAGGTGTGGAGGAGAAGCAGCATCTGTGGAGGAGAAACGGCACCCCAGATCTGCTGTGCAGGCAGGGAATATCCTTGTGCTTCTGTAGGGGAGCAGGTGGCAGCTCCCAGTGCCGCGGGTGGTGTAAAGAAGGTTGGCAGGTTCCCTTGATCCCCAGGAGCAAGAGGAATCATAGTGTTTGCCTCTTCTCGAAGTACAGGAGCCCTGTATGGTGTGGAAAGAAATCTCTGTCAGCTCTGCAGGGACCGTGACACAGGAGGGCCAGCTCTGATTTAATACCTCTCAGTGAGATAAGTTCATTGCTGGCTGAGGAGCACTGAGAGCCTGCAGGACAGGAGATGTGCAGTAAGCCCTTCCTCCAACCTTTGCTCTTTGTGCTGTTGGAGCTGGCACCGCATCCTTCCTCCAGGCATGGCCATGAGCTTTTCTGGAGCTAACAGACCCCTCTGGGAGAAGGGCAGCCCCTTGTGAGTTGAAAAGCCAGGCAGGGTCAGGTGGGTGCCCCCCAGCAAGGGCTGTAAGCAGTGGGCAGTGATCTCTGGAGGTAGCATGGTTCTGTTTCTGCCCAGGTTGAAGCCTCGCAGGATGGTGCAGGACCTTTGTGTGTAAAGCCCCGGGCTCTGAGCGGTGCCGCCGGGCCCCAGGCCCATCTGGAGATGAATCTTTGCTGGAACGAGATCAAAAAGAAATCCCACAGCCTTCGGTAAGAGTGCTTGCCTGGAGGAAGCTCCGGGGCTGGCCAGGCCTTCCAGCCTTGCCTACTGCATGTGCTTGTCAGGAGGTTTTTGAACTTGTTTGCTTGATGAGACACACGAATTCACGGTGACCTTAGCTCAGTTTACCCCCTTGTCCACAGACCTTTAAGTCTTTCTCCCTGTGCTGAAAAGCAACCCCTCCATTTCCACCCATTCCCTCCTCTCCTTCCCTCCTGCTTGCTTTTTGCTGCTTTCTCCCTCCTCTGCTGCTGCTGTCTCTGCAGCTTGTCTCCTTTTTGCCCTGTGGCTTTGCCGCCACCTCCTCTGTGCTTGTCCCTTTGCTGGGAGCCCTCTCCACCACGCGTGGGGGGGAACATGCCTTCCAGACAGCCAGAGGTTGCAGCTTCGCAGTCAGCATGACGGAGAGCTTAACTGGGGCGTGTTAATTGTCTCCCGCCTTAATGCAAGGCTCCTGGAAGCTGCCCAGTCACGTCAATGCTGAGCCAGGCACCCCGTGGTAGCCAGAGCACAGCCCTGACCCACAGGCTGATGTGGAGTGACTCTGTCCTCTGCTTTGGGGTGAGGAAGACCCTCAGAGTTCCCTCTCCCGAAGACTTCCACGCTTCACCCAACCTGGTGGTGCAGCATCCGTGCTGGCTGAGGGTCATGCACAGCCGATGCTGGGACAGGTTGCCAGTCATTGGTGGGGTCCTGTGGTTGTCCAGGGGTCACCAGCCCAGCCACGATGCTGTGCCTCCCCTCCCTGGGGAACGCACTCTTCTTCTGTCCATCTAACCACTGTCCTGCTGTCCTCACTCTCCTGGCAGGGCTCGGCTGGAGGCCTTTTCTGACCACAGTGGGAAGCTGCAGGTACCTCTACAAGAGATCATAGACTGGCTGGGGCAGAAGGATGAGGAACTCTCGGCACAGCTGCCCCTGCGGGGTGATGTCCTCCTGGTGCAGCAGGAGAAGGAGACGCATGCGGTACGTGCCACTGTTCATTGCTAAGATGAGCTGCGGGTGGGCAGCCCTGCCTGGGACCCCCACCTCATGGCACTGTCCGTGCCCACAGCCTATGAACACACCAGTCCTTGCTCATCTCTGTCTCTGCTCCCCATAGAAAAGGAGAGTCCCAGTCCCGTAGCAAACACCCACAGCACGAGGCAGAGCCTATCTGGTTTTAGACAGTAAACCTGCTTTAGAGACTCAAGTCATCTGCAGGTGCTGCCATTGCTTCTCTCCTAGTTTCTTCCTTATGTCCTACCTCTGTAAGAGGGAACTGCCTCTCACTGGCCTCTGTTTTTGGAATCCTGGGGCTTGAGGGGGGGCGGTTGGTCTAAAGATGTCCTGGTGGTGGGGACGTGGGTGATTCCTGCATCACCATCACATCTGAAACTGGGATAAACCCAGACAGAACGGAGTTTCCAGCTTCCCTGATCAGAGCATTTCCTTCTCGCTGCCAGTGGCTGTTGGGCTTTAGTTGTTTTTACCTGGAAAACAAAACTACAGTGGTGCTTGCTGTTGCCATCCCTCATCCTCCCTGGAACTAGCTGCTTCCCCAATACACAAAGAGTTGATCCAGCAAAAGAGTACCAGTGGGGGGCTGCAGCTGGAGGAGAGGAGAGGAGAGGACATCTCAATTTACAGAGCCTGCCCTGGCAGATGTCCTGCTTTGGGACATCCTACTGTTCCCCTCCTTGCTCCTCCAGTAGCTGGACCTGTTGCTGAACAGCTGCTGGAAGGATTGTTTGCGTGACTGTGCTCTCACTGTGTGAGTGAGGAGCGTCTCCAAGCAGTGCCTGTGAAAGCATCGCCAATAAAGCAGTTCCTCTTGTGCAGCCCTGGCTCAGCACACCCCTCTGGGCTCACTGTCCTGCCTCCCCCCTCCAGCAAAGCTGCAGTCCAGACCTCTGCAAGAGCCACCTTATTGCAGGTGGTCAACACAAAAATATTTCTCTGTTAACTTCTCTCTGTGTCTCCAGTGAGATTTGGGGCCTGGAGTGAGTAAATCACTGCAGCCCTCGGCAGGGGTGGCAGCAGAGGCACGATTCTCCAGCTCAGCCTGCTGCCTCACCTCTGTGCTCTGCTCTCCAGGCTTTCATGGAAGAAGTGAAGTCTCGGGGACCATACATTTACTCTGTCCTGGAGTCAGCACAGGCTTTCCTTTCCCAGCATCCATTTGAGGAATTAGAAGAACCAAATTCAGACAGCAAAGGTCCGTGAACCTCCCCTTTCCTTGTTCTCCCTTAGCACAGCTCCTTCTTTGAATACTAATGTCACTTGGTTTCCCTCCTTTCCTTCCTATTTTTCCCTAGATTTTTTTTTAACCTCTCTTTTCCCTGCTCTTCCTCCCTCTCTTGCCCGCTCTCCTCTGGGCTGGGCTCTCATTTTCACTCTCTGTTTCCCTTCTGTTTCATGTTCACAGATGTCTCTCCCCGGCACCGCATCCAAAACATCAGCCGCTTTGTCTGGAAGCAGGCGAACGTGGCCAGTGAGCTGTGGGAGAAGCTCACGGCCCGGTGCGTGGACCAGCACCGTCACATCGAACGGACGCTGGAGCAGCTGCTGGAGATTAAAGGGGCCATGGAGGAGCTCAGCACGACACTGGACCAGGCTGAAAGCGTGCGTGAAACCTGGGAACCCATTGGGGACCTCTTCATTGACTCCTTGCCAGAGCACATCCAGTCGACCAAGGTACTTCTGGCTCTGAGAAGGCTCCAGCCTTGACCCCAGAAGTGATGAGATGCTTCTTCCCAGGAGGGCAGTGCTGCTCCTCCATGACTGCTCAGTCCCATGCAGCCTTGGGGACACCTTACTTGGGGTCTCAGGGGCCAGGTCCTCCGTCCAACAGCCCCCTTTGTGAGTGTGGATTTGGCCCTCAGTATTCTGAGCACTTTGTCATGGCACAGACCTTATGCAGGTATGGTGGCTTAGTATAGATGAGCCATTGTCCACGTCCCACCTCTGAGGAGATCTGAGTAATCTCCAGCCTGACTGGCTTGCCTGGAGCATTGGATTTTTTCCTGACTAAGGTATCCTGTGGGAGGGTTAGTCAGCAGTGTCTTGTCAGCCACCAGCCCACAATAGCTTGTAGTGGGGGAATCAGGTCCAAGTCCTGACCACTCACCTTCTTCTTTCCCTTCTTCCCCTGCCCTGTGACTGTTTCCCTGGGAATGGCACTCCAGCTGTTCAAAGAGGAGCTCTCCCCGATGAAGGACGGGGTGAAAGTGGTCAATGATCTCGCGCACCAGCTTGCCATCTCAGATGTCCACCTGTCCATGGAGAACTCCCGTACCCTGGAGCAGATCAACACGCGCTGGAAGCAGCTGCAGGTGGGAAGGAGTCAGGACCAAGCACTGCAAATAAACTACAGGTGGGAGGATGCTGGGGAAGGGCTGTCATGGATGAGTTTCGAGGATGATGAAGTAAGGCTTGGCATAGCAGGGATGGTATAGCTGGAGTTCCTGGAGGAGGAGAGCATCAGCTCAGTGTGAGGAAGGTGGCTAGTAAATCTGTGGAAGTCTTGAGGAGGAAAAGGCAATTGGAGGAGCAAAGGATGTTGTCTGAGGAGAATCGGGATCAGATGGGGGGTCAGTACCACCTGTGGCTACTTTGATATCTGTGAAAATATGGATACAGGTGAGCTGGAGATGTGGCCTGTCATGCCTCAGCCTGTGGGAGAAGGTGTTAGAGGGCTGAGAGGAATGCAAATACCAAGGAAGGAAGAGGACCTGTGTGCTGTGGCATGTCTGAGTCCATCCACAAGCCCTCCTGAATGGGGATTCAATCTGAAATCTTTGAATTCTTCTGTCCCATTCTCCAGGCCTCCATAAACGAACGGCTGAAGCAGCTCCAAGATGCTCACCGGGACTTCGGACCAGGGTCTCAGCATTTCCTCTCCTGTAAGTGAGCAGGTTCACCTGGCTTCCTGATGTGAAGCTGCCTCTGCAGGAGAGCTTAGCATGGGCTGTGGCACAGAAGAATGGGTGCAGGGTCCTGTTGCTGAGCCCAGAGCCACACGTGCAGCTAGAAATAGTCCCAGGCCAGTGTCTAGTGCATGGGAACCAGAGCAGGAGGCATCTCCCAAAGTTAACCTTGTGCTACCTCACTTCGTGGAACCAAGGGCAAGGTTCCCCTTCAAAACACCGAGCTGTGACACTCAGCAGCAGCTCCCAGGTGATACTGGAACTGTGCCAGCCTGGGACTAGGTGGGCAGGACAGCAGATGGCAGAAAAAGGCAGTCCCCCATATCCCGTGTTAGTCATTCGGAGGCCAAAAATGCACACGTTAAGGAGGTTTTTATTCACGTGGCGAGGCAGAGGGATGCTGTTCCTGCAGAGCTGAGCTGCTGATGGCTATCAGACCTGCAAAGAAGGCTGTTCTCCAGAGTCTGAGGTCCATCCTTGGAGATGCTGAACCCTTGTAGGGTCTCCAGATATCAGTGGGATTTGTTGGCCTGTGTTTCTCTGCAGACCATGTCCTCCTATCTGAAAGGAACAGTGACTTTTCCCAGTTGCTGGAATTGGTGAGCTTTCTGTGGCAAGGCAAAATAGCTGAGGGTCACAGAAGAGCTTTCATCCTCTAGATAACAAGCATAGGGTGGTAGGCAACTGGTATGGGATGTGTCCTCATCTTCCTGAGATGTAGCAGCTGACACAGAGAGAGAGAGTAACGGGAATGGCTGATGCTGTGGGTGCCCAAGCCTGGCTGTAGCAGGCAGTGCTCTGTGTGTGTATGTCCAAATCCCAACAGCTATGACCCCTGCCCATTGGTGACCACAGCATCGTCTTGGGCATCGTCAAAAGCATCAGGAAGTGCCTCTTCCCGAGCTCTGGGCTCAGCCAGACTCAGAGCCCCTGCCTCATGAAAGGCAATGTGCCTCTCTTGTAGGCAGTATCTGCTTGCCCGCTCTAACACCCTGAGTTGGTGATTGGGGAAGGGGCAGTCTCTTCAGAGGCTGGCACAGTCCTGTTGGGTGCTCAGGGGAAACAGCATCAACCCAGAGGAGCGTTTGGTGTTGATCTGACATCTGCATCTCTCTCCTTGCAGCCTCTGTCCAGGTCCCCTGGGAGCGAGCCATATCCCCAAACAAAGTGCCGTACTACATCAAGTGAGTGTGCTCCCAGCCGTGGCCCGTGGTCTCCTCTGGCCCAGTGAGAAGAGGAGCTGGGCACTGGGGGACTCCATCCCAGCACTGGCCAGGTCCTTTTTTTAAATCTCTCATGGCAGCTGCTTAATTCCCAGCTTGACTCTTGGTTTCCTTCTCTTATCCTTCCAGCCACCAGGCCCAGACGACGTGCTGGGACCACCCGAAGATGACAGAGTTGTACCAGACGCTGGGTAAGGAGGTTGCCACAAAACCATTCGAGTAGCATCTGCCTTTTCCCAGCGAGGGGTGTTATGTGAGATCCCCCCAGCCCACCTCCTCCCCTCTGTGCCACAGGGACCCCCAAAGCAGAGGAGTGTGACCCCCTGCCAGGCTCTGTCCCTCATCCTCCCGCACATTCTCTGCTTCTGCTGGTGGCTGGGAACAGCAACTGCTGCTTCCTGCCCTGGAGATAAGGATGTTGAACTGTGGTTTGATTCTTTCCCTGTGTTATTGCAGCTGATTTGAACAACATCAAGTTCTCAGCGTACCGGACGGCTATGAAACTACGACGGGTCCAAAAAGCCCTGAGATGTGAGTGTGGGGAAGTGTTTTCCCTCCTGCTGGGTCTCCCTCAAAAAAGGCATTAAACTAACACAAGCTTTTATCAGCACATCAAAGGCAGGAGCCCACCAGGGGACAGGTAGCTGAGGCAAGAAGCGCTAGGAAAGGATGAGCCTGTGGCTGGAAAGCCGAGCAAATCCACCAGCGAGGGGTCTGTGTCTGTGTCAGAGCCTTTCTTTTCAGGCTTAGGTTGGAAATGCCTCCAGCCCAGGTGTTAGTCAAAGGGATTTGAGAACAAAGTGATCCAGCTCAGAGCCACAAAGCTGTGGGATCAGGCAGGGGCTTGCTCTGGAGTTCCAAGGGAGCGCAGAGAAGCCGTGGATGTAACTGAGAGCAGAAACCAGCCTCTCTGGCAGGGGTGGAGAGGGCTCCAGTACTTAAAGCGGAGGAAAGGAGCCGGTAAACCTGACTTCTGCACCGCTGGTAAAATGCCAGTTAAAATGAGAATTAATAGCCAGGTGAATGGAGCATCTCCCTGATGAGGAAAGGCTGAGAGAGCTGGGACTCTTGAGCCTGGAGAAGAGAAGGCTGAGGGGAGACCTTATTAATGTTTACATGTATCTGAAGGGTGGATTGAAGGAGGATGGAGCTGGACTCTTTTCAGTGGTTCCCAGTGACAGGACGAGGGGCAGCGGGCACAAGCTGAAACATGGAAAGTTCTGAGCAGCTGCTTGTAGGGTCTGTGTGGCTCTGTGCCCCCTCACCTCTCCACGCCAGTGCCACAGGGACCTGACATGGACAAAGGCTGGCTCTGGGCACCTGTGGCTCCACACAGGGCTTTTCATGGGTAGCATTTTTATGGCTGTGGCTGGCCACAGCAACAGGGAAGGAAGGTGATGCAGAATGGTGGCTCAGGTTGAGTATAGGTGGAGATGTGGGTATTTTGGGAAGGTTTATGGGTGGGAGAGCAGTTCTGGGAGCTGTGCCCATTCTGCCAGCATCTTCCCCACCACCATGACTGCTCCAGGTCAGGGCAG
The DNA here is from genome assembly GCA_013400375.1 of Thinocorus orbignyianus. Classification (NCBI taxonomy): domain Eukaryota; kingdom Metazoa; phylum Chordata; class Aves; order Ciconiiformes; family Thinocoridae; genus Thinocorus; species Thinocorus orbignyianus. Next base: position 38,983 of record VXBW01008148.1, read on the forward strand.
GGCTGTGTCTCCCTCCTCTTGGCTTTCACCTCTCCCATTTTCCTCTCTGCCTCTGATTCCCCCTGCCTGTGCTTTCTGCTTAGTGGACATGGTGACCCTGGCCACCGCCTTGGAAATCTTCAATGAGCACAACCTGCAGCCCAGCGACCGGGCAATGGACGTGGTGGAGGTCATCCACTGCCTGACTGCCCTCTACGAGAGGCTGGAGGAGGAGAGGGGCATCCTGGTGAACGTGCCTCTCTGCGTGGACATGAGTCTCAACTGGCTGCTGAATGTCTTCGACAGGTACTGCTCCCTCAGCATCCCCCTGAGCTGTGGGGCTGGCATGCTTGGAAGGAAACCTCCGTGGTGCTCTTCCAGCTGGCAGAGTTGCCAAAAAGCCCTGGCCATGGGGCAAGGGGGCTGCTTGGCGTGGGTTTGCCTTGCTGAACCCCTCTCCCTGCATAAAAAAACCCCTCAAAAACTGCAGTTTTCCCCTTGCAGCGGGCGCAGTGGGAAGATGCGAGCTCTCTCCTTCAAGACGGGCATTGCGTGTCTGTGTGGGACAGAAGTCAAGGAGAAGTTTCAATGTGAGTCCCTCATCTCCCTCCCCCAGGATCCTGGTGTGGAGCAACCTGGGGAAAGTGGGAGTGCTTTTGTCTCATGGCATAGCCTTTCTTTGCCCAGAAAAAGCACAGAAACTGTTCTTCAGTGACTAATCTGCTTGCATTGCCACCTCTTCCTCCCTCCCCGAGCCTACATCGCCTAAATTAGGAGGCAGTTTTGCAGCCTTGTCATGGTGTCGTGGTGATCTCGCATGGCACTGGAAGGAAGAGTGCAGAGAAGGCAAACAGGCAACAGTTTATCCAGTGCTTCCCAGATGGAAAAACCCTGGGGGTGCATGGCTGGGATGCAGATTTTGGACAAATTAGAGGAAGCCCCTTTCCTCACTGCTTTTTAACCCTGGTGCCCTATGCCATGGGATACTGTGGAGGGGTCAGCATAGGAGGCAGCAAGGGGTTAAAAAAGGAATCGGGTGGATTCATAGAGGACAGGCCAACTGTAGCTGTTAAAGAAGTGATGTTTTAACCTCTGTCTCAAGAAAACTCCAAATTCCTGATCATTTTAGGGGCCTAGAACACCTCTCTTAATGAGGAAAGACTGAGGGACTTGGGTCTCTTTAGTTTGGAGATGAGAAAGATGAGAGGAGATCTGATCAATACTTATAAATACTTAAAGGGTGGGTGTCAAGAGGATGGGGCCAGCCTTTTTTCAGTGGTACCCAGTGAGAGGACAAGAGGTAACGGGCACAAACGTAAACATAGGAAGTTCCATCTAAACATGAGGAGGAATTTCTTCACTTTGAGGGTGGCAGAGCCCTGGAACAGGCTGTCCAGAGAGGTCGTGGAGTCTCTGTCTCTGGAGATGTTCAAAACCTGCCTGGACACGTTCNGTTCCTGTGCAACCTGCTCTGGGTGGACCTGCCTTGGCAGGGGGATAGGACTAGATGATCTCCAGAGGTCCCTTCCAACCCCATATCGTTCTGTGATGGGGAGCTGGAAGGATGCTGGTCAAGGTTATTTAATCATAGCTCAGTTTTTACACCTTATTTGACCTCCCAAATGGAGACAGGCAGTGGGACCCCAGGTCTGACCCCCACGCTGCCGTCCTGCTCGGTGTGTTGGGGTATCAGCAGTGTCTCTAATGGGGCTGTGCGTCTCTCCTGCTGACAGATCTCTTCAGCCAAGTGGCAAACGCCGGGGGACTGTGTGACCAGCGGCACCTCGGTGTCTTGCTCCATGAGGCCATCCAGGTCCCACGCCAGCTGGGGGAGGTGGCAGCATTCGGGGGCAGCAACGTGGAACCCAGCATCCGCAGCTGCTTTCGCTTTGTGAGTAGGGTGCTGTGGCNCAACCCCATATCGTTCTGTGATGGGGAGCTGGAAGGATGCTGGTCAAGGTTATTTAATCATAGCTCAGTTTTTCCATCTTATTTGACCTCCCAAATGGAGACAGGCAGTGGGGCCCCGGGTCTGACCCCCACGCTGCCGTCCTGCTCGGTGTGTTGGGGTATCAGCAGTGTCTCTAACAGGGCTGTATGTCTCTCCTGCTGACAGATCTCTTCAGCCAAGTGGCAAACGCCGGGGGACTGTGTGACCAGCGGCACCTCGGTGTCTTGCTCCATGAGGCCATCCAGGTCCCACGCCAGCTGGGGGAGGTGGCAGCATTCGGGGGCAGCAACGTGGAACCCAGCATCCGCAGCTGCTTTCGCTTTGTGAGTAGGGTGCTGTGGCGTATACCTTCCCCTCTCCAATAGCCATGCTGGGGAGAGGTTTCTGGAGGTGGTGAGGAGCTTGTTCCCCGTCATTGGGGGTCCCAGCTCTGAGCTGTCCCTTTCTCTCCTCTCCCCAGAGCAATGGGAAGCCTGCCATTGAGGCATCCCAGTTCCTGGAGTGGGCCAACCTGGAACCTCAGTCCATGGTGTGGCTGGCTGTGCTGCACCGGGTGACGATGGCTGAGCAGGTGAAGCACCAGACCAAGTGTTCTGTCTGCCGGCAGTGCCCCATCAAGGGCTTCAGGTAGGGGTTGTGGAATGGGACCTCGCTCCCAAGGGAAGTGCATGGTGTCCTGTGGGAAGGAACTTATTTTGCTCTGTGCTCTTGGGGGAGCTTGGAACTCTGCAGCCGCAGTGTCTCAGGCAGGTCCCAGCAGAGTGGGGAGGAGCAGGGTGGTTTTTTTGGGACTTAATCTATCAGCACTGTGGGTTCAGTGGGGAGTGAGAGCAACACAGACTACCTCTGTATCCTGCTGAGCTCTCCTTGGGCTCCGAAATGGTGTGTTTCTGCTGACTCTTACTACCACCCTATGCCTTCTTGCTCTCTCCAGGTACCGGAGCCTGAAGCAGTTCAACGTGGACATCTGCCAGACTTGCTTCCTCACCGGGCGAGCCAGCAAGGGCAACAAGCTGCACTACCCCATCATGGAGTACTACACCCCGGTACGGAGCTGGGCTGGGAGGGTCTTGGGTCTTGGCTCAGAACAGGAGACCCTTGATGGCAGCAGCCTTGTGATATTTAGGCTGGTGCAACTCCAGAAGTGGATCCCTTGTAGGTTTTTTTCTCCCCTCCACATGCTGGAGGCTGCTTGTGTCCCTGCTGTTCTGTGGCTTGTGGTGAGCAGGATGTTTGGCATCTACAGATGCTCAGCTTGGCTTGTGACAGGATGGCAAAACTGCCGTGTGCCCTCCTTGCTTCCTCAGCTGTGCCTGCCTCTTCCTCCTCTCCTAACCAGCCCGAGGGGACTTCTTTCCTGCAGATGCTGACCTGTTGTTGCCCTACTTTTCATTAAGCAGCACCTTGGTAATATTTGTGCCTGCAGACCACGTCCAGTGAGAACATGAGAGACTTTGCCACAACACTGAAGAACAAGTTTCGGTCCAAGCAGTACTTCAGCAAGCATCCACAGAGAGGTTACCTGCCCGTCCAGTCTGTACTTGAGGCTGACTTCTCCGAGACGTGAGTTGTCTGGCCCCCATGGATGAATGAAGCATCTCAGCTGTGAGACAGGGCTCCCGTGGGAGGGCAGAAGGGGTGCTTGCTCTTGATATGGCCACTAGTTCTTGGAAGAACAGGGATCTCGGTCTCCCTCTCCCGCCTGTCCCTGGCTGCTCTCAGCCCAGGGGAGACCAGGGCAGCCTCTCCAAGTCTCAGCTTTAAGGGAGGACTGCCAAACCTTGCTGATCAGTGTGTTTCTCTTCCAGACCAGCCTCCTCCCCGATGTTACCACACGCTGACACCCACTCCCGGATCGAACACTTTGCCAGCAGGTACCACCACCGGGCGCTGCTGTCACACCAGGGCACGGAGCATGACTGATGGGTGTTGGGGGAAGTTTGGGGCAGACACATTGTCAGGTCCTACTGCCCAGAGGGTCCTCCATGCTTTCCAGTGTCCTGCCCAGCAGGCAGAGTCTGGCTGGGGCAGCTCAGGCTGCAGTGCTGTTGGGAAGAGGCAGCTGCAGGGCCAAGCAAACCTGTCGGCACCACTTCACTTCTGCTGGGGACACAGCTGATGCCACGCAAATTGGCAGCAAGCACCATGCCTTTGACAGCAGATGTCTTGGTGATGAAGCAGCCTCCTGTTCTTCCCAGTTCAGAGCTGTTGATTGGATTGTCACCAGGCAGATCCCTCAGTGTCTTGCTCTGCCAGTGCTGCTTTCAGGCTCCCTGTTGCTGCTGCCTTGTGGCTGGTAATGCCTCTGCTCTCGCCACAGGGCCAGGCAGAGTGGGGTCTTGAGGAGCATGGGAAGCTGAGCTGTTACACTTCCACCCCTGTCCTTTGCCTATGCTGAGCTGGCTGCATGGCAGGAGCCCTTTATTCCAGAGACTGCCACCCTAGAGCAGCAGGAACTTTTGTTTTCCAAAAAAGGCAGAACCCTCCAGAGCCTGTAAAAAGGGGCAGAAATGACATAGGCCAGCTGGGAGACCCTGCCAGAGAGATGTCTTTTGGGGGCTGCCATAAGTAGGATGGATTGAGCAGACATTTGGGGTGGCTCTGACTGTATCTCAGCCTGCTTCTCTTTCCCCCAGGCTTGCAGAGATGGAAAGCCAGAACTGTTCCTTCTTCAGTGACAGCCTGTCCCCCGATGATAGCCTGTAAGTTCTGCCTCCTTTCCTTCCTCCTCACCTCCTGCTGAGGCAGGGCTCCTGTGGCTCCATCCCTGCCTAGCCACGGCCCAGAAATGCTTTCCTTCCCAACTCCTTTGAGTTTGAGGTTTTTGGGCACCCTCAGTTATCTGGGGGTGCTGAGCCATTTCTGAGCTCTAGACCTGGGGCAGCCAGAATGAGCCCCCATATGAAACCACCTCCCTCCAGGCTGTCCTTCCCCAAGGGCACACATATCCTGTGAGCCTGATGTTCCTAAGGTGTTTCTCCACCTGCTGCAACAGGGATGAGGACCAGTACCTGCTGCGCCATTCCAGCCCCATCACCGACAGAGAGCCTGGAGGCAACCAGCAGGTCCCAGGGAACCTCAACATGGATGACAAAGGAGAGCTGGGGCGAATCCTGGCCCACTTAGAGGATGAAAACAGGTGGGACTGGAGAAGCCTGGTAGAGCTCAGAGTAGAACCAGGGGGATAGCTGCTGGGGATAGAGGTGGGGATCAGAGGAACTGAATGGGCAGTTTTGGAGGGTGTCCAGGCTAGGCCCTAAAACCTTCATGGGAACTCTCAGTGAGGGGTGTGCTCTCCAATAAAGGAAAAAGAATCTCTTCCCAAAATGTTCCTGCCCCATCCCTACAACCCTTTCCCCTTCTGAAACCCCAAACTGGTTGAAGTAAGCCCAGGGCACTGCTGTTTCTCTTGTTCCTGAGCTTCTTGTGGGCAGTGGTGGTGCCACTCTGGACCACCCCAGGTGAGCCTCTAGGCAGGGCAGATCGGCTCAGGAGGAGGTGATGCTTTCCCAGCCCTTGTTCTCAGCCTTTTAAGAATCAGTTTCATGCCTTTTTATAAACCTTCTGAGTGGGGTAGAGCTGCAGGCAGGCCCTGCTGCAGTGCAGGGACAAAGGCCGGGAGTGTCCTGGTCCTCAAACTTCACGTGTCAAAGCCTCCAGGAGTGTTTTGTCTCTGAGTCATGGACCATTCCCAGTGCCCAGACGTTGGCTCTTTCCAGCAAGTCTCTGTAACTTAGGATGATGATGCTGACCTAGGCTATCTTGCAGGATTCTCCAAGGAGAGCTGAGGCGTTTGAAATGGCAGCATGATGAGGCAGTGGAATCTCCAACCTTGGCTACAGGCTCCCCCGAATCAGTGCAAGACCCACGTAACGATGAGCTCCTGGCAGAAGCACGAATCCTCCGGCAGCACAAGAGCCGCCTGGAGACCCGCATGCAGATCCTGGAGGACCACAACAAGCAGCTGGAGTCCCAGTTGCACCGGCTGAGGGAGCTGCTGCTGCAGGTACTCTTGGAGCAAGGATCTAGGGAAGCCCATCCTTTGGGTGGGCTTTGCCACAACAGAGCTGGGGCAGTGGCAGAAAGGGATGGTCAGAGAAGGCAGGGAGAGCAAGGATGGAGGATCGTGACAGCCCACTTTTTCTTTCCAGCCTCCAGCAGAGTCAGATGGCAACGGTTCAGCAGCCTCTTCCTTGGCTTCATCTCCACATCAGTCTGAAGGCAGCCAGGCAAAGGAGAAAGAGCACAACACCCCTGACACTGAAGCTGCAGGTGAGGACTGGGGCTGGGCTGAGCTCCCTTGGTCCAGTGCTGCGGGAAGCTGCCCGCATCCTGCTGTCCTGCGGAGATACTGCTCACCCCCCTGCCCTCTTTCCCACTGCAGATGAGGTGGAAGCCAAAACCCATGAAGTCAGCATGTGCCTGGAAGACATCATGGAGAAGCTGCGGAGCGCCTTCCCTAACTCTCGAGGTACTCGAGTGAAATCCACCTCTCTGGCCTCTTACTGCTCCCTCAGATGAGGTTTTTCCCGCAGAGCCCTGCCCAGATCCCAGATACCCTGTGGCAGCTGATCCCCTGCAGCGCCTGCAGCTGGGACTGGTGTGTGGCCTGGGCACAGAGAGGATAAGGAGGAGGTTTCACACCTGCAAGGAGAGGCGATCAGAGCTGCCAAGAGTATGGAACAAATAGATTTCCCCCCTCCCCACCCCCATGAGCTGCAAAGCACCATCCTGCCCTGCTCAGGACCCCGCACCCTGCGGGGGTCCCCTCTGTGAAGATGGACAGACCTGCCAGCATCAAGTTTGCAACGATCACCTCGAGCAGCCACCTCCTCAATTCATCCCTGTCGAGGCCCTGGTTACCTGGCAAGATGGAAGCAATGGTGCAAGCTCTCCCAGATGCTCATGGACTGCTGTTCCCAGCAGGAATGAGGACCGGGGGGATGCCTGTGTGGATGATGCTCCCCTCATCCAGTGGGTTTTGGTATTGGTCTTTCTGCTGTCCCTCTGTGCTCCAGATGGGGAGTAGCACTCTGTCCCTTGCCCAGGCTTCCCATGTGTGTGCCCAGGGGTGACGCTGCTTGGTGCCAGCACTAACACAAGGCTGGGGAGAGCTCCCCTTTCTGCCCACATAGACCCTTACCTACTTTCTACCATCCCTGAGCAGCATCCCCCTGGCCCTGCAGCAGCCCTGTTCTAACCAGGTGGCTCCAGGTCCTGTTTTCCTGACCCTTTCCCTTTCTCTTTCAGGTATGACCTCCCTTATCTAACACCTCCTGTGAGCCAGAGGCTTTTCCTAACCAGCTACCTGGCTGCTTTCCTCCCTCTCCTCTCCCTGCCATGCTCCCTGTGCTGCAGCAGACCTCGCACAGACTCCCTCCGAGCCAGTTGTGCAGGATGCTTGCCAGCTCCAGAAGATCTCAGGGGAACATAGGTCATGCAGGAGTGGGACTGTGGGCTCCCCAGAAGGCTGGCTCAGCCACAGTGTCCAAGCCTGGGTGGAAAGGTTCAAAAGGAAGAACTGAAGCTGTGAAAGCTGCCTGTCTCCCCTGGCAAGGGGCTCCTGGGCTGCTGCCTTTGACCGCAGCCCTCGGGGGATGCAGAGTTCAGCATCCCGCTCCTCTTTGGCTGTGCCCAAGGGCCTCCAGGTTTTATGGGCACCAAACCACTCCTGGAGCCACCCAGTTTTTAAAAGAACTCTTTCTAACAGCATCCAGCTGCCAGCCTTACGGATTGAACTGTCTCTGCCACCCAGGGCTCTGCAGCCAAGCAGGCCTGTACCGTCTGGGGAGAGCCTGCGAGGGTCATGGAGTGGGGATGAGTCTGTGTTAGAGCTTCAGCCCAGCTAGTAGCCTTATCTTGAGAGGGTCTTTATAACAGAGCCTTATCATTTAATTTGCATATATTTCTATATATTCTATATATATATTCTGTACTTAAATACTCTCATGGACTCACTCCATTAAATTCTAATACTGTAAGTGCAGCTGCCCTTCACTTTCGGTCCAGCCCAACATCTGCTGCCACAGGGACCAGCACCTTCCCCATTGCTGGTGCTGCTTTGGAGCAGGGGAGCTCAGCAGAGGGGTTGGACCAGCAGCAGGCAACTCCATTCCACCTGGATTCCTGGAAAGCTGGACCTTTGCCTTGGCACAGGGAGCCTGTCCTGCCCAGACCCAGCTCTGTCTGTGGGAACCTTTGGCTCCTGGAAGCTGCAGGAAGGAGCTTCTCCAGCTGTATCTCTGGTTGTGGGGGCCACCAGGATGTTGGAGGCAGTAGGACAGGCAGGGCACCTCCTTGCTGCCCTGCTGCTGTCCCCCACTTTGAGCTGGGCTGAGGGGCTGGAGGCACTGGCTGGAAGCAGGTGAGTCCTCCTGGGCAGTGGATGAGGCTGTTGTGCAAGCTGGTGGGGTAGCTCGGTGGTGATGGTGGCTCCTGGTCCCAAAGGCTCCCTCAGGCTGGCTGTCTCATGCTGTGTTATGTCGAGAAGGAGAGAGTCAGGTGCTGTGGGGTGCCCCAGAGAGGAGGCTGAGGTGGCCCCAGTGCTCTGGGGCCAAGGGCTGCAAAGGGAGGAGATGGCCAAGCCCTTGGGGCAAGGCTGCATGATGGTGTGGTGGTCATCCTGCCCAAAAACAGGGCTTGCTGTGGGGATGGGGATGATGCTGTCATTGCTGGTTGGGACAGGATGCAGTGGTGAGCTGCCTGGGGAGGTTTGGACCAAGGCAGCACGTGGTTGGCTTTGGCGTGCTGGCAAAGGTGGCGAAGCAGTGCCCAAAGGCAGTGTGTGGTTGGCTTCGTCATGCCAGCAGAGGTGTGAGGCGGTGCCCACAGTGGGGGCTAGACAGTGTGAGCCCTGCGGGCAGGTGTTGGGGACCTTGTGCTGCAGTGTCCGCTTGCAGAGGTGCAAATCGCTGTCTGTGCTGTCCCCTCTCACCCTGGAGGAGCAGCAGGGGTGTAGTGGCACTGGTGTTGGGCTGGCTGTAGGCACGCTGTGTTTGATGGCAGTGAGGGGCATATGCCAGCCTGCGAGACCCGGCGGGACTCTGTCCCTGTTATTCTAGTGGCAGTATGGGGGGAACGTGGGGAGGAGTGGGGTTTTGGCCTGAGGATGAGGTCAGGAGCACCCAGCCTTGGGCTGGAGGAAGGAAAAGGCAGGATGAGGGCAGAGCTACTGGTCCCAGTGCCAGGCGTGGGAGCAGTGGTGGCCAGGCTGGGTGCTTGGCTGTGTTTGGGAGCCAGGATGCAGCAGGGAGGGGAGCAGGCTGGCTAATGCTCTGGTAACCATGTACCGTGGTGCTGCTGTCCTCACTGCTTTGTGCCATCTCTGCTTTGGAAAGAGAATAAATTTGTATTTATACTGAAAACCGGGTCGGTGCTCTGGTCTTGTCTATCCGTGCACCTTGGCTGGGCCAGGGCAGCTCCCGGTGCCACTTCTGCAGGGCTGCTGGGACATAGGATCACAGAATGGTTAGAGTTGGAAGGGATCTTAAAGATCATTGAGTTCCAATCCCCCTGCCATGGGCAGGGACACCTCCCACCACACCAGGTTGCTCCAAGCCCCATCCAGCCTGGCCTTGAACCCCTCCAGGGATGGGGTATCTGCCATCCACACCATTCGAGGCAGAGCAGAGGCTGTGAGCAGAGTTCTGGTCTCCCCAGGCACAGGTGGGTGCCTTGAGCACCATCTTCCTCGGTCCTCTCCCAGCAAGGTCTGCTCAGGGCCATGTGACAGCCTGAGGGCTGGGACAGGGGCTGTGTGGGGACAGTGCCCCTTCCTCACCCGGGACCTTCTGCTGTAGGAAACCTTTCAGCCCCAGGAGGGATGGAGGCAGCAGTGGGATGCTGGGCAGAGACTTCTCTCCCTCCATGCTTTCTCCCTGGAACCCGTTCAGGTCTCCAATGCCTAGAGGTGTCCAGGTGCCCCAAATACTCCCTGTGTCTCCACTTGGACCTGCTCTCACCCCTGCCTGGAAGGGCTGGCGGTGCTCAGGAAAGGTTTGACATGGGTTACTGCAGGGAATAAGAGGACAGTTCTCACAAAGGAGAGATTCAAGAGCTTAAATGGAGGTGAAACACAGCCTCTTTAACACTCCTTCCAAAGGGCAGAGCAAAATGCACCATCCTGGCACTGAGGGCTCCAGGGCAAGGCAGGAGGTGCAGGCTGTGATCAGGGAAACCGGTCACGTCCAGGAACAAATCCAGCACACGCTGCCAGGGAAAAGCTTTTATTTCTCAGCCAGCAAAGCTCAGCGGGGCTCAGCTGAAAGGCGCTGGAGCCGATGAGTCGGGGCAGGGAGGCAGCAGGCCTTGCTGCACAGCAGGGCCGGTGGCCCCGGTGGCGGCAGGGTGAGGACAGCATTGTCCCCGTGTCACTGCAGGGGCAGGAGCCGGTCCCCAACCCTGAGCACTGTGCCACCTCCTCTTCAGTGATCCAGCAGCCTTTCCCGCATCCAGGGGTAACCAGCCCTGCTCAGGGCTGGCCATGCCCCAGGGTGGTGGCCCCAAGCTCTCTGCTCTCCTTGCACCGTCCTGGGGGTGCATCGCTCCCGTCCCCATCTGTTATGGGGCAGGGGGGTACCTCTGCCTCCCCACCCAGCTCCTCATCTGCCCCTACGTCCCCAGCTTGGACCACCACCCCAGGGATGATGCTCTCTGAGGGGATGCTGCCTTCCCCAGCATTTCCTGGGCTGCTGCCTGCCTGCTGCTCCCCACAGCTCCCCTCTCTCAGCTCCTCTCTTGGGGTTTCATCCTCCACCTCCGGGGACTCCCCACTTGGGTCCAGCCCCTCGCTGGGGGGCTCTGGCTCTGGGGTTCTGCCTGGCTCAGCCTTGACCATGCACCCTGCACCAGCTCCCTGCTCCAGCCCCGGCCTGAGCCCTTCTGCCCCTGCTGCTGCCCCACATGGCCCTACAGCCAGCTTTTCCACCTTTGCTGCAGGGCTCTCTTCTTCTTCCTCCTCCTCTACCTTCTCTTCCTCCTCCTCCACTTTCTCTTCCTCCTCCCTCTCCTCGTTTTCTTCCTCCTCTTCCTCTCTCTCTTCTTTTTCTTCCCCCTCCTCCTTCTCCTCTTTCTCTTCCTCCTCTTCCTCCCTTTCTTCTTTTTCTTCCTCCTCCATGTTCTCCTCTTTCTCTTCCTCCTCTTCCTCCCTTTCTTCTTTTTCTTCCTCCTCCATGTTCTCCTCTTTCTCTTCCTCCTCCTTCCTCTCCTCTTTCTCTTCCTTGTCCATGTGCTCCTCCTCCTCCACATATTTCTCCTCTTCCTTCTCCTCCACCTTCTCCTCTTCTCCTTCTTCACCCTCCTCCTCATCTTCCCCCTCTGCTCCCGTCTCTGCTCCCCTGCTCTCTGACTTTGCCTCACAGGTACCCTGGTTTGCTTCTTCCCCCAGTCCCATTCCATCCCCACCTTCCACCTTCATCTCTGCCTCCTGCCCCTGGGCTGCTTCTCGTCCTGGTGCTGCTCCTTTACAACCGGCCCCAGGGGTGCCTTGTTCTGCTTGGTCAGCCCCTGCTTGTTCTGCTTCTTCAGTTCCTGCACCCTTCTCCCCCTCACCAGGGGTCTCTGGTACCCCCACCTCACCCTGGGGTGCCTCTTTCTGCTGCATTGCCCCATCACCCACCTCCCCGCTCTCCTGCCCCTTGCTGGCCTGTGGCCCCCGGGGTTGCTGGAAGAGCCCTTGGTAGCGCTTCCGATCCTCCACGTGCTTCTTCCTCATCCTCTCCCCCAGCTGCTTCAGCTCCTTCTTCACAGCCGCCGCCATGGAGGGGTCAAGGTGGGCCACCCGCAGGAAGTCCTCCCGTGCCTCCCGCTCATTCCAGACAGCAGCATGGGCCTTTGCCCTCTTGAAATAGGCCTTGGCATTGTCTGCCGGGAGAGAAGAGCCCCTGGTAGGGGTCCTACAGCTCAGGGCCACCAGCCACAGGAGCTACAGACCCTGAGGACTCAGGGAACACGGAACAGAGGTGGGGTATGTGGGGTAGACACATTTGTAGGTTGGGGTACTATCATGGGCAGGGGGACCTGGAACATGCATGGACCACCATGGGCACCAGAGGACAAGGATCATCATGGGTAAATGGAACCATGGTGGGCAGGAGGATCTGGATGATGTGGGATAACATCATGGGCAGGGTGGCCTAGAGGACACGGGGTGCAGGCACCATGGTGGGCAGGGGAAACCAGGGACGTGGGAAGGGGCACCTGAGACATGGGTCCTGCAGTGGACGTGGGGATCCAGGTGACATAGGTACCACCAGAGACAGAGAGACTTGAAATGAGCATCATGGAAGGGGGGAGGCAGAGGATGGAGTCCCCTGGGGCCATGGTCACAGCTGGGGGGTGGGATGCAGCGGGTGGGTACCGTTATGTTTCTGGAGGAGCTCCGTCGTGTGCTCCAGCACCTCGTAGTACTCGCCCAGCTCCAGCTGGCACTGGCAGTAGTTGAGCACCAGCGGCGTGACCAGGCTCTCCAGCTTCAGCCAACCATCCTCCCATGGCTTCTCCTGCCCTGGGGAGTTCATGGCTGTGGCTGTCCCCACCTGGGCACCTCTGAGGAAACCCAGGCAGGGATGAGAGGAGGTGGCTAGGTCCTGCTCACCTTGGCTTGGAGGTTCCTCAGGCAGATGACAGCCTCCTGGTACTTTGCTGCCGCCTGTGCAAACTCCTTGCGGAGGACGAGGCGGTTGCCCTCGCTGTGCAGCACGGGCACCGCTGCCAGCTTCTCCTCCTTGCTCATGGCCCAGGTGTCCCGCTTGTAGGCCGAGGGCTCCTCCACCTGCATGGGCAGCGGGACCTGAGCTACCAGCCCTGTCCATCCCTGCGCTGGCGGCGATCCCCACCCTTCCCCCTTACCCGGAACAGCTCCATGATGAAGATGAGGGGCTGTGGTGTCCGCTGCAGCTCGTCCAGGTCGTCGTATCCCGTGCTATGGTAGTCAAACATGTTGCCCATGCCACAGCGGTGCTTCTGCCCTTCCAGGGGGTCCCGGCCCTCTGCAATCCTCCGCATGCCCCTGGAGACCAGGGCGTACATGCCCGTGTGCTGCAAGGAGGGGGAGCACCCTGTTTTGGGGACCAGCCTGCACCCCCTTCTTCTGGAGCAACCTCCCCCCATGGCTAAGTGCCACCTCTGCCCCCTGTGCTTGCACCAAGCAAAGCTGGAGCATTTCTGGGGTGCGCAGTCCCATGCCCTGGTTCTGCAGAAAAAAGGGGAGTGGGTGCCCACGAGCCCCTCACTCACGATGGCATCGCACCAGAACTCGGCCACCTCCCCAGCTCTCATGGACCTGAGCAGCGTCTCCCAGATCTCCAGCTTGAACATCTTGCCCACAATGATCTCCATGGGGATGCCAGCTTCCCGGCTGTCGTCGATCACCGTCCGCTCAAAGTCATCCTTCAACGTCTGGAAGTGGAAGGTGATCTGCCCCGGAGAAAGCTCGACGGTGAGCTGGGGGAGGCACCACAGGGAGAGCCCTCCATCCCCTCGCCAGCCCCAAATCCCCAGGACACAGGGCCAGGACATGGGGCCAAATCTGCTCCTGGCGAGGTGCTCTCCATCCGCAGAAGGAGATTGTGCCTCCTGCTTGCTTATCTGAGACAGAGAGCAGATGGTGGAGTGTCCTAACGCCCACCGGTGCTGTATCCTGCTGCTCTCTTTGGCTCCTCCTTTATTACCCAGAACAGAGGACCTGGTGGAACCCACACTGATCTACCCTGACCCATGGGCTGGGGAATCTCAGATGCCTCCAAGAGCTCCCTGTTGGTTCTCTGGCAACGTCAGGAAAGGCAAATATCCTGCATCCCATTGTGCCTGCTGAGCTCCAATGGCCCCAGGACGGAGGAAGGAGATGTGTGACAGCACCGAGGCAAGGTGAAGGCAGTAGGCAACACCAGCTCTCACTGTGAGGGCAACGTGGCTGCCTGTGCCCAAACCAGCTCCTCCTGCCACTTCCCTTGTGAGGGATCTCCTGGAGATGGAATCTCCCCATACCACAGACCTGGAGCTTGGCTTGTCCCGTGGTGGGCAGGGATGGTGGTGTCAGACCCGCTCCCCTCTCCTAGGGCCTGGGGGTACCAAACAAGGCAACTCACCTTGCTCCCATCCTGCAACTTTGGCAGCTCCCCTTGACCTCCGTGCAGAATCTTCTTTTTGACCCCTTCCACGTTCAGCAGGTAGGTTTCCTCCATGGCCACTCTTGCTGGGCCCCAGGAGCCGGTCACAAGCACGTGCAGACGGGCACCCTCTGGCCCTTCCCAAACTCCAGGTCTTCCTCAGGTTTTCTCCCTTTCTTCACTCTCTGGACACGTATGTCATCTCCTAGGGCTTCTCCAGGCCTTCTGCTGAGGCAGAGCCTGGAAGCCTTCTCCTGGAAGCTGTCCCCTGCCCTTTGGTTTGTGAGAGGGGCGTCCTGCCGTGGCACAGCCTCACTAAACCCCGCAGTGCCCTCCGTTGCGTTCTGGAACTGCCTTTCTAATCCTCTTCCCACCCTGCCAGGTTAAGCTGGGATTTGCCTGCCTGGTCTGTGAGGAATTAAAGAAACTCCCTGCTCAGGAGGCCCTCGTTCCTCCCCCAGAGTGACAGCTCACGGAGTCCCCTTCGCACGCAGTGACCCCACCACACCGGGGGGTGTTTCAGGGAAGGAGCCCAGCACCACTGGTGTGGGCACCAGCTGGGGACTGGGCATGGTCAGGCACAAGCTGGCAATAGGCAGCACTGATCTGTGCTCCAGAGACCACAGGGGAACAGACCTGGGTTGAAAATGATATTTTATTGAGTCTGGTTTGCAGACAAGCATTCCCCAAAGACAAGAACAAGCTCCTACCGGCCCACAGCCCATCAAGTCCAAGACTAATTAAGATGCAGAAAGCATCTCGCCATCCCAGGGAGAACTAAACCCCGCTGGGAGAACTGTGCTGCATATTTACAGTAAATCCAGGGCTTTGGTTGCTCTCACAGGCACAGCCCAATTCTTGAGCTCCACCAGCCAAGCCCAGCACAACGTGTGTGAGAGCAGCTCTGGAGATGGAGCCTCTAGCCCCGCCCAGCAGCACATCTGGTGGCAGAGACCTGGGACTAGAGCAAAGATTTCAGTGAGGCAGATGAAGTCTCCCAGCTCTGCTCCTCACTTCTCCATGAGGGACTCCAGCTGCTCCTGTAGGGATGTCATCTGAAAAGAGGGAGTAAGGCGTTACAGCAAGGCAGGGCTGGGGCTCCTGGCAGCTCCAGCCCAAGCATTGCTTTGTTTCTGTGGATCTTCCACCTACGCCAGTGGCTGCTCTGCCTGTGCCTGGCAGGAGCCGTGCCCGGGCACCCCTGGGCAGAGCTCAGCGCTGCCCACAAGGTGAAGCCACACAACAGAAACCCGGGAGTGGGAACCTCCTGCCTTGGTACCTGCTTGAAACTCAGCAGAGCTGCCCAGCCAGGGAATCTGCCAAGCCCCTGCAGCTACTGCCCTTCTTTGGCACAGCTGCCAGTGGTTTTGTGCCATGTTTTGCCCCAGAGAGCAATCCTTGGCCTGCTGAGTAGATGTGTTTTGGCTCATTCCTTCTCCAGAAAGAAGGCTGCAATCAAGCCCATTTCCTATACATCTTCTAGTGCTTTAGGAAGTTCCAGGCAGCTACAGAGAAGGTACAACCACACCTGGACCCGTAACACTGGAGTTCAGAGCAGCTGGTGTGGTACAAGATTTGGGAAACTTCAGAGGCCAAGCCTAGAACAGTGTCGTGCCCCAGTCCTGCCAACTCCTGCCCACTCCACCGGGGGAGCTTCCTCACCTGCTGCTTCTCTCGCTCTTCCTGCTGCTTGAACTCATCCAGCATGGCCTGGAGACGGGTCTGCAGAGACAAACACAACACACCACAGTTAACAACCTGGTCTCCAACTGAGCAGGTGCTGGCACAACACGTCAAACGGTGCAGCAAACCCTGAGCTGCACCAACAACCAGACCCTTATCTCCTGCAGTATCATGTTTTGCCTCCATAGGGAAATGCTGGAGGCATCTGGTCACACCACAATTATTTCTCAGCCAGCAGGTAAAGACCCCTGACTTTTCCAGGGCAGCAGGAAATCCTTCTGCTGGATCTAACGGCAAACCAGCTCTAAGCAGAAGACCTCAAGAGACCTCACGAAAGCTCTCACCTTGAGGGCTAAGTTCTCCACTTTCATGATGAGATCTTCCTGGCGCTTCCTCCTGTCCTGGGTCTCTTGGAGTTTACTTTTCAGGTTGTCAATCTGTTTCTGGATCCCCATGACTGGAAGAGAGAGTGAGTTCAGAGCCAGAGCTGCAGCCCGCCTGGCACCCTGCTGATTCTGCCACGCTCTGCCACCCACTCACCTATCTGGTTGGACCCCTCGTTCTCCTGTTGCTGCCCATCAGACTCATTGAGCTTGTCCTGCAGCTGCCTCTCCAAGTCTTCCTCAGTGTCCATGATGTTCAGGTCTTCATCGTCATGATGATCCCTCTCATCTTCATCTTCGCTGCTGCTGCTGATGTCGTTAAATATCTCCCGCAGTTCATCATGTTCTAGAGGGGGACGAAAGGGAAAACACAACTGATGACCTCCAAGCACACTTCACCTGACAGGGACCATGTCAATACAGGGTGCCTGTCTCAGCACCTTCTCTCCTCTGCCTTGGTTAGGGCTTTCCCCAGAGAGAACAGGCCAAAGTGATTACTTAGATGCTAAAAAGAAAACAAGAGACATCTCCACTGCACCTGAGGAGCCATGGCCCTGCTTATGTCCCGACATCCCCGGGGAGGAGATGTCCAGGCTGGTGAGAGAACCATGGTTGTCTACTTCTTTTGTTTCGTCTTCAGCAATGACTTCCCAGCCTGACAGCAGGAACAGACCAGTCAAGGGAAAAAAGAGGAACACGAGAGATGCAGTATGACTAAAGGATGCTAAAAACTGCAGGAGATCACTGCCCCTCCAACAAGCCTGGCCTTGCAGCTATGAATATCCAGAGAGAACAACCCCAACCCCCTTTTTTTGATGGCTTCTCTGCTCTTAAGCTCCTGCTCATGACAGTAATTCAGTCCACAAGGAGAATAAACAACGAGCTTTGAACAAGGCAAAGATGAAGGTGCAAAACTTCAGTGTCTCTGGTGTGCTTATCTCCCAGTCTCTCACACCCAAGGTCTCCACCCCCCCAGGTCACACACGGCTTCCCATCCCCCACTCGAGCTTTTTTACTGTTAAAGGATACGGACACTGACAGCTTCAGCATCTGTGCTCAGGAGACGCTTCACTTCTTTTTCTACATCAGGAGACTCGATGTACTGGGCCAGAGAGGCGAAAGAGAACAGAGACACCCTTAAATGACTTGTGTTTGCCCCTGGTCAACTCCAACCCTCCACATCTGGACAGAGCCTTGTTTCAAGCCTCTTTTCTCTTATGCTTTCTGCTCATGTTCATCCTAAAAGTAATTTCTGCACCTCCAGAAAGCAATCCATCTGCTTTCTGCAGAGTTCCTCAGCACACTGCGTGCTCTCATTTTTCTACTTAGACTACTTACAAAATTAGACTTCCCCTGAGTATGCAGAAAGTCCTGGAGGTGCTGTTTCCTGATGGATGGTCAACTCAACTCCTTCCCATCTCCCTCAAAAGAAGGTTTCATTTGTCACTTTTAAATTAGCCAGGAATCTTAATGCAGCGACATCAAACCCCTCCTGTGGGCTAAGAGAACGTCTCGAGCGATTTGTTTCTCAAATGTCATGCAAAATAGCACTCCATGCTGTTCCCAGAAACTGCAGAGCAGGGAAGAACAAGTCTTCCCAGCCTCATGGTGCTGCAGCTCCCCAACACCTTGCCTGGCTTGTGCATACGCGCCCAGACAGTCTCTGAGCTCCATCTGTTGTCACTCCCCCAGCTGAAATGACAGTTAATCTATTTGTGGTGCTGCTTGTCAGGGAAGTGAAGAGAAGAAAGAAGGAATGAGTGAAGCCTTATCTCCATGTGAGCCTTCCTTTCATCTCTACGAGCAGGAAGAGACGTGCTATGGCAAGGCAGGCACAGGAAGGGGGTCCAGCAGTTCTCTGCACAGAGGATTTTGCCCTCAGAAGCATCTTGGAAAACACGGAGGAAGCATCCAAAGAAGTGTTTGAATCTACCACCCTGCCTTAACCCTCAGCCTGGGCAAGGAAAGATGTGAAGGAATGTTAAGAAATCACTAGGACTACATCTCTAATGTCTCTGCCTTCCTATCCCCTGGTTACTGCATCTCCATCTCCATGAGAAGCCACTCACCTTCTTCTTAGCTGTCTTCCGGAATCGTCTCTTCCGCACATTTTTCAGGGGAAGAGTGACTGTGGCAGAGGAAACAGATTGCACGTGTCAGGCAGATGGCCTAATGGGAATGCTGCATGCTCCAAAAGGGAGAAGATCCCTTTGGGAATGGGAAGAGCTCTGAAAACAGAGCAGCAGCAGAGCTGGGGACACAGCAGCGGTGAGTGCCCTGCGCAGCCGTGGGGACACTGGGGTGGTGGGATGGAAGAGTTTGGCAAAGCCTCTACTCACTGCCATGGTTCCAGATGAATTTCTTCTCTCTGTCCTTGTCCTTCTTCTTGTTTGCCTTGGGGTCAGTGCTCACGGTTTGCTCTTCCAAAGGTGGGTAGAGATCACCATCCACAGTGCAAACAAGCATCTGGAATCCCCACAGAAACACAAAGGGTGTTTATCGTAAGGCAAGGATGAAAGGATGTGAAAGTTCTTCTGGAGGATGACCAGGATGCCCACTGCACCTGGTGAGCCAAAGGGATTCACAGCCATNCTGGAGCTCCCTTCAGATCCTGGAAGGCTGCTCTCAGGTCTCCCCGGAGCCTTTTCTTCTCCAGGATGAACAGCCCCAGCTCTCTCAGCCTGTCCTCATAGGAGAGGTGCTCCATCCCTCTAATCATCTTGGTGGCCCTGCGCTGGACCTGTTCCAACAGTTCCATGTCCTTTCTCTGTTGAGGACTCCAGAGCTGGACACAGGACTCCAGGTGGGGTCTCACAAGCACAGAGCAGAGGGGGAGAATCACCTCCCGTGACCTGCTGCTCACACCCAGCTGAGTTTGTATCGAAACACAGCAGCAGTTTAGCTGTTACAAGGGCAATCCCATTTTCTGCTTCAGAAATGGGATTTCTAAACACCAAGCAGAGTGGGGAACTTGAAACTGCTAATGTTGTGAGAATATAGAAACTGGCCACGAGTCTCCAGCTGCCAAAGCATACAGTGATTCTCCTGGAGAAGGGAACAAGGAATGAAGCTGTTGGGGCAGGCAAGCAGGTAGCCCATACCTGGCAAATATCTGCTGTCTTATAGAAGGTTTTCTTGTCGATGGTTTTTAAGCTCTCGATGATGCAGGGCAGATCCACCAGCTTGGCCGCCAGCGGCACTCGGTCCACGCGGACAATCCCGTGGCGCCCATCCGCTGCGGAGAGGCACGGGACAGGTCAGTGCTGTCACTGAGCAGCCAAACTGAGCAATACAGCCCTGGGCAACAGAATCAGGGAATTGTCAGTTGGAAGGAACCTCTAGAGATCATCCAGTCCAACTCCCCTGCTAAAGCAGGGTTGCCCAGAGCACATCCCTCAGGGCTGCAACCAGGTGGGGCTTGAAGGTCTCCAGAGAAGGGGACTCCACCCCCTCCCTGGGCAGCCTCTGCCAGGGCTCTGACACTCTCACTGCAAAGAAGTTTTTCCTCCCATCTGAATGGAACTTCTTAGTTCCAGCTTGTGCCCTTTGCCCCTCATCCTGTCACTGGGAACCACTGAAAAGAGTCTGTCTCCATCCTCCTTCAACCCACCCTTCAGATCCTTATAAGCATGAATAAGGTCTCCCCTCAGCCTTCTCTTCTGCAGGCTCAAGAGTCCCAGCTCTCTCAGCCTTTCCTCATCAGGGAAATTTAATGGGAAAACACATGCAAGTTGCACAGCTTGACTTGTGGACACTCAGAAGAGTTTTAAGATGCCCAATCCTGCTCACTCACCGTGTAGCTCAATGGTAAGCCTGTCCTTGAGGTTGACATTCCCGGACTGCACCGCTCGCCGCACAGTGGAGGCATATTCCTGGGAAAGTTGGACAGACAGAAGGTCAGGAACGGGTGTGCTTCCTCCGAGAATCACCGAAGGCTTCTGTCCAACCCACCCTGCTTTAAACACCGAAAACCAACTGCAATACCACGTTAACCCTGTGGCTTTGCTATTCCCAGTGCCTTTCACACCGTCCTGAAAGGATGGCTGTGACGGTGGCGTGAGACCCCTGACAGAGGATCACAGCTCTGGGGGAGGATGCAGCTCCCCTCACAGCTCTCGTGGGCTCAGCATGAAGTGCACTGACAGCCACAGCAACTGAAGACCCAGCACTTGCTGAAGCTCTGCCCTTACAGAAATATCATCCCTCATCCTCTAAGTTGTCTTCATAGAATCATAGAATGGTTGGAGTTGGAAGGGACCTTAAAGATCATCAAGTTCCAACCCCCCTGCCATGGGCAGGGACACCTCTCCCTAGAGCAGGTTGCTCCAAGCCCCATCCAGCCTGGCCTTGAACACTTCCACGGGTGGGGCATCAACAACTTCCCTGGGCAACCTGTTCCAGTGCCTCACCACCCTCACAGCAAAGAACTTCTTCCTAACATCTCATCTAAATCTCCCCTCTTCCAATTTAAAACCATTCCCCCTCGTCCTGTCACTAGACTTCCTGACCAAGAGTCCCTCCCCAGCTCTCCTGGAGCTCCCTTCAGATCCTGGAAGGCTGCTCTCAGGTCTCCCCGGAGCCTTCTCTTCTCCAGGCTGAACAGTCCCAGCTCCCTCAGCCTGTCCTCATAGCAGAGGTGCTCCATCCCTCTAATCATCCTGGTGGCCCTGCGCTGGACCTGTTCCAACAGGTCTTCCAAGCCTTCTGCTCCCTGCCACTTCTTTCTCAAGAGGAGGATGTGGAAAATCTCTTCAAATGAGTGGGAACGGGCTACTCAAAGCTAAGAGCACTCAGCCTGGTTCTGTGTGCCTTGCCAGCTCCGCAGACACCCCACTGTTCTGACTTCCCGCCTTGCTAATCCCTCTCCCAGGCCCGGTACTCCCCAGGCAAACCGGCCCAAGGCCCAGGGGCAGCCGTTTCGGCTGTACCGGGGCCCAGCAGCCTCTCACCGGCGGCAGCCGCAGAACGAACTGACTCTCCAGCTCATGCGGGGCATCGTCCTTGCTCTTGCTCATCCTCTCGTCTTCCTCAGCTCGCAAAAAGCAGACACAATCACCTCCTGGCCGAGAAGGCTTCTAGCCCAGCCCAGCACCTCTCGCCCACTGGGGCCTCTCCGGGGCTGACACCCCCCGATAGGGCCTCTCCGGTGCCCGCCGTCCCCAACCCGACACCCAGAGGGCCGTGCTCTCGCTTACGGACACCGGCAGAGGGTGCTGAGGCCTACTCCGAGGCCGACACCCCCGGCAACGCCTGTCCGGTGGCGGCCGCCCCTAGGCCTCTCTACCGGAGCCCGCCCCGGGCG
>VXBW01008148.1:67537-79753 GCA_013400375.1 Thinocorus orbignyianus
CCCCCCTTTCCCCACTCCGGGGAAGGCATAGACCATGGGAATCGTTTATTACATATATATATACACACAGGCCCGGCCCGCCGCCGCCTGCACCGGGGACGGGAAGGGAAAACAAGCCGTTCCCGCTTCTCTCCTTGGCTGTGAAGGGGCTGCGGTGGCGGCTGAGGGCCCCTCAGGGGCTGCCAGCCTGAGGGGTGGGCAGTGCCGCGGTGGGGAGGTGCTGAGATACCGTCCGTGGTGGATGGTGGGGTGATGCCAGCCCAGCAGTGCCAGCCACAGCAGCAGGGAAGGGTCAGCTGGGCCTGCCCGGCGTCAAGGTTCCTCATCCATGATGTCCCGGATGCTGCCCAGCAGCGTGGTGAAGGTGGGACGTTCCTCGGCCTTCTGTGGTGCCAGAACCGGGAGCCCCGCTGCAGCCTGCCGGCCGCCCCACTGCTCCCCGGGGAGCCGCAGAGCTCCGTCAGCACCCACCGGGGCATTTAGGGGTGATCATGGAGGGTGAGAGCGACTTACCTCGTGCCAGCAGCTGTACATGATGGTGTAGACCCGCTCCGAGGCCTGCTGCGGCCGGTAGAGACGTAGGCCTTGGATGACGTGCTCTGTCGTCTCACTGTTGTTAAACCTCTCGTAAGGCATCTTCCCCAGAGAGTAAACTTCCCACATCAGGACTCCTGGTAAAGGAAAGAGCAGGGACAGTTCATGGCGTGGCAGCTTGTTTGCAGAGGAGCACCCTCTCCTCCCGACCCCCGAGTCTTACCAAAAGCCCAGACGTCAGACTTGCTGCTGAACTTGCTGTACAGAAGCACTTCAGGGGGAGACCACCTCACTGGAAACTTTGAGCCCATGGAGCTAGTATATTCGTCATCTAGAACATACCTGCAGGAGATCAATGCGTCAGGGTGTCTGGCTTGGATTTCACCTTTCACTCCTCCAGGCAACTGACCAAGCCCAGAAGGAATTGGCAGCTCTCAGAGTGAGCAGAGGTTGCACTCTGCAACTGGCAGAAACGTCCCTTTGCAAACAAGTATACGTTAAGTCAAAACCAGGGAAGGGATGGAATGGCACAGAAGCACAGAAAAAAGGGGATGTGGAGAGAAAGCTGCAGCCAGGAGACCAGAGGTGGGGGAAAGAAGCAGCAAAGAGGGGGAAAAGGGATGGGGGAAGTACAAAGAGGATGATGGAAAGTGGAGGGGCAGAAGGTGGAGCTAGAGAGATGGAGCTGAAAGACAGGAGGACAAGTAGAGCTGGAGGATGGTGGGGAGAAATACTAAAGTGTAGAAGAGAATGAAGGAGTAGATGGGGGATTGAGACAAGAGGGTGACACAGATATATCTGCCAGACCTGGAAAGGCCAAAATCCGATACTTTAACGATTCCTTGGTCGTTCACCAAACAGTTGCGAGCAGCCTGTGAATGGAGAGAGGGAGGCAGTCACTCCTACCTGCTCCTGCCTCTCCCATCCCCCTGTATCATCTGGAACTTCATCCTCCTGCCACCCACTTAACACTTTGCCTCACTTTGTCCTGCAGGTTCACCTGGACTGGGACAAGCTTTGCCATTCTCAGCAAAGATAATAAGAGAACCCTCCAGCCATCCTGTTTATCTATGATGGGGTGACTTCCCAGGTGGGATTTTGCCTGAACAGAGCAGCACCAGAGGAGGCCAGGTACAGCTCCAAGCGGGACTGCAAGCTCCAACGCCAGCCCAAGACCTGATAAACTGCAGGCTCAGCTTTGCACTGGGGTTGAGAGGTCTCTTTTCATGTCTGAGCCAGCGATGTTGCCTGTGCTACCTAACGCAAACCCTGCCCCTGGGCACAAATGTGCCCCTGTCCCCTGGCAAGCTAATTAGTACTGCCCTTTCTGTAATCTCTGCTAACTTGCTGCAGAGGAATGATTTCGGAGTATCCACCCATGCTGAGGTGGGCAGGGAAGCTTAGAGGGATGTTCTTCAGAGCTGCCTCTCCTTGTGTTGATTAATTATCTGGACCCTGTCTCCCCCTCACTGAGCTGGAGATGTGGCCTTCAGCCACAGCCCTACCAGGTCTCGGTGCAGGAACTGCTTGGATTCCAGGTACTCCATAGCTTCACAGACGTCCTTGCACATCTCCAGCAGCTCGGCAGGCTGGAACCGCCGCCGAGCTTCCCTTAGGAAGTTCAGGAGGCAGCCATTGGCCATGTACTCAGTGATGATGAAGATGGGGCGCTGCTTGGTGCAGACCCCATAGAGCTGCACCAGCTTCTCATGAGAGAGGTTCCTGTGTTGGAGAGAAGAAGGGCAATTCTGAGCATCTAGAAGGCCAAGCAGCAAGAGAAGCATCTGTGAATGAAGAAAGTTTGGGAAGGGAAGGTGTTCCTGGCCCAGCTGATGGTGGAAAAGCTCAGTGGGGAATGAGCACGAAGGCAGTAAGTTCTCAGATGCATTTTGCAGAGCGTGAGGCTGCCTGAGATTGTCCCTCCATGTTACCCAGGAGGGCAGCTGTTCTTCCAAGGCATATCCAGCACTGCCCTGCAGGCTGCTTACCACTTACATCATGACTTTGGCTTCGTCGATGAACTCATCCTCTGACATGGAGCCCTCCCTGATCATCTTGATAGCGACGTCGAACTGGCCTCTCCATTTCCCGTATTTCACCACACCAAACTGCCCCGTCCCCAGTTCCTTCAGGAAGGTCAGGTCCTTTGGGTCAATCTCCCACGACCCTAGGGCAGAGACCACGAGTGTCATGTGGCTGCAGGTGACCTCCCTGCAGAGTGCAAGCCCAAGAAGAGCTCATGAGCATGTGCTGCCTGACAAACCATCCCCCCAAATCCACAAAATCTAAGACTTGTTCCTAACAGGATAGAGAACAAAGTAGCTTGTGGCTTCTCTTGGCCAGTACTGTCACCAGAGAGACAGTGAGTGCTGGGAAATAATTCCTGGGAAGGCTGTGAGGCCTGTTGCCACGGAACAGCCAGGATCCCAGCCTCTGCAACCAGGGAACTGTGAGGTAGCCCAGGCCTGCTTACCATAGCCAAGGCCAGCTGTGGAAGGAGCACTTTTCTGGTGTGGAGACACGGGGTACTTCAATCTGGATATGAGCCCTGAAACACAGAAAGGTAGGTTGTCACACTGCACTGACTGTTGTGTCAGTAAAAACCCTGCTGGCCTCACTGTGTCCCCCAAACACTGACCGCCAGAGTTGTGCTGATGGTAGGTGATGAGCTCTGGGATGGTGTTGAAGAGGTGCTTCTCTGCCAGGTAGTACTGGTTCTGGGGGGTGCAGTACACAACGTAATGTCGGATCAGGCCTTGGGTGTCTCTGGAGAGGCAGTACATGGGGTCAGCAGCACAGGGAGGACAGGCAGAGGGTGAGGGGTGCCTGGGAGGGGGTGGGCTCTGAGGTAGGAGGAAGCTGTTCTTAGATCCACTTACACAGAGGACTTGGCATAGACAGAGACAGTGTATTTCCCTGTCTTGCTGGTGGAGTCCCGGACAATGAAGCCTCCTTCTTTACCCTAGAACAGAAAGGGGAGAGGGGATGGGATGGTTGTGGGGAGCTGTGACTGTAAGAGGCAAGATTTAAAGTGAGTGAAGATCACAGCATGGCTGGAGAGGGTGTGATGAATCAGAGGAATCCTACTTCCAGTCCCTGCCTGGGGGCCACCTCCCTAAGTGCCTGCCAGGAGGAGGTCACGCTGAGGTAGAGATGGCTCCTGGGGCTGTTGGGGTGACACTCCCCTCCCAGTGCAAGCCAGGGTTGGTCCCCTCCCACAGAGGGCTGGCATGTAGAAAGGACCCAGCCTCAGGAGTCAACACCTACCTCCTGTTTCAGCAGTTGCTCCGCTTGGCTCCGAGTAATGTTCTTTGAATACCACCTGGAACAGGGACACAGCCGTCAGGGAGGTCACTGCAGCCACCACTGTCCCCAGCCTGGTCTGACCCTGGCCCAGCCAGCACAGGCAGTGCAGAGAATTTAAAGAGTCTCTGACCAAGCACAACTTGCCACGTCCCTGCGCCTTCTCTTACTCACTCAAAGATCTCCAGGGAATTTCTGGTCTCAGTGACATAGTTGCTGGGGATGTATCCTTCCCTCCTGCAGGAGAAAAGGGACTGGTCACACACTGATGGAGAAGGCCAAGGGGAAAGCAGGTTCCTGTCCCAGAAGGCTGAGTAGAAACAGGCTCCAAAACCTTGGTGCAAGCCCATTTGGGTTCATGCTTGGGGAGGGCTGATATCACAGCCTGCTTCAGTCCCCCTCACCCTTCTCAGGTGCCATTCCACACGGGAGCCAGCAGGCAGGCAAGGTTGTCCTAACCCCTGCGATGCTGAAGAGCTGTCTTTGCCCACCAGAGCCTTGCCACCAGGAGAGGGAACCGTTGTGGGGTGAGTGTTGGTGGGTGGTGGGAGCTCTTACCCATTCTTGTCCCGGGCTTTCCACCAGGGCAGGTGGCTTTCCTCCAGGATGAAGTACTCCTCTCCCTTCTGCAGCTGCAGGTCCTGCGCGTTCATGGGCAGGTAGTTGTAGAGGGCCACCACCTTCTTCATCTCCCCTGCTGCGCTGGGGGCTGGCTCAGGGGGCAGGGGCTTCATCACCATCTTTCCCAGAGTGAGGGAGAGCGTAGGACACAGTGAGGCTGGCAGACACACTGGTTCCCAGGTGAAACCCTCCCCAGGTCTGACAGGGCAGTGGGCTCAGGCCAGGTCAGTGCAGGGTTTGTCTCAGCTCCCACACGTGTTTCCACAGGGAGACCCAATTCCCCCCCCAGCACTTTTTACTGCAGCGTTTCCTCCTTGGAGACACATCCTCACAAAAGATAAGTGTTTTCTCTCTACCTTTTGGCTTAACCCATGACTCCTCCACCTTATATCAGAGCTTCTCTATCCTCCCAGCTCTGCCTGTGGACCCTCAGGGGTGAGATCATTTGACTTTCCTCCAGACCTTTGGGCTCTGTCCCCAGGTTCAAGCTCCTTCTGCCTTAGAGCACCGTTTTGACATCCCTCTCCAGAGCATAGCCCTGGCCTGTACATCTTTGAGCACAGCCTTGTCAGTCACTGAATGTGTTGGCTTTTCCCAGGATAGGCCTTTCCTTAAACATCTTGGAGCAAACCCACACGCCAACATTGGCCCCTACCTCATCCTCCTCAGGCGTGGGGGGCAGAGGCTTCTTTGTCTTGCGATGCGACCGCCCAACTTTTAAACCTTCGGAACAGAAAAGGGACTGAGGTGAGAAGAGATCCCTGGCATCGTGCTGTGGTTGTCCCCAGGGGCTGGGGATGGGGCAGGGAGGGTGCCCAGTGTCTTACTGCCGTTCCTGCTCTCCAGGATCTGACAGCCCATGGCGTTCTTGGCTGTCTGGGAGCAGCACAGGTACTGGCCATCAATCCAGAAGCAGGGGTGGTACTTCTGTACCAGGTCGCTGTTGTACCGGATCACTGTGGCAGAGGAGGGGAGATGTGTGTGACCAGGGGCTGTGTCCCCAGCCAGATCTCTGCTCCAAGTGCAGATGATCAGCCCCATGAAATCATTTCACCCTCTGCTGTGCTGCTCATACACAATCACACGTGGCCTTGCTGTTTGGGGTTCCCTCAACTCATGGCTTATCATAGAATCAGAGTCATAGAATGGTTAGAGTTGGAAGGGACCTTAAAGATCATCCAGTTCCAACCCCCCTGCCATGGGCAGGGACACCTCCCACCACACCAGGTTGCTCCAAGCCCCATCCAGCCTGGCCTTAAACACCTCCAGGGATGGGGCATCCGTAACTTCTCTGGGCAACCTGTTCCAGTGCCTCACCATGCTCACAGGAAAGAATTTCTTCCTGATAGCTAATCTAAATCTCCCCTCTTCCAATTTAAAACCATTACCCCTTGTCCTAACACTACACTTCCTGAGGGAGTCCCTCTCCAATGTTTCGGTGCTGTGGCTACACAAACCCTGTGCCATGAAATCCCTACCTTGAGGAGGAACAGGTTTTCAAAATTGATTAAAAGGTCTTCAGCAGCTCTGCAAATGGATGTGGACATGGACTTAGAGGTCCTGCTGTGACCAGCCCTCCTGCCAGCATCCCCCAGGCTGCTCAGAGGAAATCCCTTGCTGGGACACTGCTCCCTTGCCAGGCAAGCACTGAAAGGCTGAGAGAGCTGGGGCTGTTCAGCCTGGAGAAGACTCCGGGGAGACCTGACAGCAGCCTTCCAGGATCTGAAGGGAGCTCCAGGAGAGCTGGGGAGGGACTCTTTGTCAGGAAGTCTAGTGACAGGACGAGGGGTAATGGTTTCAAATGGAAAGAGGGGAGATTTAGATTAGATATTAGGAAGAAGTTCTTTCCTGTGAGGGTGGAGAGGCACTGGAACAGGTTGCCCAGGGAAGTTGTTGATGCCCCATCCCTGGAAGTGTTTAAGGCCAGGCTGGATGGGGCTTTGAGCAACCTGCTCTAGGGAGAGGTGTCCCTACCCATGGCAGAGGGGTTGGAACTTGATGATCTTTAAGGTCCCTTCCAACTCTGACCATTCTGTGATTCTATGAAGGGCTTCCTCATTCTTCTCCCCAAGCTAAAGGGCCAGCTGGATGTGCCCAAACACCACCCCAGCACGGTGTTGGCCCTCAACAGCTCTGCGGGGTGCAGAGAGCCCCTTTTCTGGTGGAGCAGGACGAGGGCATCCCAGCAGCAGAAGGCCAGCATTTTCCCTCCCCTTTTCCCCTGTGGATTTTATACTGGCTTCAGCTGTCACAGCAACCCCTCTCCCGCAGCAGGGAAGTGGGGAGAGGGCTGGCTGTCAGCGGGGGCAGAGCAGTGGGGCTCTCATGAAGTAACCAACTTCCCCGTTATCTTCTCTGCTCTGCTTCCGCCTCGCTGGGGCAAACTTCCCTGTGTCAATTTGAGCAGCTAATCTCACCCCACCAGCACAGACCTGCAGGAAGATACACACACACCAAGAGACACGTGTGGGCAGCTCCAGCTGATTTCAGCCCATTGAAGGCCACCGAGCCCCACTGCACAGCGTGGCTGTAACACTCTCAGCTTGAGAAGGTGACACCCACGCAGCTAAGCATTAGCTCAGCAGCCCCAATCAATGCTTGGAGTGGTTTGGGAGATGCTCCCTGGCTTCCAGCAGGCTTTTTGTCCGTGTGTCCTAAAGCACTGGGTGCTCTATCCTTATCTTGCATGCCAGTGCAGCTGTGTGGTCACATCTGCTGTTTCCTCTTGCCCTCAATAACTTCTGAGCCTGCTCGAGCTGGTTCAGAGCAAGTTTATGAGAGGGCAAGAAGGCTCAGCCGAGGTGGCTGCAGTGCTGCAGAAGTCAGAGGGTGACAGAGGTGAGTGTCATAGAATCATAGAATGGTCAGAGTTGGAAGGGACCTTAAAGATCATCAAGTTCCTACCCCCCTGCCCTGGGCAGGGACACCTCTCCCTAGAGCAGGTTGCTCCAAGCCCCATCCAGCCTGGCCTTGAACACTTCCAGGGATGGGGCATCAACAACTTCCCTGGGCAACCTGTTCCAGTGCCTCTCCACCCTCACAGGAAAGAACTTCTTCCTAATATCTAATCTAAATCTCCCCTCTTCCACCTCCTCTGGGCAGGAGCAGCTGGTGCCAGTCAGTTCAGGTGTGTGAGGGCACAGCTTTAGGAGCGCGCTTCTCACAGGAGAAGTTTCTAATCAGCACTTGCTCTTCCGTAGACATAGGATAACGTAACCACAAGATAACGAGCCCCCAGAAACCCAGCCCTCTGCGTTGTGACACGTGCACAGCCAGTTGCTTGTGTCCCTTTTCTGGGGGAGCCACAGAGCCCCCAGACTCACCGCTCTTCAGCTGATGGATCCAGCGTCTGCGCAATTCCTCCGTTGGGGAGAAGACGTAGAGGGGCCCCTCGTCATAAACCACCTGCAGGAGCACACGCCTCAGTACCCTTGCCTGGGGGTCTCCCGGGGAGGATGGAGGGAGCCAAAGCTTGTGGGCACCCAGAGCAGCCGGGGCAGAGCACAAGCTGTGCTGGCCCCTCACCGTGCTCACGGGACCGTGACGGAGAGGTTATAAATAAGCCCCCTCCCCCGAGAGTTTCCACTTCCTTCTCTGACTTTTGGTGTGTTGGGGGCCACACTGGGTGCCAGCAGGGGCAGGCAGCTGGGTTGGGGGCTAAGCAGGCAGCAGGCATCCCTCCAGCATCAGCCAGGGAACCGAATGTGGCAGGACAGAGCTCAGAAGCAGGTTTCCATCTAAGCAGCCTCCTTAAACAGAGCTGTTCCGTTCCTCGGGGCTCATAGAAGTTCACTCGCCTGCCCCATGCAGCACAGAGAGCTGTCCCCAAACAGCTGAGTGACACCTGGCACTGGGGCAGCGATGCCACGTTTGGCCCCAGGTCCCTCTGGGGTCCTCCCCCCAGCACCCTGCTGGCAGGCAGAGTGGACCAGCAAAAGGGGCGCAGTTGAGGACTCACCTGGAAGGGGTAGGGGAACCGTTCGATGATTGAGATCTGCTCCATGTTGTTGTGCTCCTCTCCTTTCCTCTGGAAGAGAGAGGCAGAGACAGATGCTGGCATCCTGTTGCCCAGCTGCTGCCACCTTCCCTGGGACCCACAGCCTTTGGTGTCCCCCTGCTCCCCCTGCCCTGCATCAAGGCAGACTCCATCAAGGTAGAGCCCCTCCGTGCCAAGCAGGGCTGTCACCCCTTCCTGCCACCCTGGGGCAGGGTAACTCTCACTGCTTCCCCAGCCAGGGGACAGGGGAACACAAGCAGGAACCTTCCTCACCGGGACCTGCCGCTCGGGAGGAGGGTTGTTTTCAGGCATCACCGTCTCCACACAGGTGATCTTCTCAATGTCCACCGAGCCCTTCTTACTGCCCCGGCGCTGCAAGAGACAGGGTTTGATTTGTGATTGCCAAGGGGGAGAGCCAGGGAGACTCAAGGACATCTGGAGTGACCCATGGGCACTGCCCCTGTGGCCCTGTGGCCACCAACTCACCCCCCGCTCAAAGTCATACTCGTAGTAGGACAGCTTGCTCTCTGTCAGCAGGAACAGGCGCTTCTTGAAGTTGAGGGGAGAAGTCTTCTTCTTCTGCTGCGAGCGCTTCAAGAAGATGCTCTCCAGGATGATGCTGGCCATGGTGGCCTCCCCAGCCTCCTCCACGCCGTGCTTGCTGGATTGCTGTGGGGAGAACAGCAGCAACAGGGAGCTTGCTGAGCCAAAAACCTGCTGACTGCCAGACCCCGCTCAGATACACATTCCCCCTTGGGTGAGGGGCAGCCAAGGGGTGGTGGCACCCCCACGGGATGAATCTGCTGCAGAAGTGGGAGGGCAGGCCAGTGTGGAGTGTTATGATGTGACCTCTGCCTCTCCCATCCCCTCTCTGAAGCCAGGCTGCAGAACAAGCCCCCCTCAGCTGGTTTTAGCTCCCGCTGGATGCTGGAGGAACTCCTCCAGGCTGTGCAGAGGGACACAGCCAGCTGGAGAAGGAGGGAGCTGGGGAGGCTGTGAGAAGTGTAGCCCCGGGGAGGAGCATGGAGCCCGAGCAGTGACACCCAGCAGGCTCCCTCCTCCCCACCAACATCATGTGTGTGTGTTTTTGTGGGCCGTTTCCTCCTGCCCACACCGCAGGAGCTTTGTGCTGGGGACGTGCTGACATGGCAGCGTGCAAGGACAGCCATGGGGGGCCAGGCCCTAAAAAGTTGTGGGGAGGTCCTGGCCCCAAATAGCCACAGTGCCATGCTGCTGACAGCATGGAGTGGCCCTAAAGTCACCCTTCCCCTCTGCATCCAACCCTCTTTCCTGCTCTGTGAGCAGTGCTTGAAGGGCTTGCCTCCAGCCAGCAAGCAGAGGGGTTAAATTCCCTCCGCAAAACTCTCCTGAGCATCTCCAGGGACATGCAGGAAAGGGCTCTGATGAGAGCCCTTCATCCCACTGCTGCCCTGCCTTCATGGGGGCTGGAAATCCACCCTGACCCATCTCTTGGGGCAGCCTGTCCACCTCACCCAGGCACTGCAGCACCCAGACATTGCCAGTGCCCCACCACACAGCGTGGCTGGAGCTGGGGGCTTCTCTGAGGGCTGTAACCAACACCTGACCCAACAGGGAGCTGATGAGCTCCGTGGATCCACTGCTGAACTGTGATCCTCCATATCATAGAATCATAGAACAGTCAGAGTTGGAAGGGACCTTAAAGATCATCAAGTTCCAACCCCCCTGCCATGGGCAGGGACACCTCTCCCTAGAGCAGGTTGCTCCAAGCCCCATCCAGCCTGGCCTTGAACCCCTCCAGGGATAGGACAGCCACAGCTTCCCTGGGCAACCTGTTCCAGTGCCTCACCACCCTCACAGTAAAGAACTTCTTCCTAATATCTAATCTAAATCTCCCCTCTTCCAATTTAAAACCATTACCCCTCGTCCTGTCACTAGACTTCCTGACCAAGAGTCCCTCCCCAGCTCTCCTGGAGCTCCCTTCAGATCCTGGAAGGCTGCTCTCAGGTCTCCCCGGAGCCTTCTCTTCTCCAGGCTGAACAGCCCCTGATCTGATCACCTACATGCCCTGCTCCACCTCCGTGTTCTTCCCTTTTTTCTCCTGCAAACACAGCTCTGGAGAGCAACCTGGGACAAACTGTTTCCCTCCCCTGCTGCCTGCAGCCCGTCTCCTCCAGGGGAGGCTCAGAGGTGGGCCAGAATCAGGGGTAGAGCCCCCCTGCTCCCCCCAGGCAGGAGGCAGGCATTAATGTGCTCTTGACAAGGACCAAGTGGGGACCAAAGATGCCAGGAGCTGGTCCCACTGGCTGTGCCCCTCTCCAGGGCATGCCCCAGCCCAGCAGCAAGAGCAGGGGTGTCCCCCCTCCGCTGGAACCCTCCCTACAGGGTCCCCCCCTCCCAGGGTCTCTCCTTCCCTTCCCCTTGTGGCCCTCATGGCTCAGGCCTTTATGGCTTGTTTGGGGGGTTAAAAACAAAACAAACCCTTAAAAATTAGTCAGCAGAGTCCTTTGGAAATAAAAAAGCAGCTTTCACTGGCTGATCCAAGGATGGGGAGGAGGGAGCTGGGGTCTCTGCTGGGGACAGGGCAGGTGGCTGGGGTGGCTCCTGACCCCAGGCTGCTGGCGGGGCGGGGGGGGGTNGATCCCAACATCCTCCCGTATCCCAGTGCCTCAGCTCCCCAGCCATGAAACGTGGCTGCTGCTCCTCTGCCCAAGAGCAGGAGGGCTCCCATTGTGCCCTTGACAGGGACAGGAGCTGAGCAGAGTGACCCCGGGCTCCAGCTCCAGTCCTGGGTCCCCAGAAGCTTCACCTTGAGTCTCAGCAGCTGTGCCACCACCAGCAGTGCCAGGCAGGTGGGACACGTGTCCTCTGGGACAGTGCCACCAGAGAGGAGAGACTGAAGAATGATGAGTATCTCAGAGGTCCCAGCATGGCGTAGCCACCCTGTCCCCAGCATTGTCCCTCTCCCTGGCACTGTCACAGCCCCGCTCTGTCCCTGCCTGTCCTTCTGGGTGGTGGGTGCCCCCCAGGACTCACCCCTGCTGCTGCGCTGTGACAAGAGGGGTGGCGAGCAGGTGGGTGGATGCATGTCCCGTGTGTCACCTCCCCAGCTAATGTGACATCCTGTCACTGTCACACCTTGGCCAAGCACGCCCTGACACCAAACGCTGTGTCCCACCACGGTCCTGGGGCCACCATCCCGCTCTCTGTCCCCTGACTGTGTCCTGCTAAGGAGCTGAGCCTGGCAGGGGGCTGGCACACCAGGGACAAGTGGGAAGGGTGACAAGGGGACCGGGGATGTGCCAGCCACAGCCCCTGTGCTTTGGGAGCAGCCTTGAAGGTGCCAAAAGAGAAGGGTGGGAAGGACAGAGGAGGGGATGTACCGCCCAGGAGAGAGTTGCGAGCAAACCCCGCTGCAAAAATGCAGGAGCAAGGAGCAAAGGGACTGTTGGCACCCCGACCCCCTGCTCTGGGGGTCCCTGGCACCCACGCACCACCCCTTCACCTCCCCCCGCCACCCTGCCCTGCTGCCCCACGGCGCTGTGGCCCCCCGGCCGCTGGCCCAGTGGCAACCAGGCCGCAGGATGGGGCAGAGCCACCCCAAATTGGGCCCACCCACGCTCGGCAGCGTGTGCCCACGGCCGGGATGGCTCTCCCAGCCAGGGGCAGGCGCCACGTCCCCCGGGCACGGCCCAGAAGCTTCAAGGCCACGAGCAGGAGCCACATGGCGGCTCTCCCCCACCCCCGTGCTCACCGGGACCACGTCACCCCCGGGCCCCCCG
>VXBW01008148.1:80530-109294 GCA_013400375.1 Thinocorus orbignyianus
GAGGTCGTAGGGTCGGGATGGCGGGGCTGGGCCTACCCGAAGGGGACGGATGGGAATGGTGGGTTGCGCTCGGTAACGCCGGGGAGAGGAGTGCCCCACAACGCGGCGTAGCTTCTCTCCGCCTCCTGGTCGTGCTGACCCGACTTCTCCCTGCCCCTCCAGGTGAACGTCCCGAAAACCCGGCGGACCTACTGCAAGAAGTGCGGCAAGCACCAGCCGCACAAAGTCACCCAGTACAAGAAGGGGAAGGAGTCCCTCTACGCGCAGGGTAGGGGCGGGCACGGCCCGGGGGGGGTGCGTGGGGCACGGGTGGTCACGGGTGATGGTTGTGAGTCGAGTGTGTGACTGGGAGAAAGAGGAGGATGATGTCTGCCAGGATTTGGTTGGAGTTCCAGTTGTACTTGGAGCATGTGGGGAGTTGTTGCTTAAACAGAGACATTCTCCGGGAAGACCTGAGAGCAGCCTTCCAGGATCTGAAGGGAGCTACAGGAGAGCTGGGGAGGGACTCTTTGTCAGGAAGTCTAGTGACAGGACGAGGGCCAATGGTTTTAAATTGGAAGAGGGGAGATTTAGATTGGGTATTAGGAAGAAGCTCTTTCCTGTGAGGGTGGTGAGGCACTGGAACAGGTTGCCCAGGGAAGTTGTTGATGCCCCATCCCTGGAGGGGTTCAAGGCCAGGCTGGATGGGGCTTGGAGCAACCTGCTGTAGGGAGAGGTGTCCCTGCCCATGGCAGGGGGGTTGGAACTTGATGATCTTTAAGGTCCCTTCCAACTCTGACCATTCTATGATTCTATGATTTTTTTCCTTTAGGAAAAAGGCGCTTTGACAGGAAGCAGAGTGGCTATGGGGGCCAGACAAAGCCCATTTTCCGTAAGAAGGTGAGTACTGCTCCTGGAAGGAGGACCTGAAACCTTCTTGGTGCTCCACATACCTGGCTGAAAGGGATGCTTCAGCCTCCTGCATCCTTGTGGTCCTGTGCTCACACTGTGCTATGGCAGCGCTGTCCAGGGAGTGTGGGATCCACACCTGCTCATGTTCCTGGCTGCTCCTTTCTCCTGGAGACGCTCCTTTTTTTGGCAGGAGTGATGTTTAGCCTGTGTTTTGCAGAGCAGGTTCTGAAAGGAGCCTTGCTGCTGCAGGGGAGCAGGGTGGTACCAGAAGTGATGCTTTTTGTGAGTGGAGTGTTTTCCTTGGGGAAAGGAAGGGAAAAGGAGCCTGCTACTTGCTTTCCCTGTGTTCTTGAAGTGTCGGTATTCTATGGCTGAAACTTTTTTCCAGGTTTGTGAGGCTCTGCACAGTTCAGAGTTGGAAGGGACCTGAATGGTCATTGAGTTCCAGAGTGCACTGCCAGCTCATGTTGAGTTTCTCACCCATGAGCACTCCCAGGTCCTTCTCCTCAGGGCTTCTCTCCAGCCATTCTCTGCCCAACCCATATTTGTGCCTGGGATTTCCACGTCCCAGGTGCAGGATCCTGCATTTGGCTTGGTTGTTGAGGTGGTGAGGCTGCCCTCACTGACAGGGGTGTGTGTGACTCCTGGGGTGCTGCAGAACATGATGTGGGTCTCTTGCAGTCTGCTGTCTCCAGGGAAATCTGTCTGGCTGAGCCAGTAACTGCTCCGTTAGGCCTTTGCTGAGGGTCTGAAAGCAGTAGAGGAAGGTCAGTAGAGTTACAGAAACCTGCTGCTCTCACCCTTCCTCTTCACTGTGGTTACCTGGGACTGTGGTCTTGCAGGATGTTTTCCCTCTGTGTCCTTATGTACCTCCTGCCAAGGAGTTGAGGGGGGCAAAAGCTGTGGTATTTACAAAAGGGAAGGAAAACCTGATGGGCTGATTTGTTGTTTTTTATTATTTTTTTGTGTCTGAACTATTTAGTTACACTTTAATTACAAGCTACTACTTGACTGGTTGCTGGAAAGCTCTGGTGTTCTGCTGGAGATACTCAGGAACTCTTCCAGCAAAAAGGAAAAGTATAAATAATGAGACTGTTGTTTTTTCAAGTTGACTTTCTGCCAGGAAGTGGGGAGACCTTGCAGAAAATGCTTCTCCAAGCAGGGTACACAGAGCAGGTGTATTGCTCTCGCAGTTTGGCACATCCAGCCGTGCATTGCCACCCCAATTTCTGTTTCTTCCCAGTCAGCGTTATATGGTTGATCAGCTGAGGCTTCTAACTGGCCGTTACAGCTCTGTCCAGCTGCTCCAGTAGCTTTGGATTCTTCCCTCTCTAGTCCTTTGAGTTTCATCTTAGCTTCTTAGTAGTTGTAGATCTGCATCGAGCGTGTTGAGTTGCTGCTCCTTCTGGGGGAAATCTGTCCATTGTGCTGTTTTCAGGTGTTTCTGCTGAACTTCTGAGCAGTGTCAGTTGGTTCTCCCACGCTGCAGGAAGTGCCTGTTCCTTGGTGCGTTCCCTGGCACAGACTTTTCTTCTGGCAAGGCTGACCTCTGCAGGGAACTAGATCTGCTCCGCTACATGGGTTGCATCAAAACAAAGGAGGCCAGCAGATGGCAGGAGGTGATTCTGTCTCTGCTCTGCTTTGGTGAGACCACACCTAGAGCACTGTGTCCAGCTCTCGAGTCCTCAACTCCCAGACACATTGGGTGCAGCCGAGGGTTACGAAGATGATCAGAGGGCTGGAGCACCTCTCCTGTGGAGAGGCTGAGGGAGCTGGGGCTGTTCAGCCTGGAGAAGAAAAGGCTCCAAGGAGACCTTAGAGCAGCCTTCCAGTATCTGAAGGGAATTCCAGGAGAGCTGGAGAGGGACACTTGCTCAGGAAGTGGAGTGACAGGACAAGGGGTAAGGGTTTTAAATTGGAAGAGGGGAGATTTAGACTAAGATACTAGAAAGAAATTCTTTGCTGTGAGGGTGGTGAGGCACTGGAACAGGTTGCCCAGAGAAGCTGTGGCTGCCCCATCCCTGGAGGGGTTCAAGGCCAGGCTGGATGGGGCTTGGAGGAACCTGCTCTGGTGGGAGGTGTCCCTGCCTATGGCAGGGGGGTTGGAACTGGATGGTCTTTAGGGTCCCTTCCAACTCTGACCATTCTATGATTCTAAATGTTTTTGTGTGGCCTTTATTGCGGAGGTACAGATCCATCATAGTCCTGTGCCTGTCCTTAAGGTGCTGCCTTATTTTTAATGGAGGGAGCCAAACTGTGTTGGTAGTTGTCTTCTTTACACTTTGAGAACAAGCTGCTGGCTGTTCAAGAGTGCAGGTAATGAGTTTTGTCTGCTTGTGGATGTTTTGTTCATCTCTTTGCTCTGCTCCTCTCCTCCCAGGCTAAGACCACAAAGAAGATTGTGCTGAGGCTGGAGTGCATGGAGCCCAACTGCAGGTCCAAGAGGATGCTGGCCATTAAGAGGTGCAAGCACTTTGAACTGGGAGGAGACAAGAAGAGAAAGGTAAGTTTGTGTGCCACGAGGGGCTGAGACAGGGTGGCAACGTTCAGTGGTGAATAAATTCCCTTTATCTCTTCCTTTTTACAGGGTCAGGTGATCCAGTTCTAAGCTCCATCCTATTCCTTGTTATGGGACTATTAAAGTATTTGGAGGTGACCCGTTGCCTGTTTCTGTGTATCTTCTCTTGGCGATGGGGTGAGAGTCACAAGTCCCAGCACCAAGGTGTTGCTTGCAGAGGTGCTCAGTAAATGAAGAGTTTGTAATCTGGAAACTTTTGGACAAAAACAACCCTGTGGATGGCTGGGATGTTGTTGCTGTGTTACCAAGAGGGGTTTTAGAATAAATGCAGGGCCCGAGGCTGGGATGGATTTTTGCACCAGTGGTTCCTCTGCCTGAGTGTTGTGCTGCTGGTTTTCTCCATGGCTTATTTAGGAGCTTCCATGGTAGAAGGCCTTCTTCAAGAGACCTTCCTCTAAACTTCTGCAGCTTGTTTTATTTAAAGTAGCTCAAGTCTCTCTTACAGTGGTTCCGTGTCAGGAATGCTATGATGAAGTTGAATTGTTAGATGAAGTAGTGGTTGAAAAAAAACAACAAACAAACAACAACCAACAAATCCCCAAGCAGAGCTGCCCAAGTAGGCTTTTTTCCTCTCCAAGGCCCTACTGGAGAGGAGGCAGGTAAAATTCCTTCCACCCAGCAGTGATTTCAACACAGCAAGGACCGGAATAACCCCAAGTCCCCCGAACAGCCCCTCTGCTTCACAGTAGGCCCCTTTTCAGAAGAGAGGGCACAGCTGTACTGCCCGAAGGGGCAAAACCCCTGGGAGGAGCTGGTGGGTTTAGTACCAGGGGCTTCATCTGATGAAGTGTCACCCACCCCATTACACGGTGTTACATGCTGCAGCTCAGCTGTGAATTGTGCAGTGCCTGAGTGGGGCTCAGAGATGGGACAGGACAGCTTCATGCCCGTGGCTCCCCCAGCTGTGTGCTGTCACACTGGAAGTGATGGTGTGACAGGCCTCAGCTGCCTGGCCCCAGTGTCTGACTGCTGTTGGCACCTCTTAGCATTTTCCTTAAAAGAAGCCCCAGCCCAGCACTGAAGTTTCAGGTGAGACTGATGGGTCGCCAGGAGAGTGTGGTACCATTACAGGGCAGCTGACCCTGTGTTTTGGTGAGCTCAGCCACTGGAGGCAGCAGGAGGCTGCCTGGGAGCAGGGAATCCAGCAGAAGCTGGGAGTACAGCCCGGAGCTCTCTCTTGAGAGTAGTGGAAATAGAGCTGGAGGATGCAGAAATGCCTTTTCATATCTTCATAGGGACTGAGAGGACTTAGTTACCAAACTAACAATTTGTATTTTTGCTTATTCAGTACTGGTTGATGAGATTGGTGTTTTCAGACTCCTGCCTAAGCAGTTAGTAGCAGAGGATTTGGCCTTTGCTTGTGAGCTGCATCGGGTCAGCTTGACCGAGCACTGTTTGTAGCCATCGTGACAAATTTCACAAGAACTCCAAGAACTTAGTGACTTGGCCCATTTCCTAAAACCCAACTTAATTTCAGATACCATGCTGTACTCCAGTGGAACTAAGAAAAAGCTCAGCCTTTTTAAGGGACACTTTAATCAAAGTGCTTCATCACAGAAATAATAACAAATAAAGACATACAGTTTCCTGTGTAGTATTCAGAAGAGAACATACTTGTACATAATGGTTGCACAAGTGATTAGGTATCCATCCCTGGTCTCAGAAGGACCTGGGTTGTCCAACTTAAAGGCTACTGCCAGCAGTGGAAAGCAAGCACACTGGTGTTTCTGGAAGGCAGCTCACTGAGGAAGGGGACCTCAATGGCCCCATGAAGGGTGGAGGGATCTGTCATTGAATGGGAAGTGACAGCCACTGGTGAGAGGACTCCTGGGGTAAGGAGAAACCCTCAAAAGCCGAGTCCTAAGGCATGGTACTTAATCACACTTATAATAAACAGGCAGCTGTCGAGAAAGCAGTTGCTGAGAAGTGCAGTGATTCATTAGGTCAATCCCTGAGTTGTCAGAAGGTGGAAGTAGATGTCCACACTCTGAGGGAGTGTTGGGTTTCTTCAGCAGGGGTAGGAGCAGCTTTGCTTTTTCATGGACTGCGTGCCCTGGCCTAGCAAAGCAAGAACAAGGCAGCCAGGGTGTATTTCCCTGTTGTCCCTGAAATGCCTAAGGAAAACTGTAATGCATGGATGCTTTGCATTTCTTTGGTTGGTAGCGGCAGTGGGAATAATGGGGGGGGGGACAGGAGTTGGGTGAGATGCCAGAGAAAGGGTAAAAAGAAGAAAAGCAGCACCCCTTTCTCTGTTACCTCTTGGTGATGGAGTATTTAGTGCATTAGGCTGAAGGTTCAAAGTCCACCCAGGAGCACAGAAGTAGTGAATGGGGAGAACAAAGGCACCCTGCTTGGAGGAAGGAGATGGGCTTCTCATGACAAGAAGTCTGGAGACTTACAAAGAGATTGTCCTTGTGCCTCTTACAGTGCCATGACTTTGAGCAGCACAGTGCCCGTAGGGTTCACCTCCACACTCAGGGAGGAGACCCAGCTGTAAACCCCCCAGTCCCTGGTGACAGGCAGGACCTGCTGGATGCAGCAGGCTGGGTTGCAGGCCAGCCCGTTGCCGAGGAAGGTGAGGGAGAAGGTGAAGTTCTGGGGTCCCCCAATCTCCTGATTGTTCAGCACTGCCACAGCATAGGCTTGGCCAGACAGGGGCCGCTCCCACAGCTCGAAGTTCTTGTCCTGCCAAGGAGAAAATAAACCCAGGGCTGACATTAGGGGAGGCAGAATGATGGTCTCTGTGCCTGTCTAAGCAGGCTCTCTGGCCTCCTGTTCCCAAACCCTGAGCACTCCTCCATATCCTGTGTGTTCCCAGTGTCCCCTTTCTGAGGGGGCTGGCTGCCTGTGCCCCCCCCACATTGCACCCCCAGCCCCACCCTGCTGTACCTTGGTGATTTGGTAGCCCTGCTTGCCCAGTGGATCCTGGTTGATGGCGATCACCTCTTTGTTCTGGAGCAGTTGTTTAGCCTCAGGACTGATGTGCCGCAGGTCATTAGACATGAAGAGGGGAGCTGCCATGACAGCCCACATCGCCATCTGAGTCACTGACTGGTCCCAGCTCAGCCCAAAGTTCCCGATCACCAGCTGTGACACACAAACAAAGATACCTGGTAATGCTGCCTGCCAAGGATAAACTGGGCCACCAGCATGAGTACTGGTAAATGACAGGATGCTGAGGGCGGGACCCCTGTTTGGGGACTGGTTAGATAGGCTGAGCACCAGGAGCAGGACCAGAGGGTTGGGAAAATCAAGGTGTGATTAGTGTGGCAATTAGGATGAATCACTGGCAGAGGTAAAGAAGGATCCTTAACTGGCTAGGCAGCGTTCAAGAATCTGCTTTTGGATGCAGCTATTCATTCCTCCCTTGTGATGCTGGCATCCAGGGTTTTTTTCTGTGGTGGGAGACCAGCATTTTGGAGACTGTCCCCCACCACCATGCCTGTGTTCTGAACTCACATTACTTGTAGAAGCTGTTTTACACAGAGACAGTGCTTCCTTGGTACCTTCCATAGCTATAGTTCTCTTTCCTTGTCATCAGATCCCTAATCCTAGGTCCTTTCCCTGATTCTCTCCCTCCCCTTCTCACCCTACAGCCAAAGAAAGGTTTTTTTTTGCCACTGCCACAGGGGAGGTGGGTGTCACTTTACTTGCCATGTCAGGATCATTCCAGCCCCCTGGCCCAGCAATCTTCACAATGCTGTCCTGGTGAAGTGCTGTCCAGTCCAAGATACTCTTGATGCTTCTCCAGGAATCGTAGACATCAACAAAGTTCCTCCAGTGATTGCAGTACTGTTTGATCTCCGTGTAATTGGGCTGCCAAAATAATGAGCGTGATTAGCCAGAGAGCCTGACTGGACAAGAACAAGACTGTACACAAGGCTAGATTGGATCATGGATAATTTGGGGGGAAAACTATGATAACACCTTCCATCACCAGCAATCTGGATGATGTAGTGCCCTTTGGCTCTCTAGGCTGCCATGTGCCCAGTAACTCCAGTCTGCCACACTCCAGACAACACTATTGCTTCCCTTGGGAGAACAGTTGTGGCCATCCAGCTCTGTTAGAAAATTCCTTTGAGGGCTATTTTACTGAAGGTGTGACAGGGCCAGTGGGATTAAACTGGGACATCCCAGTAATTGCTGCTGTTTCTTGGGTTTACACCCTTGGGTGACTAAGGCATTTAACTCCCAGTGGGAGGGAAGGGCAGCATCCTGCCATGGTGGCACAGGGGAAGCCAGCTATGGGTGGAGAGCGAGGTGTCACCCATGGATCCTGGCTGTTTACCAACAGATTTCTGCCAATGTAGACAATATCTATGAAACAGGCTGTGCTAAAATCTCTCTCCTGGTCTCCAGAGATAACTGTAAAGGCTGAATCTGCAGCACTCTGCCTCCAGGAGGAACAAGGCCAAACTATCTGCTAGCTGTGTGCTTGCATTGCTAGTGTTTTGTTGCTTGGCTCCTTGGAGACAGAAAGCAGATGGATAATGCTCTGTTCTTTGGCACTCTCCACCTGGGCTGTGCCTTCATCCTGCAGCATCCTACGTCATTCCTTTCAGCAGAGTAATGACTTGCCTCAGGTACACTTGAGGGCTCTG
Organism: Thinocorus orbignyianus; assembly: GCA_013400375.1. Taxonomy (NCBI): domain Eukaryota; kingdom Metazoa; phylum Chordata; class Aves; order Ciconiiformes; family Thinocoridae; genus Thinocorus; species Thinocorus orbignyianus. The sequence goes on from VXBW01008148.1 coordinate 88,601, forward strand.
GAGTAAAAAGTGGTTTTCCTCCACCTTACAGTCTTGTTCTCTGAGAAGCAGAGAGCAGCAAGTTTCTCAGGAGGCTGTTTTGGACTTCCCTGATTCTCTCCCTCCCCCTGTTTTGGACACACCCCTTACCTGCTGCAAGGGCCTCAAGTAGAAAGGCCATTCACAGGAGTACACAATGCTCCTTCCAGTCTTGTTCAGGGCCAGAGACATGCGCCTGTAACCTAGAGAGGAAGAGGGCAGGCAGAGGTTACACAGATCTCCTTGGTCAGAGGAACTAATCCAATGTCCCAGGTTCAAGTTTCAGTTCAACTTCTGCAAAATCAAGGCTGAAGCACCACAGGGACAGGGGAGCTGACGGCTTGCAGCCAGTCTCCTGCCTCCCAAGGACAGGGGAGCTTCTTCACAGCTTTGCTACACGTCACGGGCAGGCTTATTGCTGAGGCTGCTGATCTCTTTGTACAGACAGCCGTGGGCAGAGGCTGCAGTTTTGCCACGTGGCATTTTTCCCTCTAGATACCTGGGAAATATAAGTTGGTATCTATTGAGCTGCTGGGTATGGCTTTGCTGGCTGAAGTTGCTGGAGTATGTTCTTATGGGGCATTTGCACCATATGGACCAGGCAGGAATTCAAAAAGCACTAGCTTTTTTCCTGTCCTTGTCCTCACACAGCCCCTTTTATAAGTCCCTTTTAATCAGCAGAGAGAACGAAATGCTTGCTTTCTCCCCTGGAACTGCTTCAACACAACCAGATTCTATCTGGGTTACACATATGATCCAATGAGAGCTTTCAGCTCAGCTGTCACTGACGGTGCTGAGCTGTGCTCCTGGCTGCGGCAGCTGGCATGTGCCCCACCAACTGGCTGCCACAGGATTGTCACTTGGGCATGTTCTCCCTGCCAGCCAGAGCCAGGACTGCCTGCAGGATTCCTGTTGATCGTGCCAGCAGCCAGAATTCAGTCAAGAGAAAACCACCTTCTGAATTGCATCGTTCTTCCCCCAAATCTGCTCCCATGGCAGTAGGATTTGCTTGTGCTCGTGGCGATTCTGCAGTCAAGTCCTGCTCAGCACCGTGAGCTACTGAAGCTTTCAGCTGCTGACTTGCCAGCCTGCGTGCAAAGAACTTCTGAGCTGGCATTTACACTGGCCTGCTTTAAACTGGAAACCCCAGTAGGATTTTCATGCCAGAATTCATTTTTTTTTTTGTATTAAAAGCCCCGATAACTGCCCTTTTTACAGCTGACACAAGCTGTTCTAGCTTCAAGCTGATGCGCGTTGACGCGCCCTCACCAAAGGGATTGAGGGTTCAGTGTGTGAAATGCTTTGAGCTTTCTGAGTAGAGGCAGGGCAGAAGGGCAAAGCCTCTGCTGCCTTACGAGCTGGGGTGGCAGCTTGCACAGAGAGCCCTTCCAGTGCTGTCTCTGGTGTGAGAAAGCTGCTTTTTCAAGCTGTGAAAGCTTCAGGAGGCTGAGCACGTACAAAAGAAACCACTTGAGCCAGCAACGCTTGCTACCTTGGCCTTGGAACAGAGTCTTGGATCTGCTTCTGTAAGCAAATCCCTTAAATGAGGATGCTCAGGGAGAAGCAACTCCCTGGAGCCCACCCTGGGCCTTGAGTTGCTGCTCTCTGCAGAACATTCCCACCGCAGTGCTCTCCGGAGCCCAGGCCTACCTTTTGCCAGCAGCTCCAGCGTGCCAGAGTTGCAGCCATCAAACTTGAGCAGGTCCACGCCCCAGGAGGCAAACGTCTGGGCGTCCAGGTCGTAGTGGTTGTAGCTGCCGGGGAAGCCGGCGCACGTCTTGTTCCCCACGTCGCTGTAGATTCCCAGCTTCAGCCCCTTGGAGTGCACCTGCGGGAAGAGAACCGGAAATGGGGCAGCTGTGAGGCAGGAGGAAGTAGAGCTGGGCTGGCAAGGGAAGGAAAACTGCTCTGGCAGACAGGGCCTTCCTTAGCTCAGCACCTACATGGCCATTTTTCACCCAGCCTTCCCACAGAATCTTCATGGTTGGAAAGGACCTCTGAGATCATCGAGTCCAACCATACACACACAAACCTCCCTACATCTCGGCCAGTAGGGCTTGACCTGAAGTGTCTCATCTATGTGTTTCTTAAATACCTCCAGGGATGGTGACTCCACCACCTCCCTGGACAGGCTGTTCCAGCACCTGATTGCTCTTTAAGTGAAGTAATTCTTCCTAATACCTAATCTGCTGCAACTTCAGACCACTTCCTCTGGTCCTGTCATTATTCACTTGGGAGAAGAGGCCAACACTCAGTTATCTACAAACTCCTTTCAGGTAGCTGTAGAGGGCAGTGAGGTCTCCTGTCAGCCTCCTCTTCTCCAAACTAAACATGCCCAGTTCCCTCAGCCTCTCCTCATACGACTTGCTCTCTAGACCCTTCATCAGCTTGGTAGCTCTTCTCTGGACACATTTCAGCACTTCTATGTCCTTGTAGTGAGGAGCCCAGAACTAAACACAGCACTCACCAGTGCCAAGTACAGAGGCACCATCACTTCCCTACTCCTGCTAGCCACACTATTCCTGATACAAGCCAGGATGCCGTTGGCCTTCTTGGCCACCTGGACAAGCTGCTGGGCAGCTCTCCAGCCTCTCCTCCCCAAGCCCACAGTGCTGCGTGGGGTCGGTGTGACCCAGACACAGGACCCAGCAGTTGGCCTTACTGAACATCATCCCGTTGGCTTCGACCCATCCACCCAACCCAGCTCCCAGCGTGGCTGCAGGCCGGCTCCCCCGTCACCGGGGGCGGGCGGCACTCACGTAGTGGGCCAGCTTGCGGATGCCGCTGGGGAACCGCTTTGGGTCTGCCTGGAGCCGGCCCTGCTGGTCCCGCGCCGGGGCCATCCAGCAGTCATCGATGCAGAGGTACTGGTAACCCGCATCCCTCCAGCCCTCGGCAGCCATCACGTCGGCCATCTCCATGAAGAGCTGCTCACTGGGAGAGAAAGAGGACAAGGCGGTGGCCTCATTCCAAGCCACTGGGACCCCCGCTTGATTGCCCAGAGCCCGTCCAGAGACACAGGAACGGCAGAGGAGCTGGCCACCCTGGCACAGGGATGGCATACCAGGTGACAGTACCCCAGAGCATCGCACCGCTCCGGTTATACCGGCCCTGACACCGCCGGTACCGGTACCCGCCTTCCCCTTTGGGCCTGTACCCCTCACCCCACTTTGGGGGTCGGGCCCCGGGGTACCCCCGGCGGTACCTGACGCAGCGGTGCGGGTCCTTGTCGCAGTCGGTGCTGCAGAGGAAGCGTTCCCAGTGCAGCCAGCCCATGGGCGGCGTCCGGGCCAGCCCGTTGTCCAGGGCCGTGGTGGCCGCCAGGGCCGCCGCCGCCGCCAAGGCCCAGCGTAGCCCCACCGCCGCCGCCATGGCCGCCCGCCGCCGAGATGGGCGGTACCCTGCGCCAATCGCCGCGTCGAGCCCGCCAACATTTCCGCCAATCGCGGGCAGCGGGGCGGCAACTCGGACAGCCCTCTCCGCCAATCGCGGGCAGCGGGGCGGCAACTCGGCCTGCCCCCTCCACCGTCACGTGAGCGGTAGGCGGAGGGGTGTCATGGCGGCGGGGGGGATGCTCGGCCCGGTTGGGTCCTGGCCGGATTCCTCTGCTTGGTTGCCGATGTGGGCAGAGCTGACCCTTCCCGGCTGAAGTGCTGAAGCTCCCGGGGGCGTCCCTTGGGCTGGGAGCCTCTTCCCCGCTGCTGACACCCGTCCTGCAGCAGCTCGGTGGTGGCGGGGCCTGGGCCTAGGCCTAGGCCTGGGGGGGATCCGGGGCTGCCGTGAGCACCGGGCGGTGGGTTTGTGTCAGCCCTGACCGTGAGCACAGGGTGCTGTGGAAGCGGGGCGGGGGGCCTGTTCCCCACCGTCCCGGGGCTTGGTTTTGGTTCTGGTCTTCAGAGTTGGTGCCTCGTGAGAGGGTAAGAGGTAACGGGTACAAACTTGAGTGTGAGAAGTTCCATCTAAACCTGAGGAGGAACTTCGTCACTTTGAGGGTGGCAGAACCCTGGAACAGGCTGTCTGGAGAGGTGGTGGAGTCTCCATCTTTGGAGATGTTCAAAACCTGCCTGGGCATGTTCCTGTGCAGCCTGTTCTGGCAGGGGTTGGACTTAGATGATCTCCAGAGGTCCCTTCCAACACCATATTCTGTGAGTAGTCCCCGAGTCAACCCTTTGATAGCACCTTCCTCCTCGGAGCACCACCTTCCCCCTCTTTCCTTCTCTGACCACAACCCTCCTAACACCCACAGGTTCCTTCACCCTTCTGAGACACCGCTGGCTTCATCTTCCTCACTTCACCTTTTACCCTGAGCACTTGCAGCTCCTTGATGATGGTGGTTTGTCCAGCGTTGATGGAAGAGGAGGGGTTTGGTGTTTCGGTGTTTCTTTGGGCAGTGTCTCGCAGCCTTGTCCTGTGTGAGCAGCACAGGGCTCTCGGGGCCCTTGGCTGTGCTGAAGAGCCAGCAGGGTGTCTCTCCCATGAGCTCAGGGTGTTTTGTGGCCCTGTGGGCTGGCAGGGTAGGGGAAGGGGAATGGGAGCTCCACAGAGCCTGGTTCTCCCCTCACAGGGATCCAGGGCTGGATCCAAGAGGCTGATACTGAGCATGGGCTCTGGCCAGGCTTTTCACTCCTACTCTGCCTGGTTTTGGGCATCCCTGAAGGGCTGGATCCAGCCTGTCTCTGCCCAGGGTGCCTGTTCCCCCCCAGATTTTTGCACCCCAACACTGAGCCACAAGACTAAGTCACGGTCACCGGTTGTTGCCCCGTTTGCACCAGTAGAATCAGTTTCACTGGAGGCTGGGATGAGAAGCTCTGGGAAGGGGCAATGCTGGTGTCAGCAGGACCTGGAGAGCTGTATGTGCCATCCCAGTCAGTGTCTCTGGGACGAGCCCTAGATTTAATCCCAGTTTTTTGCCGGAATCACATGGCTGTGAGCACCGCTGGGCCTCATCCTGTCAGAGATTCCAGCACTGGCAGCAACTGTGGCCTCTCAGGGAGGTGTGGAGGCTCCTGCTGGTGAGGTAGCAGTGAGAAATGGGAAATGAGGAGCTGAGTTTTATCCCCAGGGCTGGGTCAGCCCCTGCGGGTTAGAGTTGGAAGTCGTTGTGGGCAGAGGGAAGGGGTCAGGATGGAACCGCTGTGGGGCTGGGGCTGCCACCACGCTGGGCTCCGGGTGCCGCTGTGTGCGGGGCCATGGAGCCATCTCGCTAGGTGTCCTCCCATCCCTGCTCTGGCTCATCCAGGGAACAAAAGCTCTTCAGAGCCCTTGGCTTGATAATTGCCCCTTGTTTCGGTGTTGGCGCCCTCCCCCTGCCCCTTGAGGGGCTGAAGCGCGAAGGCTTCTCAAAGTCGGACAAAACAAACCCCACTTTAGGGGCTGGAAAACCTCATTGCTTTGTTTGTTCTTCTGCAAAGCCACAGCCTGGAGTTGAGCTGTTACCCCATATTTCCAGGGCTTGGGAGCGCTGTGGGACTGATCTGTGCATGTCCTGGGGCTCCAGCTCACTGCCCCTTCCCAAGTGTCCTACCTGCCCCCTCTCTGGTAGTACCTGACCCACCTCCCCTTGGGCTGGGGAGCGTGTGGGGTGCCCCATGGCCTCCCTGTGCTGGCTGCCTTCCCCTGACTGATGTAGGCTGGTCCCAACGTGGTGCTGGGGGTGGTGGTGGATGTGGCCACCGGGCTACGGGGTTTGGCAGGGACCTGTGAAGACCCTCTGAGTGGGTGGAGGTGACAGGCTGTGGTGTGATAGAATCACAGAAGGGTTAGAGTTGGAAGGGACCTTAAAGATCATCCAGTTCCAACCCCCCTGCCCTGGGCAGGGACACCTCCCACCAGAGCAGGTTGCTCCAAGCCCCATCCAGCCTGGCCTTGAACCCCTCCAGGGATGGGGCAGCCACAGCTTCTCTGGGCAACCTGTTCCAGGGTCTTACCACCCTCACAGCAAAGAGTTTCTGTGATGCTGCAGCTTAGATGGCAGGGGTGCGCTGTGTGGGACAAAGTGCCCCATGGCTCCTGGGCTTCTCTTTCTGGGGGGGAAAGCTGGCAGAGCTGTGTTGAGAGCTGGGGTTCATGCTGCCTGAGCACCCCACACTCAGAACTTCCCTGTGGGGGAAGGATCCTGCCCTCGCAGGGTCAGCCTTGGTGGGTTTCTAGTCCTGCACTGTGATCCCAGCAGGGCTCACTGCCAGGCCAGCTCCTGGTGCTTTCCTCTTGCCTCAGTTTCCCAATTTGTAAGGAGCAGCCCTGGCCCTCTCAGGACTGTCTGGCTGACTCTGGAGCTGGATATTAACTTTAAAAAAAGTAAATAAAATCCATGCTTAGGCAAAGTGTGAAGGGTGCTGAGTGCTCAGAGCCCTGGTAGGGCTGTCACTTGTTCTTGCTGGGTTGAACTTTCCTGGCTCCAAACCTGGTGTCCCAAACAGCATGGGATGTGCTTTCCTGTGGCCATCCATCCATCCATCCATCCATCTGGACAGGGTGGTTTGTTGAAGCTCTGGCAGTTGATGTTGTCCCAAGGCAGTGTGGCAGTGTGTTCTCCCTGTTTTTCATCCTCATTTCCCCCAACCCTGGCTCCTGCTCAGGCCTTGGCCGTAGCAGCATTGGTTGCTATAAGTTGCACCTGGACTTTGGGGGATGGCTGGGAACAGCCAAAACAGTGTGGAGGCATAAACCACTGATCAAGTCTGGGACTAGGGTTGGATCCAGCCGCACCCGGACTCCTCTCTGAGAAGGAGTTTAGGAAGCAAGGGGGTTCCTTTCTGAACCCCCTGACTCAACGGGAGGGTCTCCCTGACAGTTAGTCTGGCCCTGTCCTCTCTGCAGTCAATACACAACTCTACCTTGGCATCAAATCTCTTAAAACACTGTCGCATTCACCACTAATTTTGTTAAATCTCTGTTTCACCTTAATAAATGTTTAATTACTTCTCTCTTATGAGTGAAGTCAATCACTCCGCCCGCGACAGGCAGCTCCAGGCTTTGGGTGCTGGTGAGGGAGGTGGGGAGGAAGGGAAGGTTTGGCACCCTGATGCCACCATGCACAGCGGCAGAGCTCAGCTCCAGCAGGATCAGGCCCTCTGGAGCAGGGAGACCCTGATNGCAGCTCCAGGCGCTGGGTGTGGGCGAGAGGTGCTGCTGAGGGAGGTGGGGAGGAAGGAAAGGTTTGGCACCCTGATTCCACCACGCACAGCGGCAGAGCTCAGCTCCAGCAGGATCAGGCCCTCTGGAGCAGGGAGACCCTGATGGAGGGGGTGCCTAGCTAACATGCCATCGCAGGCACCCCAGGGAGCCTTTGGGGCTGGCGAGGGGCCGTGCTGCCCCAAACCTGTGTGTGCCCAGCCCTGGGTGTGCCGTTGGCAGGCTTTCAGGAGGCTGCCAGTGCTGATGATGCTCGTTTTACTGTCTGGGTGTCCCATTAACCTGGTGTAACTCCACTAATTTACCTTTAAACCAGTAATTAACTTGGCTGTGGTTGTGGTGGTTGTTCCTGGGCCCACTGCTGCTTCCTGTGGTGGCTGGGGCACAGCCTTGGGTGGGAAATAGGAAGCTGACTCCATCTGAAGGCCATGGGCTTTGCTGGGGGATGGAGCCACCTGGGATGATCCATGGACATGCTGGGACCTGTGGGAGAGCATGGGGTTCAGCACCCTCAGCCTGGCCTCTGCTGCTGTCCCCAGCATGTGAGGAACCCACTGGAGCTGTGTGCTGGAGGAGGGCAGTGACAGCCCTATAGCTGTGTGGGTGTCCCAGTGGCTCCCAGTCCAAACTGGGATAATCCAGGAGAGGGGCTGAAACTGCTTCCAGGGACACCCAAACCCTACAAGTCTGTGGGACTGTGGGGCAGTGCTCTTCTCATGCCTTTACTGGTGTGGTGCCAGCAGAAAGTTCCCTCTCCTCCCCAACCTTGTTGTGACCAGCACGTGGGACCTGAGGGTTTTAGTTTAAGAAGGATTTTGTTGGGTTTTTACCATTTTCTTTATTTCCTAGGATGTGCTGGTTGCCAGAGCTGGGTGGCTTAGGGCTGACAGACACCAGGATGTCCAGGCCAGCCTGATACTCATCAAGGGAGAGAAAAAACAGGGGGTGAAGAAACTGGGCACATCATGCTGGTGTGAAACATCTCCCCGCTCTCCCCTTGGCCGCATTCTCTCTAGGTTTGGGTTGGGGACAGGAGCAAAACCTCTGGAGGGGAGGGGGCTTGGTTTGTCCCATCTAAAGAACAAGCCCAGCACCACATGGGTGTGGGTGCACCTCGCTTTCTCTCCTCCCCACTGCAGCAGCCCCCCGTGGGGCCGGGCGGGCGATGGGGCTGTGAGGTACCAACAGAGACGGTCTGTGAAACTTGGCCGGGAGGACAGAGGGAGATTGATGTTTGCTTGGGCGCTGGGCCCTCAGCTGTGGGCTCTGCCTGCCCCCGCGCCAGCTGGGGACAAAAGAGCCGGCCCCGGGTGGCACTGCAGGGCTGGCGTAACCCCTCAGGGACAGCTGGCAGCTCTGTAAGGCTGGCGCCCGCCCAGCGAGCCATTCCAAGCGGGCACCACAGGGAGGCTCACCCATTGGGATACTCACCCATGTTCGGGTGTCTGAGCTCCACTGCAGGGGCAGAGACCCCCCGTCCCAGCCCCACATCTGTCCCCTCTTGGGTCCTGCCCCCTGGCCAAGCTCAAATGGGGTGGAAAGGAGCTGGGATGATCACAAGGAGCACCCCCCAGAGCTGGGGGGAGGAGGAGGGGGATGGGATTTGGGGCTGGGAGCTTGCAGGTGGCTCCCACCCAATCCTGCTGCCACCCAGAGCTGGGGAGAGGAGGAGGGTGATGGGATTTGGGGCTGGGAGCTCACAGGTGGCTTCCACCCAGCCCTGCTGGCATCTCTCATGAAGGAAACATCTCTCGTGAAGGAGATAAAACCCAACACTTGCCACCAATTATGTCAGGAAAATCACCCGTGGAGGTAACGATACCCGGGTGTAATTACAGGTCAGGGCTTCTTGTATCCTCATCCCCATGTCCTTCCTACACACAGAGGTCCCTGCTGGGAGCTGGAGCTGGCCGCAGGGTCCTCAGCAGAGACAAACCCCCAGCACACCACTGAAAATCCCAGAAAAGCTTTATTTGCGTCGGAAGATCGATGCTGTTTAAAAACCCACCGCTACTAGAGGGTGGCTGGGCCGCCCAGCTCCTGCGGGCGCTGGCACCTCCCGCTTGGGTGCTGGGCGAGAGGAGGAGGTGAGGAGCACCCCTTCCTCTGCCTCCAAACGGGGCCTCCCCAAAAACAGGTCTCAAAAACCTGGCCTGGAGACATGGTGGGACCCCGCGGGGAACCCACGGTGGGGAAGGCATGCACGGTGGTGGGATGGAGCTGGTTCAGCCCATCCTGGTGGGTTCTGGGGGTGGCCTGGGGCTGATTGTCCTCTGCTTGTCCCCATCTGTGAAATGGGTGCATGCGGGTGAACACTCTGGGGGGTTCGGGGGGCTGGGCACGGGGTGGGGGTGCAGGGCTTTGCTCCCAGTGAGTCATGCAAGGGAGAGGGTGATGCCCACCCAAGGAGTGGGACCAGGGGCCATGGTGAGGGGGTTTCTGCCCTGGTCTGGCTTCAGCAGGCAATGCCAACCTCCTGCCCACGTCCCCCTGCCCTGCAGGGTCCCTTTTGCTGTGACAAGTGGGTCACTGGGGCCCTCGTCGTGCCATGGTGGTACCACAGCCTCCAGGGAAAGGGGCAATTCCCATTTCCATTCTGTCCTGCCTGGAAAACCCTGGGCCCTGTCCTCCACCCAGGGACGTGTGGGCACAGACCCTGCCGTGCTGCGAGGCCCCCAGGGCTGGCTGTGAGCAGGGGGAAAGGAGAGCATCAACACGTTTCTCTCTGTAGGACCTACATAAACATCACCTACTGCTTTTATTTCCCGCTAAGCACAGAGGATATCCAGGTCGGGAGGGCTGGAAGCCTTGCTGAGCTGCTTCTGTTGAGGTTTTGGATGTTCTCCTCTCTGGTGGAGGAGCAGTGGGAGTTGAACTCCCCTGGGGGACGCCATGCCTGGGCTCCAAAGCTGGGGATCAGGGTGGTTTTCACCTCCGTCTCTCTGCTGGCACTGCAAGGCTGTGGAGATGCAGCAGGCTGGGGATGCCAACGCTCGCTCTGCTCCTCTGAAGGGATCAGCCAAGCTGTGCCGCCTGTGCCCCCACTACTTTCATCCTGAAAAATCCCCCCAGGGATGCATGATGCAGGTAGTCCTCTGCTGGCTCCCACCTGTGGCTGCGATGGCCACCTGTGCCCCTTCACCATCGCCTGCTGCCGGCCCCGGGGCTGGCATTTCCATGGAAGGGATGGTACCTCCTGCCCAGTGTCCCTGCCACAGCCCTGCCTGCCACCAGGGCCACCACGGGCAGCTCTGGGCTCTGCAGGCAGGGGAGCATCCTCAACCGGCCGCTTTGCTGTGCGTTGGAGCTGGCTGGAGGCTGGAGGGGCCCTGTCTGTGGCTGGGCTGGGGGTTACGGGGCCGTAGCCAGCACCCAACATGGTCTGGGTGCAGGCAGGGGTGCTGCCTGCTCTTGCCTGTAACTGAGCTCTGGGCCAGGGGAGGAGAGAGAGCTGCAGCCTCCTGCCTGGCTGCTGGCCCAGGGCTCAGTGATGCAGCCTGGAAAAGCAGCAGCGTGGTGTGGAGGGCGGAGAGGGGTGGAAGGTGCTTGGCTGGAAGTTGTGTTCCCTGGATGCCAGCTGTGCAGCGTCCCAAAATACTGTGGGTTCCCCGATGCCACGGCAGTGCAGCATCCCTGGGTCCCTGGGGTTCCCACAGCATCCCTGGTACCCAGGGGGTGGCACCAAGTAGGACTCAGGAGGGGTCCCTCTCTCCAGCTACTTGTAGAGACCTGGAGTTGCTGATCCCCCCCCTTGGTGCCCTGGCATCCGAAGGGATGTGGGGGCTGCCACGTGTCCAGGCTCCGAGTCCCAGCCTGGGACAGAGAGAAACACGATTCTGGCTGAGCTCGTGGTGCCCGGTGTCACCGGGGGGGGTCAGACCGAGCGGCAGTCAGGCTTTCCCAGGCCTCAGGGCACCGAGCGGATGTCCTCCGAGCGCAGCACTTTGTAGACCACCCAGTAGAAGATATTGAAAACCAGGAAGGTGAAGGGGAAGACGGCTCGGGAGATGGTGTCGATGCGCTTCGCCCGGTCGATGTAGCGCCTGTGGAGGCTCTCCCCTTCCCGCAGCAGCACGCTGGCCGGGGGGGGACTGTAGATGCTGGGACCCTCCGCAGCCCCGTCCTTGGGCTGCAGGCAGTGGCTCAACCCGTAACCTCGCAAGTAGAAGCGGCTCTCACGGACGAGCTCTTCCTCCTGGAGAAGGGAAAAGGCTGTCGGGGGGGTCACCGATACTGCAGGGCGAGCAGGCGCGTGTGGCTGCATGTCCTATACGCCCCCTCCCGCTGGGAAATTCGGTCCTGGGAGTGCCTGGCATAAGGGTAGGTGCTTTTCCAGAAAGCCCGAAGGGTGCAGGCAGAGGCACGGGGCTGGCAGGCTGCAGGCAGAGGCAGGCAGCGGCGTGCACGGGGTGCAAGGGCGAGCACTGTCATCCGGCCTGTGTTTTAAGGGTGCATCCAAGGGCAACCCCAACCCTGGCAGCCTGATCCTCATCCCCCCCACCCCCCCAGCCTCCTCCCAGCTCCAACCGGGAAGCCCGGCTCTCCGGCAACCGGGGGGATGGGGGTGAGCTGGGGTTGGGGTGGGGTGAGATGGAGGTGCAGAGGATGCAGGTTGGATGAGGATGGAGGGCACAGGGGTGCCATGCAGAGCACGTAGTGGTAGAGGGTACATTGGGGTGCAGGGAGCTTGGGGGTGCAGACACTGCTGCAGGGTGGAAGCCTGTGCCAGTGGCTAGGAGGGGGCAAGCAGCTTGATGGGGCAGAGCTGGGCAGGGGTGCAGGAGCCTGGCTACCAGCAGGGCTTGCAGGGCCTCCCCATCCCTCCAAGGGCCCAGACCCTCATTTCTCTCCACGGCTGCTCGGTGGGGGATGCCTGGTGCAGCTGAGGAGAGAGCTGGACTCCTTGCTGGTCTCTCTGTCCTTGCTCACCCCATCTCCCTCTGTGCTGGAGGGGGCTGCAGGGAGGGCAGTGGGCACATGGGGGCTGCGTGGTACCATGATCAAGCTTGCAAAAGTGCCGTGAGAACCAGGCACCCTCGGGTGGCAGCCCACAGCCACTCTTGGTGGCCCAGCCCTGCTCGCCTCGTAGCCCCCTGTGCCGGCCAGCGCTGCCCTCGCTGCTCCCCAGCCCCAGCTGCACATCCTTAGTGATACGCATCCATATGCATCATTAGCAACTCCCCTCATCCTGCTCTTTCATCCTTGGGAAGGGGGAGAGTTGTGTATGCACAAAGATTTTGGCAAAGTGACCGGCACATGCAAGCCTGGGCTGGATGCCCGGCTTCTCGCCGAGCCCCCGGGGCCACTCACTGGGTCCCTGTGGCTCATCCCCCCTTCCCCACTGGTGCCATATGTGTCTTCGGGGGGTTTTTTCTCCTGGGGCGTGCTGCAAGGCAACCTCTCGCCTCTCATGGAGCCCACACGCAGCCCAGATGCTGGATCCCAAACCCCATCTCCCACCGGCACTGCCCTCCAAACCCCCGGAGAGCAGCCTCCTCGCTGAGCTCAGCCTGCACAGGCGCTCAGCCGGCAAAGGGAGCTCTCATGCGGAGAGCTTGTGCCCCAGCATCTTTATTTAACCCAGAAATCCGCCGGCTAAGCAAGATTTCTCGGTGGGAAGAGCAGCAGCCGCTCAAATTGCTGAGATTAGTTCTTGTTTGCAGCAGAGTTTTATTCCCCTGTGCCAGGCTGAGCGCTTGCGGCCACCCTGGGGACAGGGTCGGGGGGAGCTGGAATGCCCTGTGTGCCCTGGGGGCAGCAGCTATTCCTCCAGGACGCTGGGGTAACAGCTATTTCCCCAGCCCCAGGAGCCAGCAGGTATTTAGGGGAGGAGATGGCAGATTTTGGGTGCTACTCCTCCTAGCTGGATCCCTTTGGGCAGCCCGCGGGGGGTGCTTTCTAGTGGGAGGTGTCCCTGCCCACGGCTGTGGGTTGGAACTCAATGATCTTTAAGGTTCCTTCCAACTCTAACCGTTCTATGATTCTATGATTTCGGGGTGCCTGGGATTTGCCGTGGGGCTGGGGCACCTGGGCATCACACAGCATGGCTCTGCTCCAGTCTCCCACCAGGCATCACCAGGATGCTCCTGGGTGCACCCAGTGCCTTGCCAGCAGTACCCCGGGCTGAGTGCTCTGCAGCCTCCACCTCAAGGTGGTTACATGTTTGTTTTAAGCCTGCAGATGGTTTCTGGGCTTGGCAGAGCCTCCCCTTCCCTGCCCCACTTGGGTGGGCGTTTATCTCCAGGGGTGGGTGCTCAGGGGTTTGGGAAAGGCAGGGAGCAAAGGAGCATGGTGCTGGGAGCAGGGAAACGTCTCCTGGAGTCTGAGGGCTGATGGTGGCAGAGGGGGCATCTCCCTGTCCTGCCCCACCACTCCTCCTTCTATACCCTGAGCTGCAAAGTGCCTGGGTGTCCCAAGTCATCAACGCTGGGGTGACTGCAGGGAGATGTGGGCACCTCAAACCAGGGAAAGCTGGGCAGGCAGAGCCCTCACCCTGCCAGAGGTGTTGGCATGGCCAGGGGAGCTGGGCAGTTGTCCAGGAGTGGCCATCAGTCTGTCATGGCATCACTTCTCCCTCGGCAGAGTGGGGGGCTGCTTTACAGAAGGGGAAACTGAGGCACGGAGCAGAGGAGTCTCCAGGGAAATCTGCTCCGTTCCCATCCCTTTGGCAAATCTCTTTGTGGCAGCTCCATCCTTATGGGCACATGCTCCGTGCAAATCACTGCCCTGCTTTTTCCGCTGGGACCGGCTCCTGGAGGGGCTTGTTTTGGGGAGGAGGGGGTTGAGGCTGGTTGGGGATGGAGGGGANGGCCAGGGGAGCTGGGCAGTTGTCCAGGAGTGGCCATCAGTCTGTCATGGCATCACTTCTCCCTCGGCAGAGTGGGGGGCTGCTTTACAGAAGGGGAAACTGAGGCACGGAGCAGAGGAGTCTCCAGGGAAATCTGCTCCGTTCCCATCCCTTTGGCAAATCTCTTTGTGGCAGCTCCATCCTTATGGGCACATGCCCCGTGCAAATCACTGCCCTGCTTTTTCCGCTGGGACCGGCTCCTGGAGGGGCTTGTTTTGGGGAGGAGGGGGTTGAGGCTGGTTGGGGATGGAGGGGAGGGGGCTGCCAGAGGGTCGTGCTTTACCCGGGAGCCGGAGAGGGTCGCGTAGGTGTGCTCGCCGCTGTGCCGGCTGCTCAGCTGCCGCAGGGACTCCAGGCTGGCCGTCCCGCTGCTCAGGCCCTTTTGGCATCCAAACAGAAACAGGACAGCAGGTGACCGATGGCTCTGCCCCCGGGGATCTGGGAACCAGGATGGGGACAGCAGGGCAGGGGGGAATGACGAGGGCTCAGCGTGGCAGGGGGACAACCCTTCCAGCAATGCCCAGGCACTGGGATCTGTCCTCAGCACGTGCTGAAGGGGTTTGGTTCCTCATGGCACCACGATTCTGCCCGGTGTGTTGGTGCTCTCGTGTTTTCCATGGAGGTCGGGTGCCTGGCAGTGTGCTTATGGCAGGAAAAAATAGAATGAGGGAACCACCTGCCTTCCCTGAGCATCTCATGGGCTGACGGAGGGGAGGACCATCCTGCAAGTGTGGGGCTCTGCCTCTCCAGGCCCTGCTGCGCTCCTGTCCCTGGGTGCCACCAGGTCCCCTTGGTGTTTCACCACCCTGTCACCTCCTCAATGCTGTCAGGAGCCCCAGTTTGGGGGTGCAGGTGAGGGGAAAGGCCGTTTCCCCCACCCTTGATGTTTATTTTTCTGCTTTTTTAGAGGGAGCAGAGGCCGAGAAGGTCCTGACAGGAAGATGGTGGCACCCTGAGGGTGTTTGTGCTGGCAGGGCATGGGGCACCCATGGGTGCTGTGCACTGTGCTGCTCAGGCAGGCAGCAGAACCCACTGCCTGTGGGTTCCTGATGTGCTGGAAGGGCTGGCTACAAGCCCTGGGCAACAGGACACATCCCAGCCCTGAGCCCTGCCCCAGAAGCTGCTGAGAAACTGGCCCTGTGGCTGCTGAGGACGGGCAGACATCGTGACAGCAGTGGTGGAAGGGACTCACCATCCTCTGCCGCCGCTGGCGCCGGCGCAGGCGCATGAACTCCTTGTGCTGGCGGGAGACGAAGTTGACGGCTGCGTACTCCAGCAGGGCCGCGAAGACGAAGAGCAGGCACACGGCCATCCAGATGTCGATGGCCTTCACGTAGGAGACCTGCCACCGGGGCGAGAGGCGGCTCAGGGACCCTCTGTCACCCCACCTCACTCATCTCTGTCCCCACTGCCAGCTTCACCCTGCTGCCAAGGGCTGCAGGACCCTCCTCAGCTGGGACACATGGACCACATCTCACCATGTTCCCCTGTGGCACGTGGTGTCCCAACCAGCTATGGATCCAAGGGGAGTGTCGCCCTGCCCCTGGGACACTGGGGGTGGCAGTAGACACCCCAGGTGCCCCAGGCAGGCATGGAACCAGCACTGACCTTGGGCAGGGAGGCACGGGAGCCGGCACTCTGTGTGGTCATGGTGAGCACGGTGGTGATGCCCAAGCCCACCCGGGCTGGCGCTGCGTCCATGTTGATCCAGAAGGAGACCCAGGAGAGGATGACGATGAGCAGGCTGGGGATGTACATCTGGATCAGGTAGTAACCCATCTGCCTCTCCAGGTGGAACTTCACCTCAATGCAGGTGAACTTGCCTGTTGGTGAAGACAACCCCAATGGGCAAAAGAGACCCCCCAAGCCATGGTGGGAATGGGTGGGGTGGCAGTGGGTCCCTGGGGTGCTCACCTGTGTTGTAGTACTTGGTGCAGTAGCCCAGGTCCTTCTCATCCCTGAGGATGAACTGGGGGAGTGTCAAGCCCTCTGCCACCTGCACGGCCTCCTGCTCCTCCAGCCACTCGAAGATGAGGTCATTCATGGTGTAGCCAACTGGAGGAGGTGGAAGGAGCCGTGGGACAGGGGGACATGCACCCCGTTAATTCCCACCATGAATGATGGCTCCTTCCCTCTCGGTTCCCTCAGAAGCAGGGAGATGCGAGTCTTGGGATGGGATGGGATGGGATGGGATGGGATGGGATGGGATGGGATGGGATAGGATGGGATGGGATGGGATGTTGGGGACGAAGAACATCTTGAACCCCCTCTAGGTACTCACAGCTCTCCAGCTGCATGGTACACGTCTGGATGTCCATGGGGAAGTTCTTAAGGTCCATGGGGCAGGACAGGATCAGCGTCAGCCTAGAGGAGGCAGAGGAAAGGAGGGGGTTGCTGGGGGCTGGGGTGCTTGCAGGGGAAAGGTGCCCCACAGGAGGCAAGAGGAAAGCTTCTGCTCCCTACTTGGGCACCGCACCAAGGGAGAAAGCTTCTACCTAATGCTGTAGAGCACGTTGCCGTTCTTGAAGATGCGCAGCAGCTTGTTGTCGGTGGTGACCTCGTGGAAGTTGGCCCCTTTCTCGTTGGCGAAGAACAAGTCTGGCTTCCAGATGGAGTCGAGCATGGAAGGGTCAAGGTCGAGGGAGTCGTCGGGGTACTCGCGGTAAGCCAGGCGGGGGTCGTTCCACTGCTGCCGCAGGAAGACATTCACACGGTAGTCCTGGGACAGAGGGTACTCCATCAGCCAGGAGCACCCCACAGGTGCCCAGGGAGGAGGAGGAAGAGATGGAGGAAGAAGAAGAGATGGAGGAGGAAGAAGAGATGGAGGAGGAAGAAGAGATGGAGGAGGAAGAAGAGATGGAGGAGGAAGAAGAGATGGAGGAGGAAGAAGAGATGGAGGAGGAAGAAGAGATGGAGGAGGAAGAAGAGATGGGGGAGGAGGAAAAGATGGAGAAGGAAAAGATGGAGGAGGAGGAAGAGATGGAGGAAGAAGAAGAGATGGAGGAGGAAGAAGAGATGGTGGAGGAAGAAGAGATGGAGGAGGAGAAAAAGATGGAGGAGGAAGAAGAGACGGGGGAGGAAGAAGACATGGAGGAGGAGAAGGTAGAAGGGGGTCTCAGTCAAGGTTCAAGGGTGGAGGNGTGGCTGCTGCTTGCAGTGTTCCTCGCAGGGCTGTCCCCCTCTGGGGGGTTGATGTGATGGTTGATGGTATTAAGGCTTTGCAGCAGCACAAACAGGGAATTTTTAGCTCTGGGGCTTCCTCGTGCACCCAAGGAGGCTGGGGATGGAGGGGACAGAGCTCACTTGCACGGTGTGGCATCTGCTGAGCCTGTGAACAGCAGGGAGCTAATGCTGGCTGCCTCGCTCCAACCCTTCGGGATGTTTCTCCCAGTTTGGGCACTGGGAACGTGGCCCACACAGCCAGGCTCTGGTTAAGTGACCCCAGAAAAGCCACAGCCATTTGCTACGGCTCTGCATGTGCCCACCATAGTGCCAGGGCTGGCTCTGGAGAAGGGTTCACAGGTGCTGGGACCCACATATTCCCCAGGAGAACCACCCAAAGTGCTGGCAGAGGAGCCCGTTGCGCTGGCGAAACCCTCACCATGGTGGTCTCGGTGACGGAGCCGAAGCTGTTGATGAAGATGTTGCATGTCACGTTGACAGGTGGACCTGGAAAACAGTAGGAAGCCTCCTCTCACCACTGGTTTGAGAGACACAGGCACCACATTGGCACATGGAGGGGGCAGGGGGGCTGCCTCTGGCCGGAGCTGTGCAGATGAACGCACAGGAGCCTCCCCTCTGCCCATGGGGTCACCCCCCAGCACACCCTGTGAGCGCTACAGCCGCTGCTGCTGTCAGGCAGAACTCTCCAGAACTCCCCAGGACTCTGGAGGAGGGTGTTGGGATGGAGGGAGGTGGGTCAGGGTCCTGCCCCCTAAGCCCATTCCTTGGTTTTGGGCAGCTGTAAGTGTGGGTTGCTGCCAAATTTGGGAGCCTCATGTCCTCCCCTTACCTTTGAAGTTGGGTCGAATCCGGGCGTCATATCCCGACGTTCGTCCCATGAGCTTGTCCAGGAAATCGGAGGGTGACATTGGCTGGGGTGAGCTCCGGGAAGCAGCTTTAATCTCCTCCCGCCCTGAGACCAGCCTGCAGGGCAGAGGCGCTTGGTTAGCTGCCTGCCAGCAACAGGGGTCTACAGGAATATTTCGGCATTCCCTGGGGATTGCCAGCTGCCAGGGGAAGTGGCTGTGCCCATGCCACTTTGCTCCAGCACCCCAGGACCCCTTTCTCCCTCCGCTGTGATCCCAGCAGTTTTCCCCCTTGCCCACCACTGCCCGAGTGCCATGTATCCATGCATCCATGCCACGCATCCCTGTTTTGCTTGTCCTCCTGCCAGCAAAGCCCCTGGCATGGCATTGGGGGCCAGGTGATGGCCTCATCCATGGGACCCAGGCTCTGTGCCGGTGCCAGAGGGGGAAAACAGGTCCCTCCTGGGTTCAGTCACTAGCCCTGGATAGAGTTTCTGAGAAAACACCCATGCTCTGCATCACTTGGAGGGGCTGAGGGACTGGAGGGACACAACACCCCCCTCTGTGAGGTGTGAGCTGGCTTGGTGTGAGCAAGGAGGTGCCCAGGAGCACAGCTGGGGTGGTGACACCTTCCCAGGGGCCAAGATGGTGTGGCAGGAGTAAGGAGCAGCAAAGCCCACCTCCGCACCGGAGCTGAGCTGACAGGAGCTCTCCCACGCAGCGCTCCTAACGATGATGGAGACTTATTTAAACTGACCTTGGAGGAGATATTTTTGCAAACACATCCTAGCCTGCCGCTTTCTCTGCTTCCATCAGTCCATAATGATCATTTCAAGGAACAATGCGAGAGACGTTCGCTCACCACATTGCCAGGCATGTGGCTGCGATGGAGAGGAATTAGCTGGAGACCTCCGGACACAAAGGGAGCTTTGAGCAGGCTGTTGGGGCTGCTGCTCGCTGCCTCATAAACTCCACCAGGTCCATGCCCAGGTGGGTCCCACTCCTGCTTGGAGCTACAACCCCGTTATCACAAGTAGAGGATGATGCTGGGAGCTGGGACCCCCTGGGGTCCTTGGTCCTACCTCCTTATTCCCACCAGCACACCTTGTTCCTACCTCCTCTCAGGGGAGTGGTGTTCACCCTGGAGGGGCTCATGTGCATGCTTTCTGGCTAGAAATGGCCACAATGACCATCCCAAAACAATCCAGCCGGCCAGGTTGGAGATGGGCGGCAGAGAATATCCGAAACTGGTCCTGGCCAAGAGAACAAAACTGGGAGAAATTCCCCATCCAGGAGCTGCTTTAGAGAGGTGGGAGGAGGGCTGTGGGAGGCCAGGACAACAAGGAGTTAAAGTCAGGCCTCTGCCTGCCACAGTTGGGAACCACGTCCTCCTTCCTTGCTGGAGAGGAAGATGAGGAGAATGAGAGTACTCCCCTGGAGCATGTGGGAGGAAGGCTCCCTTGGCTCCTCAGCAGGCAGCTCCTTGGAGGGGCTCAGCTAACTGGCCAAGCAGCAGCAGATCCACAGATCTCGGTGATGCTGGGACCTTGGGGACCACAGGCCACCCCGGGTGCAGCCACCTCCAGCAGCATCACTGGCAGGACCATGCTGGCTCACAGCCCCTGGGGGCTGGCTTTTCTAAGGGTTTGGCTGCAGGTCTCCAGTTTGGGCACTGCCTGCCCCGGGGGACTCTGCTGCTGAACTGGTCCAGACACTGCGGGGCCCTGGAGCTCAGCACCTCCATGGAGCGAGGAGATGGTGGGGCTGGAAAACGCTCATGTCTGCCTAAAAATGCTACCCTGAGATGAGCAGTTTTGGCATGTGATGACATTTTGACAAGATTTCCCCCCACCCCCACCTCCCAAATGCTGCGATTCCCCCCGTGCTGCTCCAGCCATACTGGCCAAGTGGTGGGAGGGGGACTGGGGGCAGAGAGCAAGCTCAGTGCGGGGTCACTGCAGCCCCCCAGCCTACTTGGCCCCCTCTCCCCTGCGTCCTACCTTGTCCCAGATAGCACCCAAGGTGGCTGGAGAGGGAAAAAGGGACCCAGGGGCTTTCCACTGAAGTGGGCCAAGAGTTTTTCCTGCACCCATGGGACCTGGGGCACCCGCTGGCCTTGGTGACCCAAGGGCTGGGTCAGGAAGTGTCCTGAGCTCTCCCCTTCTCCCCCCCTCTTCCCACCACCCTGAGCCAGGAGAGGGTCTGGGCATTGCAGAGACTTCTCAGCACTGGAGAGGGAGCCGTCTGGACCATCACCTGGCTCAGCTCACCTCTTCTCCCACCATGGTAAGGGTCCCCAGCTAGCCCAGGGCTAGAGGGACCATTGGAGACTCAGCAGGGGATGCTGGGGACAGGCAGAGGCCAGGGGTGGGTGGCTGGGGCTGGTGGGTCCCAAGGGTGCTGGGTCAGGGTCCCAGGAAATGGGGGAAGAAGCCAGATTTAGGGAGATCCTGCAGCTTGTGGGAAGGTCTGGATTAGGGCTGGGAGGGTCCTGACTGGGGGTAACAGCCGGTGCAGAGAGGTCCCGATTGGGGCTGGGGGTGCGGGTCCGGGAGCTCTGTGGGGTCTGGGAGGGGATGCTCGGATTCCCGCAGGAGAGATCCCTCTCCCAGAGAGGGTGATCCCCGGCTCCCGGAGGGGGGAAACGTGTCTCCCGGGGGATGGGGG
>VXBW01008148.1:109342-142733 GCA_013400375.1 Thinocorus orbignyianus
CCCGCCGCCTCGGGGACTTTTACCGCCCCGTCGGGGCTGTCCTGGAAGCCGGGTCCCCTTCTGGGGGCTCCGAGGTGCGGGTTGCCTCCCAGTCCCTCGGTGCTGGGGAGGGAGGCAGCTCCCTGCGGGATTTGGGAGGGTCCCGCGGTGCGATGGGGCTGGGGGATGCGCTGGGATGCAGCGTTACCTCGGGGTTTAGGGATGTGGCAGGGATGCTGGCTGTGCTGGGATCAGGGAATGCCTTGGGCTGGGGGATGCTCCAGAGACTAGAAATGTGCTTAGGATCAGGGGATGCCTTGGGCTGAGGGATGCTCTGGGAACTAGAAATGTGCTGGGATCAGGGGATGCCTTGGGCTGAGGGATGCTCCAGGGACTAGAAATGGGAGATCAAGGGATGCCTTGGGCTGAGGGATGCTCCAGGGACTAGAAATGGGAGATCAAGGGATGCCTTGGGCTGAGGGATGCTCTGGGGATTAGAAGGGATGCGTTGGGCTGAGGGATGCACTGGTGGTGCTGACCATCTGGGTAAGGGAGCAGCTGGGAATTGCCAGGCTTCTTCTTTCCTCAGCTTGGCCTGAAGGTGTCTGCCCCGGGGCTGCAGGCTGGGGCACAGACCCCGGGAGGCTCAAACCTCTTGCTGGGACCCCCGTGTTTGCCTTTCATAGAGAGTCAGTGGATGGGCAATCCTGTCCCCCGGTAGGAGCAGATAAGCTCCTTGGAGAAGGCAAGATGGACAGTCACGCCTGCATGACCCGGGGAGATGCAGTGGCTGCCAAGGAGAGGGAAACTGAGGCAGAGGAGCTGCTTGTTAGCCAGGGCAGCGTAGGCAGGGCTGGGACTCAGGCTGCTCGGCTGCCTCTGCCCTGTCCCCTGGGGCCACCTGGCTGAGCTGCAGAGTCTCCTCTCATCCCAGGCGATCTGTGATTAATTTGCAAGGAAGCAAATGATATTTTTTTAAAAAAAGAGAAAAGGGCAGAATAAATGATTCCCGGCGGATATGTTCCTCAGGTTTCCATTCCCTCTGCTGTGGCTGCCTCATCCTGTTTATTTGTATTAATTGCAGTTTTGTAATGGCTAAAAGCCGCTGTACAAAGTTATTGCTGGCGGGGTCTGCAGGGGAGGATCTCAGGAGAGGATGAGGAGAGCGTGGTACCCCCTGTGCCCACTCTCCCCAGGGCAAACGAGGGGCTTGGGTCTGTGTCATCTTCTCCTTGGCAGAAAGCCAGAGCAGGGTTTTTGGGAGCTCCTGGCTGAGTTTGCTGTAGGAAGGCAGCGTGAGTGAGGTCTGGCTGCTTGAAACCCAGCCTGGGGTGCCTTGTCCAGGGCAGGGGGCTGAAGGCAACGGGCTCTTAGCTGTGAGACACCATGCAAGGAGTCCTCATCCCAACTCATCGGCGCTCCCAGCACCAGGATCTGGGAGAAGTCTCCTCAGATTACCGTTGCCATTAATGTTTACAGGGCCGTGGTGCTGGGAGGCGCAAGGCAGGAGCTGGAACCCTGGGGTGAGGAGCAAACGTACACTGCACGACAGCTCCTCTTCCAGAGACTGTCCGAGCTAAGTGGACCTGACACCGGTGGGAGGAGGGGAACTAGCTACATCCTCTCCGCCCTCCGGGGAAACTGAGGCACCCGCATGATGTGCCTGCATCCGTGCCTGCATCCGCGAGGGGCTCAGGGATGGTTGGAGTGGCCATGGAGACAGTTCTGCAGGTGGCAATGAGTGCTGGCTCTCAAGATGACCAGCTACAAGCCTCAGCCACATGTGTTGCAGCCATCAGGGGACTGGGATTGAGCTAACGAGGCCCTTGGAGAGGCCACTAAAACCAGTGAGGCAACAGGGACGGTGCAGCCGGAGCCCTCCTGCCCACCTTGCAGCTCTGCAGGCAGCCAGCGCTGTGAGGAGAGAAGCAGCGCTGAAAATAAGCTCTGGGAAGATGAAGGCAGCGAGCATCCCATCGGGAAGGCGAAGACAGCGCTGATTTGTTGCTGGCCAAGTCAAGGGGATGGAGCAGGAGCTGCAGAAGCAGAGCCTGGCTGTGCCCAGGGGACCCCAGGCACTGCGCCACATCCCGGCCAGGGGATTTGGGGGAGTGACAAGAACAGGCTTCTCCTCAAATGTTCCTCAAATCAGAGCGGGAGGTGGTTTTCCTGTAAACAGCACAGATGCCAGCCAGCAGGCAGTGGCAGGAGATGGGGTCCCTGAAGCAGGAATCCATGCCCTGCAGCCGCTCTGCCCGGGGGCAGCAAGGCTGGGGATGGGGGGCAAGGACCATGCTGTGACAGGGGCGCTGGCATGGTCCTCCCTGGGGATCCCCCTGTCCCTGCCCCGAGGCTGTCCCCATCACGGTGCCAGGCTCTGTTAACAGGAGAGCTGCAGCAGCAGGGGCTGGGGTTGCTGAGACAGGGAGAAAAACGTGGTGGCTTTTTTTTCCCCTCTGTCTCTGAGCCCACGTCAAACTGTTCCCCTGGGGCTGGCCTCTTACCCGCCACAAATCTGCCTGGATCTGAAGCCTGGAGGAGGGTTGTGCCAGCCCACACCGCTCGCATCCCTACCCCTCTCCATTCCTCAGCCCCGGCATTGCCACATCTATGTATTTAATCCTTCCTGATAAACCCTGTAGCGCATTTGTAGGCAGCACAATTCTGAAGGGCTGAGCATTTCAACCACTTTGGTTTTTTTTTGGTCCAGAGAAAAGGTTGTGAGGTCCTTCAGCTCAATTTCAGGATGAACTGTTGTCTGTAAGGTCAATTTTGTGCTGTTCATGTTGGGAGGGGGAGTGGGGGAGGAGGGCAGTGGGAAAAGGAGCATGCTTTGCTATTCATGTAGGGCCACAAAGCCCCCCTGGGCTTCCCCACTGGCGTCCCTGGGGATGGTGGGATGCTGCTGCCCATGTTGCTCCTCATTCTGTCCTTTGGAGTCGGGTTGGAGCTTCACCGTTGCCCCGGAACCAGAAGAACTTGCAGCACCAAAAGCTTCAGGTGGGCAAAGATTTGGCGTGGGTTTTAAGCAACCTCCAGCTCCCCTCCAGCAGCCTTGGAGGGAGGGGGGCTCAAGGATGGTGGTGGGGGGTGTTGATGGCAGCTTAGAGGTAGCTCCCATTTCGGGGGGCATCACGCAGGTTAGCCCTCACCAAAACTTTGCAATTCATCAGGTGGCAGAGGTGGATGCTCCTGGAGACTCTGCTTGCTCCAGAGAGCACCACACAGCAGGCACCTCCGTTCCCTGTCTCCGAATTCCCTCCCTCCCTTCCCTTCTCCCAAGGCTCCCAGCCAGCCCAGCCAGCTCTGGACATCATCCTCCCTCTTTTGCCCTTAGGACTGGGATTTTTTTAATTTTTTGTTTTATTTTATTTCATTTTTTCAGAAACCAAGGCATGAAACAGAGACCCTGGGTGCAGAGGGCTCTCCCAGCCAACCGGCGTGCAAGCGCTGCTCCCTGCTTCTGCTCTGCACTGATTGCTTAAACACTTTAACGAGCGCCGGGGAGCAAAGTGCTCCTTGTGAAAGATTCAAGACCTTTGTGCCTTCAGTTTAGGGCTATACCAGCTCCCCCTCCCATTTTTCAATCTGCAAGGGAAAGCGGGCACAGTCTCACCGCTGTTCCTAAGGGAAGCAGCAGAACAAGTAGGAAATCCCCATGTGCCTGCACTCAGGGCAAGGACACCCCCCATCCTGCCCCAGGGCAGACACGGTGGCAGCTCCCCCCTAAAGCAAACATTTTGAGGTGTCTAATTGAGTGTGAAATTAATGCCAGGGAAGACACATCCTCCAGGGTGTCCGAGTGTTGCTGCCAGCCTGCAGCTCTCCCTGGCCACCTGGAGTGTGCCCAGCCTGGGCACTTCGTTCCCATTTAATGGCACACTCCTTTGGTTCCCCAGTGTCGTGCTGCTCCCCATCTTGCCCCAGAGAAGCTGTATAATGGGCTGCTGGTACTTTCCGTTCCCAACAGGAGCAAAAACCATCTCAAGGCAATAATTGGGTGGCCAAGGGATGAATAACTGCAGTGGTGGGGTTTTGGTGGGGCCCCACTGGCACCAGGGCATGAGCAGAGAGGCTGAAGCCCCACCACATCTCAGCAAGGCAAGCGGGCACCGGGTTTGGGTGTAGCCCAAAGGTGGGTTACGAGATGGGCAAGGTGTCTCCTCCAGTGGCCCAGGAAGGTCATGAGGTGCTGGGGGGGATTTGGGACTGCTCCTAGGGGAAGGTGGCACAGTGGCATGAGAGGAGGGGACAGGGTGGCAGTGGTGCTGAAGAGCCCAGTGGGTTCTCGGTGCCAGAGGAACCCAGTGCCTTGCCGAGCCGGGCAGGGGTGACCCAGAGGAGAACTTGCAAGGTGAACTGAGACGTTGGTCCCAACTCCAGCTAATGTCACTCTACGATTCTGTGGCGCTTTTCCAGGCTAAAAATACCCCTGCCGCTGGTGCGGCGCGGGGCGGGCGCTGCGTGCGGCTGCGCAGGGATGCTCCGTGCTGCGGGACCGGCCAAGGGCAACCACCCGGTGGGGCTGGGGTAGCCCTGCAGTGGCCACGGGGCTGGCCCTGCTGCTCCCTGGGCAGCCAGGCACAGAGGTCCTCTCATCTCTTCTCTCCTCCCACTCCAAGGTGACCAGGCATCTCTCTCAAGGTCTGTACCCGATGCAACCGCTCAGCCAGCAGTCCCCAAAACACCGTGTGGGGAGAGAACATCCTCAGTGATCTCTGATCTGTTTTTTTTCAGCCAGCACTGGGTCCTTTGCTGGTCCTGGAGGGCCATATCAGCTCTTCTAGGTGCTCAGGAGCTGTGGTTGGGACACACCACCTCTTCTGGGTGCTCCAGAGCTGTGGTTGGGACACACCATCTCTTCTGGGTGCTCCTCGAGGTGCACCTGGCCCATTTGAGGGCCAGCCTGGGGGTGGCATTCTGCAGCACAGCTCATTTCCCCAACGAGGGGCAGCAAAGCCTGAGGAGCTCAGCCCATCACTGTAGCTGTGGGGCTGCTGCAAGTGGCTGGGGTTGTTTCAGACGTTACTCTCCTGGAAGCTACCAAAGAAAAGAGCGCCCAATGCTTGTTCTTCAAAAAAACCCTCCTCATCAGGTGCTTGTCCATGTCTCTAACATATTTTTGATATTTTATGGCAGGTTCTCAAGTAAATATTTCCTGTACATCCCCCCCATCATGTACGAGCAGGGGAATCCAACCCTGGCCCGAAGACATCTAGATGGTCCTAACTTGCCTTTTCCCACCAAAGGGTTGTGCGCCTTTGCCTTCTGGCGCAGGTGATGGTCTGTTTTGGGTAAAGTAGGTGGATTGTATTTGCAGATGGAGCAAATGCAAAGGGAACTGCAGAGAGAGGGAAGGCTGGAGCAACGGTACCGACTCATCCCGTGACCTTGGCAAGCTGGGCATGATGAAGGGGGAGATTTAATTTAGATAAGTGTCAAGCAAGACTCTTGGGGCCAGCAGCAAAGCCTGGCACAGATTCCAAAATCCTCAGTGGGTTCCTCTCACTCCACCAGGGTGTCCTGACTCTTTCCCACCTTGGTGTCCCTTCTCTTTTCCCATGGGTCACCCCTTTACTGCCTTTCTTGCCCCCACATCACCCCACAGCGTGGGCTGGTTCCCTCCTGAGGCTGGGGATGTGGGAGGGGAATTAGGGTTGGAAGCTTAGATGGGAGCAGAGTTCTCTCTTGGCTGAGGTTGCTCCCATCTCTGCTCTGCTTCTAGAAATGGCCCTGCTTGGACAGTGATGGGATGGGGTTGGGATCTGCAGATGGGCTGTGGGGAGCGGTGCTGGGGGTGACAGCACTGCCCTGACCCCTGCTGTGGCTGCCTCCATCATTTCTAATTACTTTGGGGAAAAACTGCTGGATTTTGACACTGCAGGACCACCCCCAGGCCCTAACCTCTGCCTCCCCACTCATCCCCTCCCCCTGACTCCCCCCCCAGATCTTCGCCCTGCCTGAGCCTGGGAAGAAAGGGAGCTGCTGTGCAAAACTGATGCCTCAGCCAGGTTGGGCTAAGGACGGGGTGTGTGTGGGGGTGTTGTATCAGCAAAGGCAGGTGGGGGATGTGGGACAGGGTCAGCGTGGTCCCCCAGTCTCCTCCCGACTTTGGGGTGCCTGGCTCTGTGCATCCTCGGCCACAGTTGCCATGGTGATGAGCATCCCTGGCTGCGGCAGGAGCGCTTGCGGGGTTTGAGGAGCTCTGTTTGCTGCTCTCGCCTCCGCGGCTCTCCTGCCCTCAGCCACAGTGGTCTCCAGGCAGGAAAAGCAGGAGGAGAGCACCGGGAGCCAAACGTGCCGTGGCATTGCGTGATGTTAACCGCAGGCTGCCCTCCTCGCCTCAATGGGATGGGATTGAGGTTTTTATTTCCACTTATTTAGAAAACAAAGCGTTACACATCTGCGGCATCAGGCAGCAAGCAGAAGGGGGGAAGGAATAAGAAACCAGCCCCCCTGCCCTGTACCCCCCCCCACTGCTTTCCCCCCGTCATGTCCACTGTGGTGGAGATGAAGGATTTGTTTAATTAGATGGCAAATCCTCCTGCTGCTGCACAGATGCAAAGAACAGCGGTTCAGGCAGCAGATGTGTCCTGGGGGAATCTTGGCTGCTGGAGTTGGGGTGTAGGGGCCACTATGATGGCATCTCCATCCCAAGGAGCTGGTGGGTGTCATGCTGTCAATTAAGTCCTGGCTGGCAGTGGACAGCATACTGGGTGACATCCCAGTGGTGATGGTCGCATGGCTGCAGAGGATGGTGCTGTGAGGAGCCTAATACCACTCCAGATTCACTCCCCCACTCCGTCCTCTGTGTCCTGCGCTGTTATGGGCTCTGGGGTGGCTGTCCTGGAGTCCCTGCTGCAAGTGATATCCTAGCAAAGGCATCTCATCCGTCCCCGTGTCTCATCACCTTGTCATCCCCAGGGGGTGAGGCTGATTCTCCCTGTGCAGCTGCCAGTGCAGAGGGACTGCACAGCAGCATCACCTAAATAAGCGTAACAACTGGAGCAGCAAATGAGTCCCCCATCTCCAGAGCCACCTCGGGAGGCATTTGTGAGTTGTTTCTGCCTGACACAGCTGCAGGGGGACACACAGGAGGGTTGTGGGGCCGCTGTTCTCCAACTGACTCTCCAAGAGCCACCTGTGTCTACGATTCTGGGGAGACCCAGTTGTGCTGGGCAGGAGATGCCTGCATCTCCACCACCCATCTCCTGGTCCTACCATTGGGGTTGCTCTCCAAGAAATGCTGCAGGGTGCTCTCTGTGGCTCGGGCATGAGGTGCTGTGACAGTAATGCCACCCCAGGGACTCTCACCACCATCCTTTTGCCATCCAACCCAGCCATTACCTCTCCTCTCCCTCAGGAGACCCCCACTGTGGTTGGCACTCACCAGCCATGGGGAGGGTCCTGCCAGCCCAGGGACAGGGCTTGAGTGACTGGGTCAGATCCTCTGCCCTGGTCCTTGGTGGGGAGCATCGTCCCTGGCATGCATGGACAAGCTGGGGCTGGAGTTGGCATGGGGGTAGGCAAAAGGAGAAGCATCTTTCTGGGCTTTTGGAGGGAAATCCAGAGAAAATCTCCCTCTCTGAGTAGAAATCCAAACCACTGCAGCAAAAACTCTGCTACTCAAGGACTGTTCTCGTTAACCCAGGGACTCTCTCGGCATCACTCTGAGCTCAGCGAAAGCATGGCACAACCTAGCACCTCCTTGCCTCTTTGCAGGCACACAAATTCTCCTGAGCCTTTCAAAACGGGTCCCATGGGCAGCAAGAAATAAATGGGGGTGCCCCAGAGCTGAGCACTGCCTGCACCCTCCTTTTTACAGATCTTTGCTCTGGCTTTGCAGGGGCAAATAGAAGCAGAGTGATCCCGGGCTGTGTTTGCTCTTCTCAGATACCATCGGCTCCAGGGAGGCAGAACGACATTTGTCTTTCCCTTCAAGGATTTTCTGAAAGGTAAATGAGAACAGTTCAAGAATATGACCCCACGAACGGCAGAGCGAGAGAGTAATGAACAGCCCGGAGAACATCAGCGTGAGGCGTCTGTTTACCCTCCTTTAGGAAGAAAATCAAGGAGAAAGGCAGTGGACGTGAAAGGCAAATCTGCTGGAAAATCAGCCAGAGGAAAAAAGAAAAAAAAATCACCTTCTTCTAAACCCCATAATTAACCCTGGGGACTCGTTGTGCTGAGCGAGGAGCTTGGTGAGAATTTGGGGGGGAGAAATTAGAAACTAGAATAAGAAAGCAATTTGGACTAGAATATTATCCCCAATTTCTGCAGGAAATCACAGGGCTATTTGGTGGGGAAATGGAACAGCGAGAAGCCAGAAAGCCCTCCGGCACCTGGGCTGTCTCTCACATCAGCTGGGCCCTGGGTTGTGCTGCCAGCAGCTGCCTGTGCCCCCAATTCCCCACCCCCCAACCCCGCTCTGCCCTGGGCACGGGTAGCCGTGCCCCTACACCTGTGCCACCCTGGGCTTCACAGCCTGAGGAAAGTGTGGGGACAGCGGGGTGACAGTGGGGCTCCTGTGTGTGTCACCTCTGGGATGCCAGGCACTCTTCCCCAACCACAGCTGGGTGGGGGTTTTGGGGGGGTGGCCCCCTCCATCCCCCAAGCTCGCAGCTCCTCCTACTCCAGCGAGCCCAGAGAGATGAGATCTTCCCAATTTTAGGTTGTTTGTTTTGGGCTTTTTTACCAAAAATCAGGCTCCTGCAGGGGAAAATATCAGCCAGGCACCCCAAAAAGGTGGGGTGCAGGCATCTGCTCATCTCCTCTGAAGGGAGACCGGGCGAGGAGTTGAAATCAGCACGGGTGTGAATCTCAGCTGCCCGGCATCTCCACGGATGACCTCCGTGCTCCCAGACACAGTCCAGCAGCTGATGCCGGGGAGGAGAGCTCTGCCCCTGGGTCATCTGGCAGCACTTGGTGGCTCTGCCTGCAGCCCTGCTTGCTGGGAGGGTCCTGAGAGCCTTGGAGCACCCCTGGGGGTCTCAGGGTGTAGGGTCCTGCTGCTGCTGCTGACCCTCGTGCCCAAGGTTGTTACCCACTGCCCTTCTCTCCGCTGAGCCCAGCAAGGGTTTTATCTTGCTTCTCTCCCTTGCCCTTCCTCCCTCATCCTGTGACACTGGGCTGTCTGTCTGTCCTTCAGCGTGCCTCCCCTGTCCTCTGCCAGCTTCCTCTTTTATATTTTTTTTAATTTAATTTTTATTAGCACATTTTGTAGCCTTGCAGCGACCCAGGAATGCAAATAGGACAACGAGCACAGCCAGGCTTGGGCAGCGGAGAGCGGGGCCGTCATCCTTGGCACCACGGGGAGGAGGCAGCTGGACAGATGCTGCCCATGCCACCATGACCTCCCTGGGGTCACAATCTCCTCTCTGCTCCTGGGAGAGCAGGAGAATTTTGTGCAGCAGGAAATTCCTCCCAAGGTCATCCCTGGATACTGTGGGCAGGCACCTGGCTCACCACGGGGCACTCGATGGCAGGACAAGTCTCGGGGTGGTTTTACCCCACTGATGGGTGACCCGAGGCAGGCGAGGAGCCTGAAGAAGGATGGTTGAAAATCAGCAGTGGATAGATAGCGAGAAATTCAGCCCGGCCAGGGAAAACAGCTGCCTAAAAATAGCACCGAGGTTCTCAGCTGTGACAAGACACACCGGGATTTCTCCCGCTGCCCCATCTATAATGGATCACGGCGCTGCCTGCGCCATCGCTGGGCGGGCCGTGTTGGCCACCCTGCATCTTCCATAACCTGAACCCGTGGCCAGGGCAGAGCAGTGCAGAAAACGAGCCCAGGGAGATGGAAGCAAAGAAATTAGTTGTGGGGGTTGGAGGGGATGGGGGAGAAAAATTCCTCCCTGAAACCACAGGGTTGTGGAAGCCAGGCGCGAGCTGGAAACCTGCTTCTCCCAGCTGGTCTCCCTGCTGCTTCCCAGCTCCCTCTGTGCCCAATGTGTACTGGGTGGCAGGGGGACACCAGGGTGAACAGGAGGCTGTCCCGTGCCAGCAGGGTGACGGGAGCGGGTGTGACAGGCTGTCTGTGGTGATTACGGGTGAGGTGGCTGCATATGGGGATGGGGACGGGGAGGATGCTTCGGTCCTCTGCCCCATATGCTCCTGCTGGCTTTCCCATCTCGCTGCTTTACCCTCATGTGGTGGAGCGCTGGGATGCCCATCTGGCTGTCCTTTTGTCACCTGCTTGTCCCTCCAGCCCCAAACTTGCCTTCTCCGTGGCCTGGGGAAAGCCTGAATCTGAGCTGCAGCTGTGGACCACCAAGTTTGGAAGAACCGCCCCCGCCCAAAACATCCCAGAGAGGGGGTGTGTGTATTTAGAGATGGATCTGTGTGTGTTTTCTTGTTTTCTTCCAAAAACTTCATTTTGGTGCAGCCTGTTTCAGTGTCTCAGTGCAGATTGTGAGAGGCTGGGGAAAGAAAGCCTTCTCCCTGTCAAGGGGCAGCGTGGCTGTCCCAGGCTCTGTTAATGAGTGCAGGTAGCTAAGCCCTTAATTGCCTTGTAGGAGGAGGGGGGAGATGTTTTTGGACATAACTGGCCGCTGCCCAAGAGTCAGAACAAATCGCAAGGTGATCCGGATTGATTTATAAGCATGTTTATTTTTACCCAGCCTGGCATGGCCCTCTCCTGGCTGGCAAACAGGGATGCGTCTCCCCTTCCCCACCTGAGAAATAGCAACGTTTTCTCTGGCAGGGATGAGCCGGGAAGGAAACTTTTATGCGGGTTGGCAGGCTCCCCGCAGCCACACGCTGGCCTGGGGGAGGGAGAGGGGGGGCCCATCCAGGGAAGGGCTGAGCCGCAGGACTGCTCCAAGCATGCCTTTCCGTGCTGAGGATGGGCAGGAGAGGCTCTTGCTACCTGTCCAGCTGAAATACAAAGGGAAAAGGATGCAAGAAAGGTTTTTTTGGCAATCCTGTGTCCATACATACCCCCAGGGCTCTGCCCCCCACCAGCACGGGCAGAGGATGCAGTGCTTGGTGCGGGGTACCCACTGTGCTGATGGAGAAAAGGCAACCCCAACCACTTTCCTGCAGTCTTTCTTCTCCTTCAAGCCTTAGAGAAATCCAGGGAGGAGATTTTCCCCTTTCCTCCATCTCCCTGTTTCGCAGCTCCCCTCTGGAGTGCCCGCAGGAGCGATGCCAGGAGCTGGGCTGGTCCCTGCTGCCGGTGGGTGATGCTGATGGCAGCGCTGGGGGGGGTTCTGTCCCAGGAAGGAGATGCTTTCTGCCAAACAGTGCCTGATCACCAGGAATTTTAAGCCCTTTCATGCAGAAACCACAGCCCCTCTTAGTTACCCATATTCTTCCCGATGGGGTCAAGCTGCCGCTTCATCCCAGGGTGCTCAGAAATTGTGGATTCAGCAAGACTGGAAATTCTGTGGAAAGAAAAATAAGAGCTTACATATTTTTCCCTCCAACTTTATTTTTTTATATATTATGTTATATTTTATATATTACATTTAAGGGGAGAGAATTATGGCATGTTTT
Organism: Thinocorus orbignyianus; assembly: GCA_013400375.1. NCBI lineage: Eukaryota > Metazoa > Chordata > Aves > Ciconiiformes > Thinocoridae > Thinocorus > Thinocorus orbignyianus. The sequence goes on from VXBW01008148.1 coordinate 120,821, forward strand.
TTTCCTCCTGGTGGCTGAGGGTCCCCCTGCGCTGCCCTTTAGTGCAGGCTGGGCTCTACTGGTTTCCAGTGGCTGTAGAAGTCACGGGCTATTTCCAAAGGGATGCTGCACGGCTGTCACCCTCCCATGGACGTTATGAGGTGACCGTGTCTGGGTGACATTGCTGCCAGGCCACCTGGAGGGCTAAGGGAGGTACCCAAGGATGCCACCCACAGCAGTGGCAGAGGGTCTCCCCTCCCAGCCCTTCCTGTCCCACTGCTGGCTGGGGACACCAGGCAGCTCTCTGCCACCCTGCCCCACAGTGGGAAACTGAGGCAGGGGGTTGTTCTAGGGGACCAGGAGATGGATCCCGTGGATGCAGGGTACAGCTGGCCACCATGAAGCCCTGGCAGCATTTGCAGAGCCACCCAAGTGGTGTTTCCCCCGAAAACCCATCTGTAGGCTGGATGAGGAAGGGGCAAGGGTCCCCACACCACCTTGTTTCTGTCCTGTTGCACCCCAGGGACCCCCCCAGACCACCAAGGTCCCCAGCCCTAGGGACAACCAGGCCCTGCCACCTTATTGCCTGGCACAAAGCAGGACATTGAGGGACACAGCAGGGCTTTGTCCACCCCGTGCCCACCGGGAAGGGGCCGGTTGCCCTCTACAGGCTTCCTTGGCCCTGCGCTGGCTCCGCAGCCACAGCACCCACAGGAGCTGGGGGCACCCATGGAAGCTGTGGAACCCAGGGGGTACCCATGGGAGCTGTGGCATCCAGGGGACGTGGGACACCCAGGGGAGTTGGCTCCACCTGCTGCAGCCCTGGAACCATGCCCATCACTTGGTGGCCCCCATGGCTGTGCCCACCCAAGCGCAGTTCCCTCACAGAAGCCAAAGGGCCAGAGAAAGCGGCCACAGAATTCCACCAAAAGGGGGGAAAATCCCAGTTTAGAGACTCCGAGATGGGAAATTCCATGTTCCTCACTGGTGGGTGCTGGGGGGGTCTGAGAGGGGACAGCTGGGCATCACTGCTGTCCCATGGAGCTGTTTCCTCACACTGCCACAGTGGGCAACCTGGGGCAAAACCAGCCTGGCTGGGCCTGGGTGGGGGTCCCCAGAGCCACTGGTGAGGGGGAGGACACAATGACAACCCCCTCCCAAGCTGCTGGCTTTCTTTTTCAAAAGCCTTTTACCCCAAACCCGGAGCAGGACCGTGGGGTGGCTCTGCCCACGCAGCCAGCGGGCACCCAGGAGCTGGCAGCCAAGGGGTGCTGTGGGGGGATGGAGGAGGGGGGGCGGGGTTCTGTCCCTTTAAGGGGGGTGGCTGTCACTCAGAGAGCCCTTTTCTTTGCTGGAGAGCGGGACAGGCACCCAGAGGGGGAAATACAGGGCGAGGGACTTGCCAGGCAAGGCGAGGGCTCCCGCAAGACAGCACCAAAGCAGCCGAGTTGAGGGCAGTTGACCAAGTCCAGCGCCATGGGTGAGTATGGGGTGAGGGTGGCGGGCACTTGGGGAGCCCTCGCTGGTGGCTCTGGGGACCCTGTCCCAGAGAAGAGACTCCCTGAAACTTCCCTCAGGTCCCGGTGTGGCCGTGGAAGGATGCCCCGGCACAGCAGGGATGGTGTTTTCTTTCCCAAAGCGGTTTTCTGCTCGTGGGGACAGATGCCAACCCCCATAGCTGGTCCCACCTGAGTTCTTGCCACACGGGTTGGAAAGATGAGAGCTCCTAACCTGGGTTGGTGGGAGTTGGGAGGTCCAGGCAGGTCACTGAGACCTGTCACAGCTCGTGTCACTTGTATGCCGGCAGCCCTGGGAAAACAGAGGCACTCTTCATGCCTCAGTTTCCCTCTCGGTACACCAGAGCTAATGCTTACCCCCATGGCCGCCCTGGGCATCAGGGCTGCTCTGTTCCCAGGGGTACCATGGGCTGCCAGCACCCTGCCTCCTCCTCCTCCTCCTCCTGTCTGCAGCGTATTGTTTGGCTCCGGCAGCAGCTGAGCCCTGGGTACAAGGCCCGGGATTGTGCGGCACAACGGCTCTTTCTCTCCTCCCTTTCCCTCCCCAGGCTTCCCCAGCATGGCTTCACCAAAGCCCAAGGGGCTGGAGCTGTGGCAGGGAGCCTTCCAAGCCCCCCTGCATCCCGGGATCAGCAACCCCCCCAGGAAAGAAGCCATTCTCCCTGCCCAAGCCCCTGGGGATCCTGCCATGCCACTGCCCAGGTGGCCAAAAATAAAAATCCCAGCACCGAACTGGATGTCCCAGTGGGTGCCAGTGAGGTTCAGGGAGGAGCAGGACCCCCCCAGGGACCTGCTGTGTTCCAAGGCAAACAACCAGGGGAGGTCCCAGTGCTCCCCCATAGCACAGCCTTTGTTCCCTGTTTGCTCTGGGCACGGGGCAGCCAGCGGGGTGGCAGTGCCAGGACAAACCCCCATTGTCCTCGGTGCCACTGCGCGACCTTGCTCCCAGTAGGGAGGGAGGGGAGGGCACGGGGCTGGCCAGGGCTTTCTTCTCCTTTGTGGGTGGAGATACGCACTGTGGGGTCTCTGTGGGGAGTGTGGGTTTGGGAATGCTTCCCACGGGTGCCTTTTTTGGCATTTGAGTCACAACTGTGATGCTGAGATGGGGCAGTGGGGTACCGATGCCTGTGTTTCGGGGAAGGGGAGCAGCTTCCCTAGGAAGAGGTGTTGTAGGGTCAGGGCAGCAGGTTCTCACAGCTTAACTGGAACCAAACTGATGCTCCCGAGGTGGATGCTAGTGGGTGCAAATCCAAATGGCTGCCCGCACCCAAACTGAGCCAGGAGAGTGGCACCTCCAAACCCAACCCATCAGGAATCCAAGCATCCGTCCCGCACTTGGCAGCCCTGACGTGCAGAAGGAGAAGTTGCCCATGGCCCCACTCCTGAAAAAAATAATATATCCCAGCGTTTAGGCAATCCGCTGGCTCGTGCCCTCACTTTCCCTCCCCACACTCAGGTACACGTGCCCTCTTGCCAAATATCTGTCCTGGAGGACTAAATCTATTACACAAGCACTGGTGTTCAGAGAAGTAACATGTCTCCTCTCCATAAGTGCTGGTGTAACGAGGCTGCTGCAGCCCAAGCTGCCCGCGGGATGCCAGGAGAGGGGATGAAGGCACCCCAACCTGCCATCCCAAAGCCCGGGGTGCTTGGGGTGTGTACTTGCTCCTCTTGCCCTGCCCCAGGGCTGGGCCATGTTGCTGGGTCTCCACCAGGTGTTCTCTCTCTGGAGGTGATGGGTTCCTCTCCATCTTCGTTGGGAAAAGAAAAATGGAGGTGGCTGTGCTGTGCTGTGCCAGCAGCGGGGAGCCCATTAGCAGCTTGTTTGATGGGTCCCGCTGGCATTACGCTACGTCGCCTTGTATTTCCATCTCCTTTCGTGTGGGTGGTCACGGCTGTCTCACCTCAGCTCCCCGTCTACCTCCCACCCAGGGGCTGCCTCGTGGCCCTGGTGCCCCATGCTGCCATCCCTCCCCTGTCCCTGGGCATGCTTGGGTGCCATCCTGCCCAGCTGCTTGGAGATCTCTTGAGGAAGCTGCTGGGTTTTGGTCTCCAGCACCACAATTAATAATTTCTGGGCTTTTCCTTCAACCTGCTTCCCTCCTCCTGCCAGGCACCTTCCTCCCCCCGACGCTTGCCTGCTCCTGAGCTGCAGGCTCCAAGTGCTCCCCATCCTGGTGGTCTCATCCCACCTCACTTCTCTTCTCCCTAGGTTTGCTCGAGTGCTGTGCCAGATGTCTCATCGGGGCACCCTTTGCCTCGCTGGTTGCCACCGGCTTGTGCTTCTTCGGGGTAGCGCTGTTTTGTGGCTGTGGGCATGAAGCCCTGACAGGCACCGAGCAGCTCATTGAAACCTACTTCTCCAAAAACTACCAGGACTACGAGTATCTCATCGAGGTGTAAGTACCCTGCTGCAGTGCAGCGCTCTCCTGATGGGACCCCTCGTGTCTTCATCTTGCGCTGGGCCAGGAGGAGATCTCTGGCCACGATGTTTGGGGTGATGCTGTCACCTGGGCACCACGGAGACCCCAGGTTGTGTTTGCCATGTGCCAGTGCTGCGGCTACGCAGCAGGGTCCGGTGGCCACTTGTTTTCTTTTCATGCCTACTTTTATCTGACCCTTGCTAGGTGTCCTGGCTAGTGCTAGACCTCTGCACCGGGTAGGTATGGAGGGCACAGAGGAGCTGATGGTGACCCACAGCCTTGCTCGCCAGGGTTTTGCCCCAGCTCACTCCTTTTGCAGTTTCACCCTCTGTTTTGGTCCCTATGGGGTGGCGTGGGGAGGGTAAATCGCTGCGACCGGATTGTCCCTGGCACCTGAGCATCCCTGCCCACTCCTCTCCCTGGCAGCATCCACGCTTTTCAGTATGTCATCTACGGCACGGCTTCCTTCTTCTTCCTCTACGGAGCCCTGCTGCTGGCCGAAGGCTTCTACACCACCGGCGCTGTCCGGCAAATCTTCGGGGACTACAGGACCACCATCTGCGGCAAGGGCCTCAGCGCAACGGTAACTGGGGGCCCGAAAGGGAGGGGAGCGCGAGGCCCCCAGCGAGCTCACTCGTTGCAGCGAGTGTGTCAGTGTTTGGGAAAGTGGCTAGGACATCCTGACAAGGTGATCTTAACCGGGGTTCAGCACCCCTTCGCGCGCCCGCAGCGGGTTGGCCACGCTCTCAGGTGGCCTAAAGGGCAGGAGGCTGCGGCCGTCGGGGTTTTGGGGTGTCCCAAAGGGAAGCGCAGCCCGACCGCCCTCCCCCAGGTCTGCCACGGCCCCTGGGGAACAAAGTGACCCACATGGCCAAACCGCTTCATTAGAATCACAGAATGGTTGGAGTTGGAAGGGACCTTAAAGATCATCCGGTTCCAACCTCTCCAACACCTCCCAGCAGACCAGGTTGCTCAAAGCCCCATCCATCCTGGTCTTGAACACCTCCGGGGATGGGACATCCACAACTTTCTCGGGCAATATTTGGGCTCAGAGCCATGAGCATCCCCGTGGAGCCAGCACCCCAACATCCTCTGTCATCCAATGCCTCTTGGGTTGTGTTCTCCACTGTGCTTGGGGACCATGACGAAGTGCTGGCAAGGGGAGCCCGTGTCCTGGGGGAGCGGAGGGGGACGGCTGCGGTTCCGCCCGGGGCGGGTTGGTGTGGCACGGCGGAGGGAGGGCAGGCGAGCCCCATCGTCACGCCAAGGCGGGTTTTGCAGCTGCCCTCCCGCAGAGACCAAACCCTGCTTGGCTGCGGCCATGGTTCTGTCCCCCTTGCACGGGACGGTGGCAGCACTGCTGGTCACCTCCACGATTGTGTACCCAGCTGTGAAGCTGGGGCTGGTGCTGGCCCCGGGAGCCTCAGGGGTGGCCACCTGGGGGTCTGCTGGGTTTGGTGGGCAGTGCGGAGCTGGATTCAGGCAGCATCTCAGTCTCCTGCCTGTCCCATGCCCTCTCCTGCCTGGGGACCCTCGCGCTCCCCTGTCCCCTGTCCCTGGCTGCTCAGTAACCCCGTCTCTGCCCTGGCTTGTCCTGCCCCTTGCAGTTTGTGGGCATTACCTACGTCCTGACCATCATCTGGCTCCTGGTCTTCGCCTGCTCTGCGGTGCCCGTCTACATCTATTTTAACACTTGGACCACCTGCCAGTCCATTGCCAACCCCAGCAAGACCTCAGCCAGCATCGGCACCCTGTGTGCGGATGCCAGGATGTACGGTGAGTGCCAGGTTTGCTGCCCAGGAGCCAGGGCTCAGGGTGGAGGAGAGGGGATGGAGGAAAGGGTCCAGGTGGATAAGGTTGGGATAAAGCAGGGGCAAGTGCTGAAGAGCCCTGAAATGCCAGGGGGTGTGTGACACGTGGCTGCGGGAGGCTGGGCAAGGAAGCCAGCTGGTGGCCATGCCCAGCTTACTCGGTTCCTCACATCTCACCAGGTGTCCTGCCCTGGAATGCTTTCCCTGGCAAGGTGTGCGGTTCCAACCTGCTCTCCATCTGCAAGACAAGTGAGGTGAGCACCTCCTATCACCCCACGTGCCCTCCATTCAGTGGGTGGCCTCAGCATCAGCTTCCCCAGCTGGTGCATGGGACCCCAGGAGCTCACCCTGCCTCTTCCTTTACAGTTCCAGATGACTTTCCACCTCTTCATCGCAGCCTTTGTGGGGGCGGCAGCCACGCTGGTCTCACTGGTGAGTCGGTGCTCCCCCTGTCCGGCCGTTCTCCTCCGCCCGGCAAAGACGTGGGGGAAGAGGACAACAGAGGTGGTGGGCTTGGACGTGACAGAGCCCGTGCTCGTGTCATTTTCTGGCACATAAGTGCNTCACTCTCTTCCCACCCACAGCTCACCTTCATGATCGCCGCCACCTACAACTTTGCCGTCCTCAAGCTGATGGGCCGAGGCACCAAGTTCTAGCCTGCGCTGTGGATCCCCGGCCAGACCAAAATGCCCTTCTTTTCTCTAACCTCGAGGCTTTAACACTGCAGCCACCCGACACCAGGTCTCCTGCGTTAACTCTGCCTTCGCCGCTGACTCCCCTCCTCTTCCTCCCTCGCATCCATCGTGCTGAGCGTGACCAGGAAGGAGAGCTTCCCACCAATGGACACCTCTTCATGCACTTTTCTCTCTCTGCTCATCCGTAACCGGTTCGCTCTAGGGCCAAGCCCATCAACACCAGCCAGAGAAGAGGAGGGACTTACTCCAGTGTGTCCCGATGTTGTCTAGAGATGAGCAAAGGCCTTCATGCTCCCGGGAGGAGGAAATCCATGTAGGTTGCTCTATGAGTAGCAAGAGGCTACCTAGAGAGAAAAGGAAGTTGGCCCAGTCCTGGTACCATTGCTAGAGACTCTCCTGGAGCTGTCTGCTGTCACCACCCGTGGATGGAGAATAAGGACTTTTTTATTTTTTCCCTCCCCTTAGCCAAGAAAGATGATGAATTTACCCCAAATTGCCTGCTGCAGCCAAGGCAAAGGGAGTTCAGGGCAAGGATCTTCCCATTGTGGAGAAGAGAGTGCTGACCCCAATGCTGATAAAGCCCTAACCCAGCTGCCCCTATTAAAGCCTAAAGGAGTTTGGTGTCTCTGTAGACAAGGGGGACTCTTGGCTTTACCCTCCAGGCAGCAGAGAGGTGGCAGATAGGTTTGACCAAGAGGGGACGTCTCTGTGCTGTGCCCCGGGAGCATAAAGCCAGAGCCACCCCCTCCGCAGGCAGGGGGATGTCTCCCCCCTGGACTGCCCACCCTGCCCTGCCACGCTCTCTCTACCCTTCACAATGGTGCTCTTCTCTGGGGTGACGTCTGCTTCTCTAACCTCCGCTGCGCCGGAGAGCTCGGTTTGTTTCTCATCCGTCTCAAATGTAACTTTCCTTCCTCTCTGTCCCACTCTTTCTCTCATTTTCTGTCCCCTTTCCTCCCCCTTGCTGCGTTTCCTGCAAGTCAGGACAACTGTCTTGTGTCTGCCAGGGTGGGAGGGACCGGCAGCATCTCACTGCCAGCCCAAACCCATGAAGGAGTTAAAGAAAGAAGCAAAAGCGGTGGTTTTGGGGGTCCTGGGGTGGAAACACGGCCCATCTCTGCAAACCAGATCCATTCTGGTGCCAGTTCAGTCTTTCCCCATGGAAGGGGGGGCAGCGGGGCAAGGGGTTTGGTGGAGGTGACCTTTCCCCCTTGATTGCTCTCCATGGCAGCTGGAGGAAAGCCCTCTGGCTGGGTAGCACGGGTCCAGCCAGACTTGCCAAAATACTGTTTCCAGTCCTCCCCTCCAACTGGTATTTTATTTTGCTCTTCCCTGCTTTCCCTTAGTGCTAATATTAGTGTTTATTTATTGGAGAAACTACTTTCAGTGGCAGACTGTAGCTCCATCTCGCATGGATTTTTTTGTTTTGTTTTGATTTGGGTCTGTATTACTATTACTTTTTTTTTCTTTTTAACTGCTGGTTTCAGCAGGGGCAAGGATAAAGGAGCAGATCTGCTGAGCAGAGCGTTCGAAGGATCCTTGCCACCGGGAATGCTGAAATAGGATGTCCAGGCTACCAACGCACACGGGCTGGGGAGGGGGGGAGATGCCAGGAGGGATGGCAGGGTGGGGAGAAACCAGCTGAGATCTGGGAATTCACATCGACGCTATCTCTCTTGGGGGTTTGCTGGGGTTTTTTGGTATCCATTTAACAAAAAATAACCAGATCCTCCTTCCCACCCTTGTCCCTAGACCCCAAACACACACACACACACACGCACACACACATACACACACACAAAGAGAGTTANGTAGAGGTGGCTGCTGGAGGGGATCTGGAGAGGCTTTAGGAGACTGCTGGGGAGAGGCACTGCCGCCTTTCCCCCGATCTCCTCTTGCTTTACGCCAGCAACGAGACGCTGCGGTGTCCCACCAGTGCAGCGGGGCAAGAGGGTTCTGTGGGACAACCGCCTCGTTGGGGTGCTGGGCTGGGGGATGCCACCTCTGACATTCCCCAGCGAGAAGTCCCACCTCGCTTGCCCTCCTCGCCTGTGGGAGCTTTGTTTCTCCTCCTCCCTCCCTCCCTCCCTCCTCGCTCACTCTCTTCCCACCCACAGCTCACCTTCATGATCGCCGCCACCTACAACTTTGCCGTCCTCAAGCTGATGGGCCGAGGCACCAAGTTCTAGCCTGCGCTGTGGATCCCCGGCCAGACCAAAATGCCCTTCTTTTCTCTAACCTCGAGGCTTTAACACTGCAGCCACCCGACACCAGGTCTCCTGCGTTAACTCTGCCTTCGCCGCTGACTCCCCTCCTCTTCCTCCCTCGCATCCATCGTGCTGAGCGTGACCAGGAAGGAGAGCTTCCCACCAATGGACACCTCTTCATGCACTTTTCTCTCTCTGCTCATCCGTAACCGGTTCGCTCTAGGGCCAAGCCCATCAACACCAGCCAGAGAAGAGGAGGGACTTACTCCAGTGTGTCCCGATGTTGTCTAGAGATGAGCAAAGGCCTTCATGCTCCCGGGAGGAGGAAATCCATGTAGGTTGCTCTATGAGTAGCAAGAGGCTACCTAGAGAGAAAAGGAAGTTGGCCCAGTCCTGGTACCATTGCTAGAGACTCTCCTGGAGCTGTCTGCTGTCACCACCCGTGGATGGAGAATAAGGACTTTTTTATTTTTTCCCTCCCCTTAGCCAAGAAAGATGATGAATTTACCCCAAATTGCCTGCTGCAGCCAAGGCAAAGGGAGTTCAGGGCAAGGATCTTCCCATTGTGGAGAAGAGAGTGCTGACCCCAATGCTGATAAAGCCCTAACCCAGCTGCCCCTATTAAAGCCTAAAGGAGTTTGGTGTCTCTGTAGACAAGGGGGACTCTTGGCTTTACCCTCCAGGCAGCAGAGAGGTGGCAGATAGGTTTGACCAAGAGGGGACGTCTCTGTGCTGTGCCCCGGGAGCATAAAGCCAGAGCTACCCCCTCCGCAGGCAGGGGGATGTCTCCCCCCTGGACTGCCCACCCTGCCCTGCCACGCTCTCTCTACCCTTCACAATGGTGCTCTTCTCTGGGGTGACGTCTGCTTCTCTAACCTCCGCTGCGCCGGAGAGCTCGGTTTGTTTCTCATCCGTCTCAAATGTAACTTTCCTCCCTCTCTGTCCCACTCTTTCTCTCATTTTCTGTCCCCTTTCCTCCCCCTTGCTGCGTTTCCTGCAAGTCAGGACAACTGTCTTGTGTCTGCCAGGGTGGGAGGGACCGGCAGCATCTCACTGCCAGCCCAAACCCATGAAGGAGTTAAAGAAAGAAGCAAAAGCGGTGGTTTTGGGGGTCCTGGGGTGGAAACACGGCCCATCTCTGCAAACCAGATCCATTCTGGTGCCAGTTCAGTCTTTCCCCATGGAAGGGGGGGCAGCGGGGCAAGGGGTTTGGTGGAGGTGACCTTTCCCCCTTGATTGCTCTCCATGGCAGCTGGAGGAAAGCCCTCTGGCTGGGTAGCACGGGTCCAGCCAGACTTGCCAAAATACTGTTTCCAGTCCTCCCCTCCAACTGGTATTTTATTTTGCTCTTCCCTGCTTTCCCTTAGTGCTAATATTAGTGTTTATTTATTGGAGAAACTACTTTCAGTGGCAGACTGTAGCTCCATCTCGCATGGATTTTTTTGTTTTGTTTTGATTTGGGTCTGTATTACTATTACTTTTTTTTTCTTTTTAACTGCTGGTTTCAGCAGGGGCAAGGATAAAGGAGCAGATCTGCTGAGCAGAGCGTTCGAAGGATCCTTGCCACCGGGAATGCTGAAATAGGATGTCCAGGCTACCAACGCACACGGGCTGGGGAGGGGGGGAGATGCCAGGAGGGATGGCAGGGTGGGGAGAAACCAGCTGAGATCTGGGAATTCACATCGACGCTATCTCTCTTGGGGGTTTGCTGGGGTTTTTTGGTATCCATTTAACAAAAAATAACCAGATCCTCCTTCCCACCCTTGTCCCTAGACCCCAAACACACACACACACACACGCACACACACATACACACACACAAAGAGAGTTAATCGACTGAAAGTGTTTCCTTCATCTCTGATCTAGAATTTCAACTTGTTAACAAGCAATAAAAAGGAGCAAGTTTTTAGAGACTTATCTTACAAGATGTATTTTATAAAAATTAAAGAAAATAAATTAAAATTAAGAACATTCTGAACAAGATATATGTCTCTCTGTCTGTTTGTTGTGCTGGCTTTCCACCCTCTCTGCCCTGGGCTAAAAAAAAACAACAACAGAGAAGGGGAGGCTGCAGAGGAGAAGATCCCAGAGGATCAGCGTTTGCCAGCCCCACATGTGGGCCAGCAGCCCCTGCAGGACTCTGCTCACCCCTTCCCTCCCACCCCAGCTGTGAGGTTCATAACCTTGACTTCAAAATCTTGGTTCCCAGCTGGGGAGCCCTCAAAACCTCCTCCAGCCACCCAGAGGAAAGCTGGGATCCTGGAGGAGCCCCTTGCTCGTGTCTGGTGGGTTTTTTGCTGCCCTTTAAATGCTCAGCCTATGCAGTGCCAGCCTCTGCTGCGTCTCCTGACCTGGCACCCCTGGCATAACCGTGGCAAAACTCATCGGCACGGCTTGAGCAAAGCTACACACGTGGTACAAGCACACCCAGAGCCATGTAGGATGGGCTGCTTTCTCACTGAAATGGTGAAATAAGACGGTCTTGTTTGGACACGAGGGCGGACTCAGCTACAACAGGGCCCTACATGTCCTGTCCATGCACTCCGTGGGTGGCTGCGAGTCATTTGCCGCAGGGTCATTAACGGTTTGCACAGTGCTGCTGCGTGGGGAGGTCATCGCCTGGTGGCCTTCTGCCCCTGACCAGGGAACGCTGCCCTTAGATGCATGTTTCCACAGCAGCTACTCAAAAATTATGGACCCAAAAAGTGCTTCTCTTGGAAATTCCTCCCCCCAGGAGCCTCCAGGGAGCAATGCCATGGAGGGATGCTCCCAGACCAACATTCAAACCCTGGCACTGCTCCTGTTTGCAGCAGATCTGCCCAAGATGCAGATTTCAGGCACAGTGAGGTCCCCACCAGCGGCAGGGCAGGCTGAGAGCCAGTGGGCTATTACCTGCCCACAGTCAGGACCCTCACTGCTCTTCCAAAATGGGACTTTAGCCCAAATCCCACTCTTTCCTCTCTCCTTCTCTTCACTGCCCTCTGGGAAGGCAGCAAAGCTTCCATGCAGCCCCAAACGGGGAAAGTTTAGCTCATGCATTGCTGCTGCCCCAGCTCCGTGCCCAGCTGTGCCCGCACCCCAGCCTTGCCCCAGCTCACAGAAACCCGTGGGGCTGCAGCCAGCATCAATGGTGGCCTTTGTTCCCTGCGTTCCCAGATGCCATCACCCTCCTCTCCCATTGCTGAAAGGGCCCTGTGTGTGTGTGCAGGATCAGGAGCGAGCTGAGGAACAAAACACCATCTCTTTCCCCTGGCAGAGGCTGGTGCCCCCTGGCCGGGGTGAGGGTTGGGGACAGCAGCGTGAGGTAGCGTGTGAAAGTGGCCAGCGTGGCCAGGACACTGGGCAAGTCTGAGCACCGAAGGACACATATAGCCCCTTACGGGGTGTGTCCTTGGCTCTGTCCTGCTGCCACCACATTTAGGGAATGTGGGACCTGCCCTCACAGCTCCTTCCCTGGGTTCCTCCAGGAACTGGGTGGACAGGGAACAAACCCTGCCCCGTACCAAACCACTCTGTAAACTGACCCATCACGACAGCTCCAAGGCAAGCAAACACTTTCATAGAATCACAGAATGGTTAGAGTTGGAAGGGACCTTAAGGATCATCCAGTTCCAACCCCCCTGCCATGGGCAGGGACACCTCCCACTAGAGCAGGTTGCTCAAAGCAGCTGAAAGGTGGCTGCACTTTGCTCCCACAAAGCCTGGGCCAGAGAAAGGGATCCTGGAGCAGGTCCCACGGGCTGCCTTGGGGACAAGCAGGCAAGGAAACTGCCACCGTTCCATCCCACCTCCTGTCGCTCGGGGAGATGGCCCTGTGCCGCTGCCAGCAGGGCGCACTGGGCAGGAGAACCCTTGGGACAGGGAGGACAAAAACCTGCCCTGCGCAGGGAAAGGAGAGGGGAGGGGATGGCGGCACCCGAGGGTGGTCGCGCAGGGTCCCCAGCTCTCCAGAGCAGAATCCTCGTGGGGCTGATGCTCCTCGCCGGGGCGGGATCGGCTCCCGTATCCCCGGTGCTCCGGCTCCCGCATCCCCGGTGCTCCGGCTCCCGCATCCCCGGTGCTCCGGCTCCCCCCCGCGGCCGCCGGTGGCAGCTGCCGGGGCGCAGCGGGGCAGGGCGGGCGTCGAGCCCCGGACACCCCTTCCACGGTGAAGCCCTGCCGGCAAAAGCACCTCTCCTGCTAAGGGTGACACTCCAGAGGGCAGAGAAGAACCTCGTGAGGTTCAACAAGGACAAGTATAAGGTCCTCCACCTGGGGAGGAAGAATTCTGGGTACCAAACATAGGTTAGGAAACTGGAAAGCACTTCTGAGGAGAAGGATCTGGGTGTCCTGGTAAATAATAAACTCTCCATGAGCCAGCAATGTGCCCTTGTGGACAAGAGGGCCAATGGGATTCTGGGCTGCACAGGGAAGAGTGTGGCCAGGAGGTCGAGGGAGGACATTCTCCCACTCTGCTCTGCACTGGTGAGACCATAACTGGAATACTGCCTCCAGTTCTGGGCTCCCCAGTTCAAGAGAGACAGGGAACTGCTGGAGAGAGTCCAGTGTAGGGCAACAAAGATCATAGAGGGACTGGAGCATCTCCCTGATGAGGAAAAGCTGAGAGAGCTGGGAATCTTTAGCCTGGAAAAGAGAAGGCTGAGGGGAGACCTTAGTGATGCTCAGAAGTATCTGAAGGGTGGGTTGAAGGAGGATGGAGCCGGACTCTTCTCAGTGGTTCCCAGTGACAGGACAAGAGGCAATGGGCACAAGCTGGAACATGGGAAGTTCCATTCAAATATGAGGAAAAATGTCTTTCTGGTGGGGGTGTCAGAGCCCTGGAAGATGCTGTCCAGGGAGGGTGTGGAGTGCCCTTCTCTGGAGACCTTCAAGACCTGGATGCAGCCCTGAGTGATGTGCTCTGGGCAACCCTGCTTTAGCAGGGGAGTTGGACTGGGTGATCTCTAGAGGTCCCTTCCAACTCTAATTATTCTGTGATTCCCTGCCCCAGGAGTCTCCAAAAGAAAGCCAGCCCACCAGAAAAATCAGCTACTATCTCCCTCCAGTGCCTTCATTCACACAGGGCTCAGTCCTGCACAGCCCAGCCAGGGAGCGGCAAATAAAAGCTACCCTAAAGATCCATTTCCCACCATCCAAAGCCCGTGTGCCAGCCCCTAACTACACAGAGAGCTCCTCTGAACCCACACAGGTGGGCACAGTCCCCTGCCATGCCCTCTGAGCAAGGACCATGGCTCAGCCCTCAGGAAGAGCCAGGTAGGATGAGCAGGAGGGCTCAGGGAAAGGGCTGCCAGCTGCTCGTGGATGCCCTCCATGCCCCGACCCGTGCTCACACTCAGCAGAGTGGGCAGCGGGCACACCAGCCATGGCAGGACACAAGTGAGTGTCCACCAGCAGCTCCCCCACCCCGTCCTGGCTTCATTTAGGGTATGGAAATGGCTGTGAGGGGCTAGGGATGGCCTGGCAGGGATGGTAGCTGGAGAGCAGCCCTGCCTGCCAGGGTCACTGCGTGGTACTGCCACCCATCTGTCCTGGGGAAGGTCCCACCTGCCACCTCTTAGGCACCCAGATGGTTTCTCTCCATTCCTGCACGTGGCTTGGCTCTGCCTGGAGAAGCCTGGGAATGAGGAGGGAAGAGCAAGTGGGAAGGACTGACAGCGGCACAGGCAGATGGTGTGCTCGGCTGCTCAGGAAGATGAAAGTCCTGCATCTGCCACATCCACCAGCCCCTGAAGGACCTCTGGGAGACACCAGGAAGAGTTGCTCCATACAAGTCCTGGGGTCCCATATCAGCAGACAGGAGAATGCCCCTCACCCCAGAGCAGAGCACCCAGTGCCCTTGGTGCTAGGGCAGCAACAAACTCCCCGTTAAGAACTGGAGCCTGGAGTGGGGCTCAGAGGCTCCTGAAAGGGCATTTTTAGAGTGTTTGTATCTTTTGCTCATCTTCAAACATGTGTCCCCAGAAGCCTCCTTGCAGCTGTACTGCTGTGAGGAGCCAGCCTTTGGAGCAGGGAGGAGCTGCACTCGGGGAAACACGGTGTGTGAGGAGCCTTGGTCACCCAGAGACCCACCTCAGGGCATCTGCAGCCACATGGGGCTTCTCAGGTAGCAACTGTAGAAAATATTTCCATTTCCTCATCCCACCAAGCAGCTGCAGGGCCTTAGAGTTGCACTGCCTGGCCAAGAGCATCGAAATCCTCAAGAGGGCTGTGGCAGAGAGGAATGTGAGACCAGGAGAATCTCCACCACTCCTCCCACTTTGAAAGTGCACAGAGACATGCTACATCATCTGTTCCAGACAGCAACAGCTCACTGCTTTCCTTGGGAGACACTCCTTGGACCTCCAGGAATCCCCAGCCCATGGCAAAACCTATGGAGCCCTCTGCTACTGCTTGCGGTGGCCAAGCAGGGAATGAGGGAACGGCCTCACCATTGCTCCTGCTTCTGCCCCAAGTTTTCTCCCAAACATCTCCCATCAGGGGAGTCACTGGTTCTGATGACTTTGGACAGACCCTCACCGACATGAGACAGTCTCACCCAAGCCTCCACGACCCCTCCAAGGCTGGGACCATCTCCCACCAGGACATGTTGGCGGTTTTCAGCTGCGTTTTGAAACGGCTGAATGATGCTGGAGGTCCCCAGATACCCCAGCCCACATTTCAAAAGCAGGATTTCCAAGGACTTTTAACTCCATGCTGCCTTTGGAAGCGTAGACAGACAAGCAGACATGGGGGAAAAATAAACTTAAAAGGTTCTGCCAACAGAAACAGCAGGCATGGACTCTGCAAACACAGAGGAAGCCTCCAAAAATAAGCAGCCATCCTGGCAGGACAGCGGAAGAGAACAGTCCCCATATGCTGATTTCTGTCTCAGCATCCTATGGAAATCGTGCCTGGCTGCAGCCCCCTGGAGCCCCAGGGACTGGCTCCAAGATCACAGGAAGAAATCAAAGGGAAGCACCCGGCTTCCTGCCGAGAGCTCAGGCTGAAAACTAAAATGTAGTGACAGAAGGAAGCAATGCGGAATATTTCTGCTGGAGAAGTGTTTTCTCTTGAAAAAAAGACAAAAATGGTTACTGGATTCAGCTGGCATATAAATTATATTCCTTCAACCCCTGGTCTAGTGAGGCACAGTCAGGAATAACTAATCCCTTCAGGTCCCTCAGTGAGTTCCTTCCGCCGGATGCTACAACCAACCCAGTTCCACATCCCTCAGGAGAATAGGAGGTGACCTGAACTTTGATAAACCAAGAACGCAGCAGCCACTTCCCTCAATTCACTTGGATACATCCATGGTTTATTTGCTTAAATAAAGGTAGAATTTGGGTTTCACAATTCCAGTTCTGTAGCAATAGCAACAACCGCAGCAGCACGAGTGCACACAGGGAGGGGGATGGCCGTTGGCACCGAACTTTGCAGTGAAGAGTTCAAAATCCTGGCTCCTTTGGAAGTTGTGCGTATCATTGAAGTTAAATGTGTTACATTATACTTTCTAAAAGTGGATTTTTAAAACACATAAGCCTAATAAAATAGCTTTTTTTAGGAAAAAAAAAAAAGTCAACGATGCAATGTCTGTTAGGAATAAAAGATGCTGTGTAACACCCTCTGGGCACAATGAGGCTCTCGAGCTTCAGCTCTCAGCATCAACAGGCACTGCCAAGAGTGCTGCACCCACCCTCTCCCATGGGACGGACCAGTCCTCACACACATCCTGGGAGATCAGTGCTGGGGAAGCAGCAGTTTCATCTGCAGGGATCTCCCTCAGCAGCCCCAGCAGCGCTTGAAAGCCTGAGCCTGCTCTGACCCCAGGACCCTGCACAAGCTCCAGGGGAATGTGTCTGTTCAGAGATGTAAGTCAGAACCACAGGTCACAGTCTGGAATCTTGAGGGAGATATCAAGCAGCATTAAAAGGAAGAAAAAAACATCTAGAGGTCTGGGAATGTCAGACATTGGGAAAAAAAAAAACAAAACAAAAACCAAAAAAACAGTAACATCAGTATCCTGTAAAAATCTGCTGCACCCACAGAGGCAGAGCCTTCTCTTATACCTCAAGGGACCTGGTTTTCTAGAGACTGCAAGCACTCTCTATCTATCCCCATGAATTAGAGTGTTCAGCCCTGTTTAGAAATCAGATCCCTCTGAAGCACTTTGTATTACAGCTTCAGTCCCTTCCATGTGTGGCTGCCCTGCAGAGAAGGGCAGGATGGTCCCAAGTTCCCCCAGAGACTGCTTGGTGATGGGGATCAGCTGCCACCAGCCAGTACGAGGGCAGAGATTGCCCTGCTCTAAAGCACAGCATTAAGTGAGGCTGCTTGATTTGAGCTACAGAATTTACCATTCAGTAGCTCTTCACAGTGGGAATTGCTCTCAGCAGGTAGCAGATAGGTGCTCGGGGAAGCTCTCCCCGTGGCAGGCTCCTATGAGCTTATGGGCAAAATCATCATTCTGGACAAATGTTTGCAGGGGAAGTTGCAGGACGTGAGGTTATAATGGTACAGACAGCAGTCAGCAAGCACTCATCTCACAGACAGCTCGGGACTAACACCTAACAGGGGGCAGGAGCTGGGATCAGCAAAGCCTGGTGTCCTTTTCTAGAAGGCTCCCTGCTCCTGCTGTTTCTCAGTCGCCCTGAACAGAGGTGGAAGTGGTGCAGCTCTCTCCCCAGTGGGCTGAACGCAGCATCCATAAAAAAGTGCCACTTAACTGGGTGGAAATCCTCTCCCAGTAAAGCCTGCCATATGGATTACAGCTAAAACGTGCTGGATTCCCCATTAGGGAGTAAAGGCCAGAACAACGGCACGAGTTAACTGTGCTCAGCAGCACCACACCTGACACAGCAGGTAATACAGTGTATGGTTCCATGTTGCAGCATCCAGATGAGAAGATCTGTGCTAAAGCAACTGAAGATGCTGATCCACCAGCTAACAAAGCACAATGATCACCAGGTCCACACACTGGCTGACCACTCATGACTCCCCTGGCCACCTGCACATCTAGAAGACATCCCACCCACCTACCATCTGGTCTGCTAGAGCGTATCATCTGGACATGTGAGAGAAAACAGCTGAAGTTTCATGCTCCTGAACTCCTGAGTATCCCTAAACTCTTTGACATGACCCAACGAGTGTCCACATGGGTATTTTTCCTCCTGGGCTTCAAGGTACGAGAAGCGAGATCCAGTGCTGAGCCTCCAGAAGAGACAAGGAAACATATATTAAACAAGCAGCACACAGTCCCTCCACAAAATAACACTCACACGAGACAAAGTTAGAGGGGAGGAAAAACAGACCAGAAACAGGCAGCTGTGAAAAAGCAATGCTGCCACATTCAAACCCAGGGCCATCCCTCCTTCGTGTGTTGCTTCAGGTCAGAGCTCTAACAATTCTCAGCATGATTCAGTCTCAGGACAGAATGCACTTATCCCAAACAGCAGATACACACATCTCCTCAGCCACACCTGTATTTGGCATTCTCACAGTCGCACGGGCTACAGTCTCTACAACAGGTTCCATTCAGTGTGCTGAGCAGACTTTCCTTTGGCAGTAAGGTCATGAGTTTGGTGGGTCCATTTTTTTGTTTTGTTTGTTTGTTTTTGTTTTGAGTTCAGGACTAAAATACTTCAAAGAGCATCTAGAGTGCTCCCAGCTTTGTTCCACAGGCAGTTCTTGGCAGATGAGATCACCACTGTCTTTAGTGAATTTAAAGGACTTTAACCCAGTCCTTTAAACCTGCTAAAACAGGCAGGGATGGAAGCAGGACTACACTCACGTGTTTTTCAACAGCTTCTTCCTGCAGATACATGCTCTGTGCCCAAAAACTCCAGCCGGAATTCAGATGGTGAGGCTGCAACTCCCCAGTGAGCAAACCACCTAGTGTTCTTGTGGCCACTCTCCCCAGAGTGCCCTAGAGCTGCCCACGCTTATTCTGATCCAGCCACCGGCTTCGAGCCACGCTCCCGAAGCAAGTAGCCACTCCTTAACAGCAGGAGGACCCTGATTTGGAGCTGGTGTGCAGGTCAATGGTGTGGCCCAGCATGCAGTGTTCTAGCTGCTCCTCCACCGCCAGCACTTGTCGCACAGCCTCCTCAAAGGCTACTGCCACATTGGTGTCATCCTTGGCACTAGTCTCCAGGTAAGGATAGTTACCGTTTTCCATGCACCAGGTCTGGGCCTCCTCTGTGCTCACTTGTCTCTCAAGTTTGTCTATCTTGTTGCCCAGGACTACAAACGGGAAATGTTCAGGGTCCTTCACGTCAGCATAATAGAGAAACTCCTTCTGCCAGTTACTGAGGTTCTCAAAGCTCTGCCGGTCGTCCACGCTGAAGGTCAGCAGGCAGCAGTCTGCTCCCCTGTAAAAGGGGGTTCGCAGGCTCTTGAATCTCTCCTGTCCTGCAGTGTCCCAAATCTGGAGGGTCACAAAACGTCCATCTACCTCCAGGTCCCGGTTTAAGAACTCCACACCAATCGTGTGGAAAGCCTGTGAGTCGAACTTGTTGGTGACGTATCGGTTCATGAGGGAACTTTTCCCAACTCCACCATCCCCAAGGAGAATGACCTTCAGGAGCAAGGACTTCCCACTCATCGCAGTAGGACGGAGAGGGCCGGCACCAAGGCAATCTGCAGGGTTCAGAAAGAGTACAAAATAGCTATTTGACTCGTGGATTCTGCAGAAAGTTATATGTGGAAGAACAGAATATGGTATTTCCATCCCCATTTCTGAACAAGTTTTGTACACAGGAGGTAATTTATCTTATTAGAGAGATCAGAGCTGGGAACTGGAGCAGCTTTCAGGCACAGAAGTCTTCCACTGTGTCACCACTCTAAGTACAAGGTGAGAACAACTGTTGAGTTTAGCATCAATTAGGCTACTTTTAGTGAAAACTCTGTATCTAAAAGCTTGTCTAGCTTTTCCAAACATACCATCACTAGTTAAACACCTTTTCTGGCCTGTGTCCTCAGGCTATCACAGAAACCCCAACATCACCAGGGATCAACATCATCAGTCTTTCCTCTTCACTGTACAATCCCTGGCTAAATAATTTCTCCTATCTGACTTGCTCTACTGGAAGGATGCAGAAGATGAAGAGGCCTACCATCAATACCAGTCATCTGGCAAACCAGTTCTTCATCACCCCAGGAACGCTGACTCACCTTACAAGTAGCGCTGCGCTTGTTTTTCTGCGCCTGATCTCTACAGCTCAGGAGGGGTTTCCCCAGGCACAGAGACCCAGTTTATCTGCTGCTCTTTTCTGGCAACACTTTACGCAGCCCCAGTTTGCCAGGGCACAGGTGCAAGTTCAACATTGCAACAACCCCAGCACCACAGGTTCCTTAGTCAGCAGTCACAAAAAGAAAGGCCAAGCGCCAACCAGTCCTCCCCTCCCAGGGACAATCTGCCAGCGGAACGAAAAGCCTGACACAGAACAAGAGGTTTGTTCAGCTCCTGTCTGTACTGTACCTGCTCTTAGAAATACAGTGCTTCTGTCTCCAGGGCTGTCCAGGGAACACCTTCTTCCAGCATTACAGTCACTAAAAAACAAGTATCAGTTAGCAAAAGTTGCCAGAGCCGTGGTGGATGTGCTGCCTTTCAGTCTGTGGTGCTGGCCCAGGCTGGAAGAACAGCAGCAGAGCCGTAGGAAGCTGAAAGGACAGCACAAATGGCTGGAGTAAAACAGGCAAGAACAAGGCGCTGAGGTCAGTTTCCCTTGCCCTAAGTGAAATGGAACACAGCCCATTTCTGACCAGAGCAGAGCCAGTACGTTATGGATGCTAAAGCCAAAATAAGAAAAGAATAAATTGAAGGAGCTCTGGCACGAACGCACAGGCTGTGTAACCTGTGTCTCCTCTCAAACCGGGGGATGTCAATAGCTTTGATCTGCTTGGCCTTCCCACCCCACACACTGGAAACTGATCTGAGGATTGAACATGTACCTGGATCTGTTAACCAGAGCCTGGTATGAAGAGAGACACGATCTGGCTTGCTTACACCTGCTACCGACATTCCTGGGAAGGGTGTGGACACATAGTGCTGCTCAGTGATGACACCAGCAGACCAACCTCCTACCAACCCAAACAGCAGCATTTGACACTGCTCACATCAGCACTACTATTCCCACCAGGCCAAAAAAACCCCACTTTCTGCATTAATCACGGGGGGGGGCCTGTTCAACTTCATTTCTGCTCTTCTCGGCAGCTCTTTCAACCAGTGCTTACCACAAAGCCCAAATCAGTAACTTCTGCTTCTAGTTAGTTTCTGCAGAAAGTGCAGAAAGTAACTAAAGGCTCACCAATTTCACTTCCCCTTGCACAGAAACACCCCAAATCAAGCACAGCTGAACTAACCTGATGGGCCATGGGACATCTGAAAAGCATCAGTGCAACACAGTGGTTCTAAAGCAAAGAGCGAAATGCAAATGTCACAACAGACAAAGAGGAAACGCAACGCAGTTCCCGGGGAAACTCTCCCCTGGGCAGGTGAGCTGTTCAAAACCTTCGCTCCTCCTTTTCCAAACACTTGTTGAGGAAGGGAAGGATTAGGATGGTCCCTCATGGGAAATCAAGCATCTTCCCCAGAAAGAGATGTCATAGAATCATAGAATGGTTAGAGTTGGAAGGGACCTTAAAGACCATCGAGTTCCAACCCCCTGCCACGGGCAAGGACAGCTCCCACTAGAGCAGGTTGCTCCAAGCCCCATCCAGCCTGGCCTTGAACGCCTCCAGGGATGGGGCAGCCACAATTTCTCTGGGCAACCTGTCCCCAAAGCCCTTCCCGACATGCACCGCCAGCCCTGGCAAAAGTTTCCATTTAGGAACAGTCTGTTAGCAAGCAACTAGCAGACGTTTTAAAAATGACTAATGGGTTACGCTGGGCTACTCCAGAGCCTGGCAGGTCAGCAGACGACTGACAGACAGACAGACATGACCCAGCCTTCACACCGGTGGGCAGGCTGCCACCCATCCCACCGAGATTTGCTTGCGTTCACCCACTAGCTCTTTGCAAGCCATTTCGGAGGACAACCCCGAGTGGCAGGAGGACAGAATACCCTCTTGCAAGATGCCAGCACCTGCCTGCGAGCCTGGGAGCCAGGCCCGGTCCCTCACCCTGCTCCCCAGCCTGTAAAGGCCACCTCAGGGAGACCCTCGCCTGGTTCCCTCCAGAACCACAGGCCGCAGCGCCCGAGGAAAGGCAGCCGATGAGCTTCACCCAGCGAGGGGTTACCGGGGCGCTGAGGGAAGGGCCGGGGGCGGATGAGGAAAGGCGCGGCAGCCCCCGGGGATGGGTTT
>VXBW01008148.1:142873-157530 GCA_013400375.1 Thinocorus orbignyianus
CCTCCTCAGTGCCCTCTTGTGCCCCCACTGCCCTCCTCAGTTCCGTTATCACTCCCCTGCCCTTCTCCATCCCCTCTTGTCCCCCCACTGCCCTCCTCACAGTCCCTTCCCATCCCCCCACCGCCCTCCTTGGCCCCTTCTTGTTGCGCCACTGCCCTCCTCTCATTCCTTTCCTGCCCCCCTTTTCTCACTTCATTCCCCCTCCTGCCACCCCTCTGTCCCCACAGCACCTCCCCACTGCCACCCCACAGTGGAACACCAGCCCCAGATTGGGTGAGCTGTGCCAGGGGGTGCCCGGTTGCAGCTTTGGGGTCTCCATGGCGGCTGTGTGTGGCCATGACACCCTCACCACAAAAAGCCCTGTACCCGCCTGCAGAACACAGTCCCCTGTGCAATGTCACCACAGGCTGGTGGTGGTGGCCGTCCCCAGCCCCACAGCTGCTGCGTGAGGGGGACATCAGGAAATAAATTAGCAAATTCCCCAAATGGCTTCTGCCTGCTTCCCCATTTAGCGCCGAGGGAGGCAAATGGCTGGCAGCTGCCTGAAAGATCACGGCTCCCCACACCCTCACCATCACCCCCAGGACCAGGAGGGAGAATGTCCTAAAGAAGGAGGTTTTGGGGAAAAGCAGCAAATACAAACATTTCAGATGTTTGAAAGGAAAAACAGTGGCAAGGTCACCCCAGCCTGGGAGCAGGCAGCGAGGGCAGAGGAATGGTGGGGCCAGACCCCTGGGTGGCTGTAGGGGGGATCTTGGAGAGCAGGAGCCACCCGCTCGCCCCTGGGCATTGTCAGCTCTTCATCCCACCCAGAGACGGCTCCAAAACTTGGGGAACACGAATCCTGGGGGCTGCAGGATTCCCTGGGCACCTTCCCTAGGAGGGTGCCAAGAGTGGGGACCCCTCACATGGAGACCCAGGGCATTCTGGCCACCCCAGGGCTGAGTGGGTGCCATGAAAGTGCCTCAATTCCCTTCTCCCCCACACCCCCCACCCCGAGAAAAACATGAGATGGGAGGAGGATTTAAATTAAGCCAGGGATTATAGTAATACCAGCCTGGGTGATCTGTTGGAGGAGATGGGGAACGAAGGGAGAAGAGGGGGATGTGGAGGGGATGGCAGGATGAGGGACCGAGGACTCAGGGTACTGGCAGCCTGGGACATGAGGGGGTGGGTGTGGGGAATATGGGGGTGCTCCTTGGACATTCATTTGGGGTACCCACTTACATGCCAGGGTGTTGTACTGGTGGCAGATCCAGACTCACCACTATGTGGGGATTGCTCCCAGCCAGTCCATGTCCCTGTGCCAGCCCTGCCATGAGCCACCGGAGTTAACCTCTGAGCATGGCACACACCCCCCCACCAGCTCCCTTTGCCCGGCACCCATTTAATCCCATTATTCGACATTACTTATTTATTAGAGATCTAATTTAGCGTGTAAGAATACCGAGGCCAGAAGGGCTGAGACACCTCCTGAGTGAGACAGAGACGCTGGGTGAGATCTGTCTCTGAGTGAGACAGATCCTGTGAAGGCGAGAGATGCTCTGCAGCAAGCACCATGCCATCTCCTGACACCTTGGACCACCCCTGGGAGGGCTGGCAAACACCAAAGCCTCAGGAGATGCTGCTTGTAGGGTTTAGCAATGTGTCCCTGCAGTGTGGCCAAGGACACCGCAGGGCAGATGGCCACAGCTGACTGTGCTGGGGCTCAAGGGACTCCTCGTGTTGCCCCAGGAGCTGTTGGAGGGCAACATGCTCATCTGAGCAGGGATGTGCCTGGGCAGGTTTGGTTCCCGGGGGCTGTGCAGCTTAGCTGCCTCCTCCGAGCTGGGAGACAATCTATCTGACAGCCTCTAGTGGGTTGACCCTGGCTGGTGGCCCAGTGCCCACCAAGCTGTTCTGTCACTCCCTGTGCCTCAGCATGATAGGGGAGGAGAAAATAAGATGGAAAAAACCCCTCGTGAGTGAAGATAAAGGCTGTTTAATAAAGCAAAAGCAAAGGTCTCACAGGGAAGCAAAGGAAAACAAAAGATTTATTTCCTACTTCCTATCAGCCGGCAATGCCCAGCCACTTCCTGGGAAGTAAGGCTTCGGTACACACAGCAGTTGCTCTGGAAGACAGATGTCATAAAGATGAATCCCCCCCACCTTTCTAGCTACCAGTACACAGCACGGAACTATGAGAGCTGTGAGAGAGAAAAATATGTCCATCTCAGCCAGACCCAATACCATCTCCACCCTTTATTCCATACCATTTGTGTCACCTCATTAAATTGTGTCCCACATAATTTAATACATATGTATCTTCTAACTATCCCCTTGTATTTAATTCTCATTACTGAAATCCTTTCTTGCCAACACCTACAATTTATACTACATGCTTTACACCCAACATACAGATTTATACATTCTCATTAACTACTACCCCCTGTCCTTTAACAGAGAGATATTCTCCCATTCCACAGGCTTCCTCCACTCTTCCAAATGTCCATAACAACAGCTTATGGCTTTGGGCCCATCTGTCAAAAGGGGTGCTTGGGATGGAAGACACACTAGGTTCAGTTGTTGGCACCCACACCATCCTGGTTTGGGTCACGGTTGTACTCCTACAGTCCCTTGCAAAACTTACTCTCTGTTGGTTCAGGTCGTTCCTTCTGCATTACTTCCTGCAACATACAACTCAGATCACAGATTATTTCCTCCCCCCGAGGTTAAATCTCCTTGAGGCACACACTGGATGTTTCCCCATCCTTCAGCGTTACCCAACAACAACAACCAGCTCCCTCATTGTTTCGGTGTTTTTCAGTGGAGCCACTCTTGGACATGTGAGCACCTGCACGACATACCTTTAGAGAGATGTTTTCTACCCAGACAGTGATGTTTACCCCTGTGCTGCCAGTCAGTTTTCCACTACTACCGCCACTCTCATAGAGCATTAGCCACCGCCTAGGAAGCAGTACAGAGACAGAGGACTGGTCACTTTTCTCCCTCAGCAATCTCTAGCACTAGCTGGATGGCTTTCACTTCTGTAAACTGATTTGACTCACCTTCTCCTTTGGTGGCTTCAATGACATGTCGTGTGGGACTCTCCACAGCAGCTTTCCACTTCCGATGGTTTGCTGCAACCTGATAGAATCCATCAGTAGACAAAGCACAACGTCTTTCATCTTCTGATGACTCGTTGTATGGTAGTGCCTCTTGGACATGAGCCACCTTCTCGGGCAATGCTCCAAAATCTCTGGTTTTTGGCCAGTCCATACTCTCTTCCAGGATTCTTGGGTGTTGGGTTTCCCCAGCCGAGCTCGTTGAGTGATGAACACAACCCACTTATTCCATGTAGCACTGGTTGCACGATGAGTAGAGGGGGTGTTTCGTTTGAACACTCTGTGTTGCACAGGTAATCACGGGTCCAGGAGGAGATATACTTCTGTACCAACAACTTCTGAAGTGGTTCAAAGCCCCTCATATGCTGCTAGTATTTCTTTTTCAGTCAGGGTGTAATTGGATTCTTCTAATCTTCAATACCCCTGGCTCCAAAACCCTAACGGTTGACTTTGGGTTTCTCCTGATGTTTTCTGCTAGAGGCTCCAGGTGACACCATGCTCCCCAGCCACAGCACAGAGAACATTTTGCACAGCTGGTCCTGTCTCAACACGCCCAAGAGCTCCCTCACAGCCAGTCCTTTGATAGGAATGAACTGTGGCTCGGTAGGGATGGCCCAAGCCCCAGTATGATGCTAGAAGCTGCTGGTTTCCACTGGTGTAGGCAAAACACCCTTCTATCAGGTGACACCTCAGTTGATCAGGGTTACTTGTCTTTTCAGGTGTAAAATTCCAGGTGACGGTTGGTGACAACCGCCCTAGGGGCCTGCCAAAATCCTTCCACCCACCCTGCTACCCAGGCACCAGCCGCCTCGGGGCACATTTCGGTATCGCCTCACCCAAATGTTGTNTCAACACGCCCAAGAGCTCCCTCACAGCCAGTCCTTTGATAGGAATGAACTGTGGCTCGGTAGGGATGGCCCAAGCCCCAGTATGATGCTAGAAGCTGCTGGTTTCCACTGGTGTAGGCAAAACACCCTTCTATCAGGTGACACCTCAGTTGATCAGGGTTACTTGTCTTTTCAGGTGTAAAATTCCAGGTGACAGTTGGTGACAACAGCCCTAGGGGCCTGCCCAAATCCTTCCACCCACCCTGCCACCCAGGCACCAGCCGCCTCAGGGCACATTTTGGTATCGCCTCACCCAAATGTTGTCTTCTCTTACACCAGGGCTACACCAGATTCCCCAAACCCCATTAATACGCCAATGGTGTTAATTAGTAGTATTAAACACCTCACGTAAGGGTAAGCAAGGACCTTGGGGGCCTGCACAATGAATCCATCCACTTCAGCCCCGGGTAGGAAGAAGGAGATGTATTCCCTCATCCTCTCNAGTTGGTGACAACAGCCCTAGGGGCCTGCCCAAATCCTTCCACCCACCCTGCCACCCAGGCACCAGCCGCCTCAGGGCACATTTTGGTATCGCCTCACCCAAATGTTGTCTTCTCTTACACCAGGGCTACACCAGATTCCCCAAACCCCATTAATACGCCAATGGTGTTAATTAGTAGTATTAAACACCTCACGTAAGGGTAAGCAAGGACCTTGGGGGCCTGCACAATGAATCCATCCACTTCAGCCCCGGGTAGGAAGAAGGAGATGTATTCCCTCATCCTCTCCACAAGGTAGCTCCCCCAGCACAGCAAGGCCACCAGTGGCAGGGCAAGCTCAGAGCCCTTGTTTGTGCCGACACTTTCCCAAGCTCAACAGGTCTGTGGTAGATTGACCCTGGCTGGAGCCCAGGTGCCCACCAAGCTGCTCTATCATGGGGAGGGTGAGTGGGAGAAAATAAGATGGGAAAAAAAAATTGTAGGTCAAGATAAAGGCAGTTTAATAAAGAAAAAGCAGAGGGCATGCACAGAAGCAAAGGAAAAGAAAAGATTTATCCTCTACTTCCCACTAGCAGGTGATGTCTAGTCACTTCCCGGGAAGCAGGGCTTCAGTACACCTAGTGGTTACTCTAATAACAAATCACAGAATCATCAGAGTTGGAAGGGACCTCTGGAGATCATCTAGTTCAACTCCCCCTGCTAAAGCAGGGTTGCCCAGAGCACATCACTCAGAACTGCATCCAGGAGGGTCTTGAAGGTCTCCAGAGAAAGAGACTCCACACCCTCCCTGAACAGCAACTGCCAGGGCGCCCTCACCCTAAAGAAGCTTTTCCTCATATTTGAGTGAAACTTCCCCCCACCTCCACCTCCCTTCTTAAAGCTAAGGCTTTAATTGCTGAGCAGATGTCATATGGGATGGAATAACCCTTTGGTCAGTTTGGATCAGCTGTTCTGCCTTTGTCCCCTCCCAAGGTCTCTCCCACCCCCCAGGCTGCTGGTGTGGGGGGAATGTTGGAGAGACAGCCCTGATGCTGTGGAGCACTGCTCAGCAGTGGCCAACCCACTGGGATGTTATCAACACCTTTCTGATTATCAGCACAAAGCACAGCACTGTGAGGGCTGCTACAGGCAAAATTAACTCCATCTCAGCCAGAGCCGGGACAGCATCTTGGAGAAAAAGATCTTTTACAAGCGAAAGGAGACCTCCGAGGAGACTAACCATGGTGTGATGGGTTGCAAACAGCGTCACAGCCACTGCCCCATGAGTCTGCCACCCTGGTGTGGTGGCACAGCCTGGCAGCACAATCCAGCAGGGCCTGGACCCTCTTCTGAGGAGGTCTGGTGGGGGCAAGGGGAGAATTAACAAGGTGAACTGCAGGAGCGGGGCTCCCTGCTGAGAGAGGAGGAGAGGAGCAGGAGGGAGGCAGTGGGAAGCTAATAGTGGGAAGCTGGTTCCTCCCACAGTGCCTGGGAACCCAAGCCCTGGGCTCAAGGGCAAAGGAGGAATGGGCTTATCTCGGCATGACCTCGCGCTTGCAGGAAGCCTGGGGAGACCCAGCATCACCCCAGCACTGCAGGCAGAGGGCAGAACCTTGCCTGCCAGCCCTGGGCACCACCACCAGTTGCTACTGGAGATGGGGACATTGTCCAGGAGCCGTGTGCTGGGTGAGGAGTGTCAGGGCAGCGGGGCAGGGACACTGCAAGGAGCTGGGCTTCTGGAGCACGTAGGGTTTTACTCACCTGAGCTCAGCAGTATCCCTAGGGAGAGATGCTGTGACACATGCTCCCACTGCCTGGCTCTCAGCCCTGGCTCTGGGTGTTACAGCAAACATGGGGAAGCTGGTGCCAAGGTATGGAGCCCTGATACACCCTCATCCCCGCTGCCAGCCTGTGGCCACGCAAAGCGCTGCCAGCTTGTGTCCCGATGAACTCATCACATGTCCCACACTGCAGCTGGGGCTTGGGCATCTGCCTTTGTTCCACCCCACTGCCCAGCTCTGCAGCTGCTTCTCCAAGGCTGCCGGTGGCAGTTCCAGCCCATGGCATCTGCTCTGAAACACCCCCCAGAACATGTGCCCCCGCGAATACCCCTATTTCCCCCAAGCCCATGTCTCTAAGCAGTGGTTCCAGGCACCCCGGCACCCATTTCCTCCCCAGAACCAACAGAATCAGAGCAAAGCTGGGGAAGCCCTCCCCCCAACATCCCTCTCTACCTCACACAGCTCAAGCTGCCCCAAAAAAGTGCTTTGTGCAGTTTTTGTGATCTGGGCTGAGGCCTTGCAAACTCAACACATAGGCAGCAGTAGCTCAGGGGTGCAGCTGTGTCCCCAGACAGTATCATCCACACAGACAAGACCACGTAGCTGGTGGCACGTTGCAGGTGGAGTGGCTGCCAGTGCTACAGGGGTTTTGGGACCATGGCAGCAGGGGTGGGAGCTGCCTCCTCACCATCTCCTCCCTGCATTGGCACTGGGATGCTGGAGGAGATGTCAGAGCCTTCCCTGCCAAAGCTGCAGCCCCCCTGAGGTCCCCCCTCACTGAGCTGGGAGTGGTGTGGGAGAGGCAACGGGGAGAGGAACATGCCGGAGCTGCCTCTCCGAGACACAACACTGCAAGTGGGGGCTTGTCCCAGCTCCACCACAGCCCCAGGGCTAGCAGCAGCCCAGCTGCGTGCCACCAACACAGCCTCACCCCCTCACCCATCCCCACAGCTGCCAGGGACATGCTGGGTGACAGGGTGGCAGAGCAGGTAGCACCCTAGGAGGAAGCAGCAGCCATCGTTTTACCCTGAGGAGGGTATGCGGACAGGCTGGGGCTTTGGGAGGCAGCACCAAGTATCTGTTGCAACACTTTTATCTGCTGCCAGTGGCTCCTGCGCTGGTTCCTGGAAAGCCACAGAGGCGGCTGGCAGGCGCCTTGCAGGGGGGAGCTTGGTCCTTGCTGCAGCCGGATCTGCTTGGGGACCAAAACGTCTGGTGGCAGAGCTGACTTCGTGGTGACAGGGATGGAAGAGGGGGATGAAGGGGTACATGGCATCCTGGCTCTTCTTGGCGAGGAAAATGCCTGGGCAGAGGGCTGGAGGGAAGCTGATCCTGCTGCTGCTTTGGAGATGCCTTCTCCCTGTGGGCAGGTGGTTTTGGGGGATGCAGCAAAGGGCTGTAGACCTGTGCTGACCCTGCATCACACTCTCCACACCACTGGTCCTGGTTCCCCATGGGCAGCAGGATATTCCCCCACAAGCTCATCCAAGCAGGTTTGGAGCTGTGACACCACATGGTACAACCAGCATCGTCTGTGGGGCACCTGGGCTTGGGGACAACAGTGCCCTTGGGGACACTGACCTCTATCTTGTCTGGACAAAGCAAGGTGACAGCACCTCATGGGTGACACCCACCATGGAAAGGCTTTGGATTTGTGAGGTTTCCTCACATCAGGCAGTTCATAGCAGTCTTGGGCACCCCTGGCAAACTCCAGCTGGCTGTGCTTTGGCTAAGGTGCTGGATGCATCCCTGCTGCCATCACCGCCATGGGCTTGAGCCCCCACCTTGTGTATCCCACCCCCCCAGCTCCCCGGGGTACCCCAGCTGCTGCCTGCGGAGAGGAATAAATCACGGAGTGGGGGCTACGCGCTGGGAGCAGGGGAACAAAATGGCTTTTCATGCCATAATCCTTTGTAATAAAGCACCGGGTGGGGGTGGGAGGGGGGGGAAGAAAGACGATAAACAATGTCTCCTGTGTGAGCCAGCTGCTTCCCAAAATAAAGTGCTCCTCTCCAGCATCAGCTGCCCCGGCTCGGGCACAAGTGCGGGCGCTGCTGCAGGACACCGGAGCCACGTTCCCTGTGGGACCACATGGTCCCGGGGGCCAGCGGGAATCTGCAGAATGCAGTTTTGGGGAGGGGAGGGGTCAGCAATGAGAATTTAATTCTGGCCACGCTGGGGAGCGGGCTGTGAGCCCCCAAAGGGCTCGTCACCCCCAGGCGCCAGCAACACGCGTGCAGCTGGGCGAAGGCATGCGGAGAAGCTGCTCCCACCTGCACCAGCAACAAATGCAGGAATCACAGCCGGGGTTGGGGGCTCTCAGACCACTACTTGGCTTCATCTAGACCTGGGTGCTGGTAGGTCCTCGCTGGAGCTCTGGAGGAGAGGGCAGGAAGCTCTGAGTGCTCCCGGTCCATCGTTAATGGTGCTGAGCCCTTGTTGGCAGGGGATGAGTAAGCTCCTGCTGGTAAACCCGACCTCCCGGGTATTATTTTGAGAGCAGCAATAACTTCTCTGCTGCTGGGGAAGGTGTTGGGTAGTGCTGAGTGTGGCCACCACATAGCTAGCCCGTGGGCAAGTTCACCTGTGCCAGTGTCCGGAGGTGCCTGGCACGCTGTGACACTGGTCAGGGACAGTGGCTTTCCTGCCCCATGGCTGCCAGGGCTCTCTGGCACTGCTCTGTTCCTCACCTCAGGATGAGCACAGTTTGTTAGTCCTCCCCCTGTGTCACTGAGTGTCCCCAGGAGGTGGTCTGACCTGCAGCACCGCATTGTACATGCTCTCCCACCCTATGGTGGCCTCCCGTCAGCTTCATTCCCAAAGGACCAAGGCCACCAGCTCACACAACACTTTAATTTCCCCATCACTGCTCAGTCTCTTCTGCTTTCCCCTTTCACAGCCCAAAACATTGCTGTCCCTGTGCATGCACACGTGTCCTCCCCAACAACTCCTGGCAGAGGTTCTCCCTGGCAGATCATGCTTGCTGCCCCCTCCCCCCTCCTTTCCACCCCTGCCAACACGGGGTTTTGGCTCTGCCCTTGGCAGTCTGTCCACCCAGGCAGGGCACCTGGACGGGAAAGGTTGACCCGAGTGACACTGAGGTGGTGACACATTATTTTTTCCCCCAGGGACGTGGGGAGCAGTTGCTGGGGAGGACCTACACACCAGGGAGTCGCAGTGTCTGCCTGACCATGCAGCCTGGCATTGCTTTACCCTCTTTGCTCTGGCGACAAACCCACACCTTCCACAGGGGTGTTTGCTTGGACGGACGGTGGTGCAAGCTGGGGCTGGCAATTCCCCACCATCCAAACCTGGGGGTTACCCCAAGCCCCGGTCACCACCACCACCACCTGGCTCTCACCACCTTCTGCTGCAGCTCCAGGGGCTGCCAGATGTAGAGTGGCCAAGGGAAAACCTCAGAGAGGAAAAACCTCACTTGTACTGGGATATCCTTGCTGGAAACTGGCATGGAGTTTCAGGGTGCCGCAGCCTGGCAGGAGGTCTGTGGCCAGGAGCAGGGGGATGCCAGGGTGCCTAGAACGTGGCCTCACACAGGTTGGCTCAGGCTCCTCCTCCAAGGGATGGGATTATGATCCTCCACACAAGCGTATGTGGGGCCAAATCCTCTCCCGGCTGAGTCAGAGGAGTCGGAGCAGCAGCGGCGGCCGGGGCAGACGCCCATCCCAGCCGCAAGCCCTGATCTGAATTCACCCCGTGCTGCTGATCATCAGGTATTTGCCCAAATTCCTCCTGCCGGTGACTCAGCCTCCTCCTCCCTCCTCTGTAGTGCTGGCCACAGCTCACCACCCCATCGAGCCATGGGAGGAAACCTTCCCGAGAGCAGCAGGATGGGTTCCAGCCGGAGAGAGGAGTGGATTTGGCCAGGAGGAGGTGACATATGGAACTTCCCTGGTGACATCAAGCCCTGCCAGCAAGGCCAGGCTCCCAGGATGGCATCCCCATGCTGCTGAAGCCACCAGGTTTCCGGGGGACATCAGCCTGGCAGGCATCCTGGCCTCCCACACCGCTGGCAGCCATGTGCCCATGCGTGCCGGGGTGAAAATCGGGAAGGTCTAGGTCAGGGAAGGAGGGAAAGAGTTGATATAAAGGGCTTTTCTGTAATGGTTCTCCCCTTGCTGGCTAATCCTCTGCTGGCAACAGGGACATTTTGGGCACTGGGTTGCAAAACAGCTTTCCCTTTATCCTCAGACCTGATAATACAGGGTTTGGGCAATGTGTCTGGTACTTCCCCTTGCACCATTCCAGCAGGGATATGGGGAGAAGTGCCTGGGCTGCCCTCATTTTGCCTGGACGCAGCCCCATCACCCATAAAACCCACCGAGATGGGGTTACTGGGGCTGGGGAGCTGCCCCCAGCTCCAAATGGTGTCCCTGGGACCGGGTTGTTGGGGCTGCCAGGTCCTGGAGTGGCTTCCTCAGGGCACAGACCTGGCACTGAACTACGTGTTTTAACTCACATTGCTGCATCCCTGTGGTGGCCACAGTGGAAAAGCAACCTGAACCCAACAAAGTCCTCTCTGGGATGCAGCAGGGAAGAGGGTGCATGGTCAGGAGGCACCCAAGGCACCTGGCACCCCTGGACTGAGTCTCTGCTGCCATGTGTGAGCACAGCGGTGGCAGGGACTGGACACTCGTGTCGACACCTTGCAGAGGTCCCAGTGACTCAGGGAGAGATAAGTCGGCTGGTGGTTTTCCATGACCATGGAGTGACCCATCACAGCGTGACTAAGAGTGCACAGGAGGGAGAGGTACCAGGGCGGTGTCAGGAGCAGGCAGGCTGCCACCAAAGACCTCCCTGTCCCCAAAAGCCCCACTGAGGAGACCTGCCCTGTCACTTTGTGTTTCCATCCCAAAGGCTTCACTTGGTTCAGCTCATGCTCTGGCTTTTGGGGATGGGGAAAGGGCTCGGGTTGGCTTTATCTCTGGATTTGACCCAACTTCCAGCCTGGGTGCATCAGTGGCCAAGGGACCACAAAGCCTCTCTGCAGAGCTGGGGGTGGAATGCTGAAGCAACAAGAAGGTACTTGACCTTCAGTGGTCTGAAAACCCTGCCTGCCTCTCCTGAGAGCAGTGCTTGCTGATGGGACCTTTTCTATCTTCTGCTTTCACAGAAGGGACCAACAGGTCCCCTCCCCAGCAACAGAAACCACCCTGAGAAGGGAAGAAGCCCCGTTGGGGCCATGAGCAGCTGCTGCCACCCCACCCCTGCTGTTGGGAGAAGGATTCCCACATGCAGGAACATCAGGGAGGTGTGGAGGCACAGCCACTCTAGCAAGTGCTGAGCTTCCCAGTGTTCAGCTCAGCACAGCAGCAGCCCCAGCTGGGCCTCAGCGTTGTTCCCCATTGCACTCACCCCACAGCAAACCCCACACCCTGCCCTGAAAGTACACAAACACCGAGCTCTTACCTTCAGCTCTTTCAATTCTGCTTTTCCAGAGTTGCAGCTACACAAGCAGCGTTAACTCACAGCCCTTGGCAGGCAACGTGGGTGGAGGTAGGAGGCAGATAGGCACCGTGTCCAGACAGGCACAACAGCCCTGTGTTTGTCTCCAGTTGACCAAGCTCACCAGGAACACTGGCCAAAAACTGTTAGCTGGCAAGTCTGCCTCCATCTCCTCCACAAACAACCCGGTCAGTGATCCTGCAAGGCAGGTGGAGGAGAGGAAACCCTGGCAGCACCCAGGAAGCCTCAGCATAGACCTAGAGATGACATCAGACCCCAACTCCCCCTTGCCCACGCTGTACTGGAGGACAAAGGGACCTCAACCCTCACAAGACAGGGCTGGGATCAGCCTAAAGAGTATCCAAGGGGTCTACTGCATTAATCCATCCTTACAAGGCTGCAAAAACCTCCATCAACCAAGGCTGGGGGTGGAGATTGGCTCAAGGTGAAGAAAAGGGCTGTCAGTGCCAGGCAGTGAGGGGAGAGCTCTGCTCTGAGAACCTGGTGGACAGAGCCAACCTGCCCAGAGTGCCAGCAGGACCAGGGCCAGCATCCACAGTGCCAGCAGAGGCACCTCCAGCCATGCAGGTGAAGAGCTAGCCCAGCTCCACAAGTGATGTTTTAGGCAGGGGACATCAACCCCTTTGAAACATGGGGCTCAGCCTTCAGGCAGGAAGACCCACCAAGAAACCAACACGGTGGTGGGATTGCTGGTAGAACCCAGTGGCCTCAGCCAACTGAGACCCCAGCACCACACCAGCTCCGTCCCCAGCTCTGGTCACCACGAGAAACCAAGCCCTTCACACACGGCAAGCTGGACTCACCCAGCAGGGAACCATCTCACATAGTCCTTTAAGCAACACCAAACCACCAGTGTTGCTCCAGTACCAGGCAGAAGCCTTCCCAACCCCCAGGGCAAGTCAGGCCACCAAGAAAGGAACCACAAGCCATAGGTAAGTCATTACATTTTTTTTATTTTATAATAAACTTCTCATTTTCTTTTTTTTATAATAATCAAGGAAGACAAAAAACTGTGAGGCTACAGAACACCATCAGTGAAGAATGTGAGAGACAGACCCAAGCCACAGGCCAGGCCAGAAAGGTTGCCCACCCCCCCAAGGCAGAGGGGGTCCGTCCCCAGAAGCCTTCATAGCCCTTGCTCATCTCCCCACCGCATCGGAGCAAGATCAGCACCATCATCGGGGGTTGAGTGATCAGCAGAGACAGGGTTGGGTCAGGCCATTGATGGACTGCAAGGGCCACCCTTTGTTATCCCCCACCCACCCACCAAAGCTGCCAGCGAGGTGGGACAGCAGGTGAGGTGATGCAGCTGTTTTCCATACACATACATGATGTAAATTAAAAAAAAATAATAATCAAAACACATGATTTAATTCAAAGCAAAAAAAATAACCGATAAATCAAGTGGTAGCTCTTCCTGCCAGGCCATCTCGCTCTAGGAAGACTTCACACATTCCTTCTCCTGCTCAATGGCTGCAAGAGAAGAGAGGTCCATTAGCCTCTGGTGCTTTTTTGGGGGTGGAAACACCCACTGGAGAAGGTTGCAGAGCAATCCCTCAGCCCCCCAGGTTTATGGTTTTGACCTCAAGTGGGATAGACAATTCCAAATCAGAGGGTGATGTGACACACGCATTGGTGACGAGTTGGGCACCTGCCTTCAGGCTCTCCTTAGGGAAGCCATGCCCTGAGGCAACAGCTTGGAGGAACACCATTCTGCAGGCAACGATGCCCTGGGGGGACCATACCCCAACGCCTCACCATTCGGTTGGGGTGGGTGGGGTGTGAGGATCCAGGGGGATCCATTTTTCCTGGGTCAGAGCCCAACTGCCCCAAACCACCTCAGCAGAGACCACCATCCTAGGTCACCTACTCCCCATGTGTGTCCCCCTGTTGTCCCTCATCCCCAGCCAAGCCCTGGAGCCCCTCCCTGGGGTTGCANGCCTCGGGGGAGTCCTTCCCGCACCCATCGGGGAGGGTGGCCCCGCATCGTGACAGCCGGTACCGCACCTGGTGCTCTGCTGGGCTGTGCCGCTCCCTCCCGCTCCGCTGCTCCCTCAGGTGAGACTGGCCCGCCCGCCGCGGGGCGGCGCCNCACCCACCAAAGCTGCCAGCGAGGTGGGACAGCAGGTGAGGTGATGCAGCTGTTTTCCATACACATACATGATGTAAATTAAAAAAAATAATAATCAAAACACATGATTTAATTCAAAGCAAAAAAAATAACCGATAAATCAAGTGGTAGCTCTTCCTGCCAGGCCATCTCGCTCTAGGAAGACTTCACACATTCCTTCTCCTGCTCAATGGCTGCAAGAGAAGAGAGGTCCATTAGCCTCTGGTGCTTTTTTGGGGGTGGAAACACCCACTGGAGAAGGTTGCAGAGCAATCCCTCAGCCCCCCAGGTTTATGGTTTTGACCTCAAGTGGGATAGACAATTCCAAATCAGAGGGTGATGTGACACACGCATTGGTGACGAGTTGGGCACCTGCCTTCAGGCTCTCCTTAGGGAAGCCATGCCCTGAGGCAACAGCTTGGAGGAACACCATTCTGCAGGCAACGATGCCCTGGGGGGACCATACCCCAACGCCTCACCATTCGGTTGGGGTGGGTGGGGTGTGAGGATCCAGGGGGATCCATTTTTCCTGGGTCAGAGCCCAACTGCCCCAAACCACCTCAGCAGAGACCACCATCCTAGGTCACCTACTCCCCATGTGTGTCCCCCTGTTGTCCCTCATCCCCAGCCAAGCCCTGGAGCCCCTCCCTGGGGTTGCACTCACTCTCCTTGGAGGGCAGCGTGTTCTTCTCCTCCGTGTTGGTCTTCTTCAGCTTCTTCTTGTCGAATTTCTCCACCTCCGAGAGGTCTGGCTTGTCGCACATTTTGCCTGTGGGACCCCGAGTTCAGCCGAGGGGATGGGGATGGGCAGACAAAGGCGACCCTCCCCTCTCTCCCACCCATCCCACCCCATCCCCACGGCGGACAATAGC
>VXBW01008148.1:162858-178656 GCA_013400375.1 Thinocorus orbignyianus
CTGGATGGGGCTTGGAGCAACCTGGTCTGGTGGGAGGTGTCCCTGCCCATGGCAGGGGGATTGGAACTGAATGATCTTTAGGGTCCCAACTCTAATCATTCTGTGATTCTATGATCACAGAAACACCCACTCTAGGAGCTGAGAAATCATCTACTACAGCACAGGGAGAAGCAGCAGGAAAGCAATCTGGGACGTGTCTTGTCTTGCTCCCAAGAGTGGACAGGTCCTGCCACCTGCAAGGCACAAATGGCCAGCCCAGCTTTCATGGTGGCCCAAGGCATCTCCACCCAGGCAGGTAACTGGGATAAGATGCAAGATTTTTGCTGGATAGGTTCCCTTCTGCTGCTGCTTTTACAGCAGACCGACAAGGAGACAGCTACTGGCACCAGTCTCCAGCATCCTGCGGTCGCACTCTGGCTCTGCCTGCGGCACAGCAACCTGCTGTAGCTCTGTCCTGCTCTTCCAGCTCTCCTGCTAAAGAAAGCACAGCAAATTACTTGCTTGAGATCTTCTGGGGGAGTAATGATTTCCTTTCTATGGTATTTCTTCAGCAGCTGTGAAGAAAGCCTGAGCAGACACCAGTGAGCTGACCTCTGCATGTTCCATACTCACTCCAGCGGCCCTGCAGGACAGGCTGGAGAGCCACCTCCACCACAGCAGGGAGCTCGAGATCCCACCAGGATCCCACTGGTGCTGCTGGAGCTGAGCTTGCCTGGGCTAAGGATGAGCATCCCTGCATTGTCCCCAAATTTGGAGGAACTGGGCTCTCTGCCGTTCACACCTCAGGGGCTGGTTTTCTCCCAGGCCAGGGCTGCCTGGTACCACATCCATGACTGTCCTGGGCAGGGAAAAGGCGGCTTTAATTCTGCTGTATGCATGGGATACAGGCAGCCAAACCTGCTCCAACAGTACAATGGTCACTTCTAGTCAACATTCACAACCCACCTACAAATAGGTGTAGTAATTAGAAACCATTAATGTTTTTTTGGTTAAATTCAGGGAAGGAACTGAAGGTTTCAAGAGAAGAACTTGACCTCTTTGGGACAGTTCTCATGCCCTGTGTATCACCCATCCTTTGAAGAGCTCCAGTGCTGTCACACAGCACTTTAAGCCTGTGCCCTTCCCCATTCCAACCCCCAGGTTTTACCAAAGTCACTAAGAAAGCAGTATATACACAACAGTGCCCATCTCTGTACAATTTTTTGGCTTAAAGCTCGTGTTCTGCTCCTTCTCTAAGGAAGGTGAAGTCTGCTACGCTGCCCTGACAGGACCCAAAGCATCACCCCCTGCTATTTAAAGAAGAAAACATGTGCAGTGCACTTATTCATTGCCCAGTACTGAAATATATTTTAACAAACAAATGACAGCAGGCTGGGAGAGCTGGGACTGTTCAGCCTGGAAAAGAGAAGGCTCCAGGGAGACCTTAGAGCAGCCTTCCAGTATCTGAAGGGAGCTACAGGAGAGCTGGGGAGGGACTCTTTGTCAGGAAGTCTAGTGACAGGACGAGGAGTAATGGTTTTAAATTGGAAGAGGGGAGATTTAGATTAGATATTAGGAAGAAGTTCTTTGCTGTGAGGGTGGTGAGGCACTGGAACAGGTTGCCCAGGGAAGTTGTTGATGCCCCATCCCTGGAAGTGTTTAAGGCCAGGTTGGATGGGGCTTGGAGCAACCTGCTCTAGGGAGAGGTGTCCCTGCCCAGGGCAGGAGGGTTGGAACTTGATGATCTTTAAGGTCCCTTCCAACTCCATCCATTCTGATTCCCAGCAAAAGTCTACTCGAACCACAGTCATGTTTCCTGAAGCAATGTCAAATCTGGGCTTGGAAGTTTACTGTAAGGCCAAAGACCTTTCTCTGGACCTGCCACCTCATCCTTCTGACTTCATTTATCCTTCCCCAGTCTACAACACAATGAGAAAGGATCATGGTTTGCTTGAACTGCTTTTCAGGACATAATCCCACTGCCCTCTGATCATTAGCTTTGTGCAAGACACTTTGCAATTCCTCATTTGTACTTGCTAAACTAATTCAGGTTTTCCCCTTCCCAAACATGATGTGAACAGAGCTGCTCAGATGCATAATTAAACAGTACAAGAGAAACCACACCATCACCTCCAAGTCTAGGAAATCGGATCTGGACTAAAAGCCACTACCCAGTAACAGACAGAGCTTGGTCCCAAGTTTTTTTTTCTTTCATGCAATGTGAGCCCAACCAAGCTGAAAACCTCATGCATGAGGGTTCCAAGATCCCTCCCAACCAGCATTACTCCCTGATCTACCTCACAAGTGACCCAACTCAGAAGATGCACATCATTTTTAAATGGAAGAGAGGAAATTTAGATGAGATATTAGGAAGAAGTTCTTTACTGTGAGGGAGGTGAGGCACTGGAACAGGTTGCCCAGAGAAGTTATTGATGCCCCATCCCTGGAAGTGTTCAAGGCCAGGCTGGATGGGGCTTTGAGCAACCTGCTCTAGGGAGAGGTGTCCCTGCCCATGGCAGGGGGGTTGGAACTTGATGATCTTTAAGGTCCCTTCCAACTCTGACCATTCTATGATTCTATGATTTTTGTAACGGTTGTTTTGTTTTTTTAGAAGCATTTATAGGCAGAGGCTGTGGTTTTTAAATAAAAGTTTAATTCCTTCATCAGGTCTTAAGTTTGAACACAAATGCTGCTGGAAATCCTCCCACCGCTGCTTGGGTGTCCTGGCTCTTGGCTCTCAGGGCATTGGCAGGGTGGCAGCGGGGGCTCCGATACAGGAGGCAGGAATCGGACTCTGGGTAGAGCTCAGTGCAGGATGCAAAGCAAAGAAGCGAGAGACACACACACATACACACACACTTTTCCAGACAAACACCAATTCTTATACAAAAAGAAAAAAATAAAACAAAACAAAACCAAAAAACCCCCAAACCCTACACTGTAATAGAAGTGTTAAAGTTGCCACAGGATAGGAGTTTCAGGAAGGGAGAGAAGTCTTCAGGAAAAGGCACAACTAAAAAAAGTACTTCCCTAGGTCTTAACCGGGTTTTTCAGTTAGTTCCAGGTATACCCCAGCCTCTCAAAGCCACGCTGGTTACTCTAGCAAGTGATGTCAAGTTCCTTCTTTTCCCTTTTTATCCCCTTCTTCCAGCTCAAAAACAAATAAAAGAGGATTGCTCATAAAAAACAGAGCATAAACCAGCTTGGTCTATAACCCCGTAAAGAGTCCAGCAGAGACTGAAGGGTTTACCTTACGATTGTCTGGTACAGTTACTAATTATTCAAGTTTTAGATGATACTTATTACATCCGGGAGCCTCAGCCAGCTCTAGTTTTGGTATTTTTCTTTCAGGCACTTTGCTGCCTGTTAGGTTGGTGTTAGATCTACAACTTCTTTTCCCCAGTACTACGTATCACCAGCCTCTTCAACCCATTGCCGTAAGCACTCATTAGCAACACCACGCTCAATCCAAGGGCCTCCTTGAGGGTTTTGTAGTCTTGCAGCCTCCTGCGCTCCTTGGCTTAAGATCTTTTGTGAGGAGCAATGCTACCAAGGCAAGGCAGACAGTGACCAGGACACGCAACCAGAATGTGTTTAGGAACTTATGGGCCAACAGGATTGCGGGCAATAGGAGGCTGAGACACAAAGCTGTTGCCTGCTGGGTCACCCCAGCGTGTGAGCAGGCACTTGCTAGATGCAACAACCATGCTACTATGGGATAAAGAGGCTCAGTTTACTGGTGCACTGGTAATAAAGAAAAGAAAAAAGGACCAAGGATTTGCACAGGAAGCCAAGGTGCAGCTACAGTACATGCCAGCAGTCCTCTTTAAAAAAACAAGGCTAACAGTGAGCTGTGAAACCAAGGAACTGGTTTTGGCCTACACTAGGAACTACAGCACACAACTACCATGAGTCCTCTGAGTAAGAGGGAGGAGAAAGCCTTTCCAGGATGCGCCTCCACCACGAAAGACAGCCAGGCAGTACTGCACACACTACGCCCTCACCTTCACTTTGCTGTGTAGCACGCTAATGGGTGTTTAATTTCACCAGCAATTAAGATGAATTTGAGTTGTCAAGCTACACTGATCTCCCTTCATGAGAGGAAGCTGCAGTAGAACCACCTCCCAGCTGTCCCTCAGGGCTTCACCTAGGGTCAAGCCTGGCCAAGATACAAGCCTTCCCCATCACTCTCCAAGGGATTCCATCAGGTATAGAGTGGTAAAACAGCCAGCAGTCTCTCAGGCTCTTGCTGTAGATTCAGATCAACGTGTCCTAGGGAGCTCTACTTCCCAAAACAATTTAGGGTGTGCATGCCAGATCATCTAACCCTGCCTGCAGAAAAACCCTCTCCCTCTTTCCCCTTTTCCCCCCTCCTTCCCCTCCCCAAAATAAAAGTGGCAATTAGCCATGTGTCAGTCCTGCTCTCCAAAGGTCTGCAGGGTTGAGTCAATCCTACTGACGAGCCCCAACACACGGGGGTTGCTGGTGGAGCTGGAGTGTTACAGAGATGAGCTTTCTCCCCCCAGCCTCCCAGCGTTGGGATCACAGCCAGAAAGCCTGACTTAAGGAGGAGAAGAAGCTGTGGAGAACTGCACTGGAACAAGCAGAGTCTTCTACTGAACTTTACAACAAGCTGAACAACTTTTGGTTTGTTTTTTTTTTTTAAAAAAAGAAAACAAAGAAAAAAAAGAAGCCATACAAGCAGCAGCTGGCATCTGTTGTTATAAAGGGACATGGCTGAATAGGTAGGAGACAGATTCCCCATTATGAGTCCTCCTGATGGCCTCTGCAAGGATCATTGAGATGTCAATCACCTGGAAGAGAAGAAAGAGGCATCAGCATCACAGAGAAAAAGACATCAAGCTTGGAAGAACAGCTGGTAAGTTAGGGAGAACTTCAAGAGTAAACACTTCACCCAAATCTGTAACAGTCTGCTGTCACCTTTCCTCACTGAGACTCCCTAAGCTCAGCCTGTTTACCTCAGGACCATCTTATTCGCTCCGTGTAGGTTGTGGAGGAGTTAAGAGAGTCTAAATTAAGCCCAGATCACTTCCCCTGAGTCATGAGGCTTTACCATCCCTGCCAGCAGCCTAAGGAAGATGGAGCTGCTGTGCTGCAGCTCAGCACCCAGCCGCTGTGCTGGCTCCACCTGGTGGGGTAAGGCTGTGAACCAGAGGGAAAAAGGACATCCCAATGAAAGCCTAGCTCTGAACCCCTCAGCTAAAGCATTTTGAGATACTCAGCTTCACTAAGAAGCACCACATTCACAGCACTTTAAGGAAGCCAAGTGAAATCCATATTTAACAGTTCCTTTCTTTGGGATAGTTTGCTTTCAAAGGAAGGAAAGAAAAGAAACCTTAAGAGCTGCCGAGCAGACAGAGCACGGCACTCATGGCAAATCCTTTAGTTCTGCGTTTCTCAGCACTGAACATCAGATGTTAGTGTAAAAGAATGAGGGGTTAAGCGAGAGCCTGAAAAACTACTCCACTGCAATCTCTGGCTAAAGCTATTTACATACTGATTACTGAACATTTTGCCTACGTTCACTGTCGTGTGGAGCTTGGAAAGAAGAGGAAGCATCAGACATCTTTTAGATGTGCTCAGTTGCAGGAATGTCATCAGGATATTAGCGTAGAACAAAAATGTAATCAGCTTACAACTTAACTTGCAAAAGCAACTTCAAACTCCCTGCAGCTTCAACCAGTTGACCTTGCTTTTCACCAGAACCCCAGCACTGGGGAACCTGCTGCACTATCACTACAGTATTAGCCGAGTCTTAGCAGAGCCAGGCACTCTTCAGAAGTTCTCCAAGCACCTGTGTCCTATTCAGGATGTCCCTGGCTGTGTGCATGCTATAGCAGTACCTGAAGCTTCTGATGGATCCATTATCAGGTGCTCAGATAAAGCTGTAACTTCCAGCTATTCATTAACACAGGAAATCCTCAAGTTTTGCCTAGCTTAGGTTATACAGATTTTTTTTCCTTCCCCTTTCCAGAAAACACAGCCTCAGCTTGGGAAGCAAAATGCCACAGTACTTTTCCTAAATGGAATGCCCAAGGCATAGAGTGAGCATCAAGAGACCAGCTTTTAGCTTTCACACAGACAGCGAAGTGTTTTTGTTTATCTTTGGCAAGTATGTGAACATTGTACCGTGGAGCCACGTCAACTGCTGCAGGACATGTCCGTGGGACAAGACTGCACTCCCTCCTCACCTCACCTGCACTGTCTTTATGACCAGCCATGAAGCATTCACCTTCCCCAGACCTACTTGGTTGCACAAAAGGAAGGGACATGCTGCTTAAAGAGCTAAAAAACCCAAGCTATGTAAGTGAACTGTTTAAAATGAGCTGGATTAGCAGTTGCATGTTATGGTGTGTTATCCCACAGCAACAGGAAGAAGAGAACCAGTCAATGCTGCCACCAATTCCAGTGGCAATGAAACTGCTCTAAGCACCAGAAAGTATTACGGGGTTTTTCCCATCAACAGAAGGACAGACAAGTGCTTCTGACCCCCAGGAGTGACAGAAGAGAAAGTAGATGCTCACCTGGATTTTAGGGCACTGCTTCATCTTGTCCTCCTGGGGTATTGTGTTTGTGACTACAACTGCCTCAAAACAGGCGTTGTTGATCCGAGAAATTGCCGGCCCAGAAAAGATCCCGTGAGTTAAGATGGCATAAACTTTGGTGGCTCCAGCTGACACAAGCCTACAAGGGGGGGAAAAAGGAGAAGGATAAGAAATTTTTGGCAAGTATTGAACTGACATTAGCATAAGGCACGTGGTAAGCATGAGACAACTCCATACACTTAGGGGACAGGCTACTTTTGATTCCCTGCTCCACCCCATTATTGATTTGGGGGAAGAAAACAATTTAACAAGTACCATATAAAATCCACCCCAGGCAAAGTACACATTGAGAAAAAAAATACTGTCCTTAGCCCTGGGACATCTGGAGTAGATCAGAGGAATCAGCTGCCGTGAGTTTTGCCAACACCAGATATTTAATCCCGAGTATTGCATACGCTGGTGTTCCTAGTACAGAAGGCTTGAAAAACATCAAAGCTTGAAAAACTTATTTCTAATAGAAATTCAAATGTATGGCATTAAGTTAATGCACCACAGAGTCCTTAGTTCTGCTAAGTGTAGTCAGTAACGGTCTAGTGGAAGATTTATTTTCAACATAAGCATTTTTCAAATAATAAGCAAAGACACTATGGTCTTCTAGTTATTCATCCTGTGAGAAATTCAGCCTTTTTCCTTCTTTGGTAAGACATGGGATAGATAATCATGAAACTGTATGTTACTTTGTGAAACTTGTCAGGCAAATAACCTGATGAACTCATTATATCACACCAAGATGATCAGAGGGATGGAGCACCTCTCC
Organism: Thinocorus orbignyianus; assembly: GCA_013400375.1. Taxonomy (NCBI): domain Eukaryota; kingdom Metazoa; phylum Chordata; class Aves; order Ciconiiformes; family Thinocoridae; genus Thinocorus; species Thinocorus orbignyianus. The sequence goes on from VXBW01008148.1 coordinate 170,221, forward strand.
TATGAGGACAGGCTGAGAGAGCTGGGACTGTTCAGCCTGGAGAAGAGAAGGCCCCGGGGAGACCTGATAGCAGCCTTCCAGTATCTGAAGGGAGCTACAGGAGAGCTGGGGAGGGACTCTTCGTCAGGAAGTCTAGTGACAGGACGATGGGTAATGGTTTTAAATTGGAAAAGGGGAAATTTAGATTAGCTATTAGGAAGAAGTTCTTTACTGTGAGGGTGGTGAGGCACTGGAACAGGTTGCCCAGAGAAGCTGTGGCTGTCCTATCCCTGGAGGGGTTCAAGGCCAGGCTGGATGGGGCTTGGAGCAACCTGCTGTAGGGAGAGGTGTCCCTGCCCATGGCAGCGGGGTTGGAACTTGATGATCTTTAAGGTCCCTTCCAACTCTGACCATTCTATGATTCTATGATTTGTTAACAATAGGTTTCCAATTTAGGAAAGAATCCATCAGCCCCACTCACTTGTCTGCAGCATGACAGATGGTACCACATGTGTCTGCCATGTCATCTACCAGAATGGCCACTCTGTCCTTCACATCACCCACCAGCACCATGCGATCCACTTCGTTGGCTTTCTTGCGCTCCTTGTGAATGAGGGCGAAGTCTACATTCAATCGATCTGCAATGGAGGTCACTCTGAAGAGAGAACAGTTTCCAAACAACACTTAACTCCACACAACAGGCCTCAACTGAATCTCTTTTAAAGCTATTAAACACAAGCTACCACTGCAGCAGGAGAAGCTGTCGCTGCATCTGTTCCTGTTCCCAAGCAATTAATAGAAGACACTCTGCCACCTTAGTTTCCCTTCATGCAGCTGAACTGCAGGCTGTGATCCAATCTCTCCCAATGAGAGCAGTTAGATTAAGATAAAACAGTCTTTCATCCTGACCACTGTAAATTAATTTGCATTTAAAGCTCAAAACAAACCTTAAGCAGGAAGTCTGGCAAACGTGAAGTGATCAGAATGCTCTGGAAGCTGTCACTTTTCTAACACTACACTGGAAAGTCTTAAGTTGTGCTGTGACAGGGATCTGCCTGCACTCATGTAAGCATTCAACTGTCACGCATATAAGTGCTGGCACAAGGACAGCAGCAGGAACACACATCCAAGAAATGCAAGTCCAACCTTACTAGGGGGACCTAAACTTTATACATGGATACCCATGAATAGTAAAGAGTTTAAAAGCATTAAGAGCAAGAAGGAACAAAACACCCAACGCCCCTAAGAAATTCTACGCTTGAGGAGTGGACTTTTAGCCTCAGCAGATCAGACTCAGCACCCTGGGAGTGCTACAGGAGATTGTTAAAACCAAACTGTTTACTCAAGTGTTTATTTCTGCAGTATCTCCATGAGATAGTGCACCAGCTAATATCGACCTGTTTCAGTTTACATGGCTTTTGAAGACTTCTTTTTTTTCCCTGGAGTCAGATTATTGCTGGCTGACTTGGCATTTCACACAGTTCATTATGCAACGAGCTACAAAAGAAGGTAAATATATAAAAGGTCTTGTCCCATGCATAGGCCACAAAGCAGCTGCAGGAAGACATATAGTGGCAGTGTCTCAGGGCTGTTCATAACAGAGAGGCTAAACCACCCTAAAGTATGTGAATGAGATCAGAATACACCAACATTTTGGTGTATTAAAGATGGTTTTAAACATTTTGGTCCTAGATTAAAGATGTCCCTTTGCTGTTCACATGTAGCCCTTACACAGAAGCATCAAGGAGGAGCCTAGTTCCTCCTAACAGGCACCCGAGAACATTCTGAACCGCCAGCAAACTGGCACATTTAGCTGCAGAAAGATGGAAGATCGTCAGACTATCTAAGTGGAAATGTGCTATAACATATGCTGCTGCTTTTTGGAAAGGAACCATCTATCTTCCTTGCTCTCAGGGAAGGAGAAAAGCAGCAGCAGACTTAAGTCTCAGCTAAATATTCAAATCAGGAGCAATGGACTAAGAAAATGTCTCAATAGACTAAGCCTAATACTGGAAAGAAAACAGCCTGGATAATAATGTAACATCAACCAGCAGCAGTAACCTCTTGGCACAGGGGTATGAGCTACAGGATTCCCTCCTTCAGGCCTGCATAATTACCCTTCTACAAAAAACTGATTTAGTCCAAGGGATGTAGTAACTGAACAATTCTTCCCTATGCAGCTGCGATTCTACAAGCTATTTAGTTCTCCATGAAGTCCAAGAAACCTTCTAAACATTCCCTAGGAAGAATATCCGACCACTTTTCACTAGCTGCCACAAACTGTCTCACAGAAGGCAGGCTGGCAGAGGGAATGTGTGTCTTAAGAATCAAGTGGCAAGGCAGGAGAGCTGGGGAGGGACTATTTGTCAGGAAGTCTAGTGACAGGACGAGGGGTAATGGTTTTAAATTGGAAGAGGGGAGATTTAGATTAGATATTAGGAAGAAATTCTTTGCTGTGAGGGTGGTGAGGCACTGGAACGGGTTGCCCAGAGAAGTTGTTGATGCCCCATCCCTGGAAGTGTTTAAGGCCAGGCTGGATGGGGCTTTGAGCAACCTGCTCTAGGGAGAGGTGTCCCTGCCCATGGCAGGGGGGTTGGAACTTGATGATCTTTAAGGTCCCTTCCAACTCTGACCATTCTATGATTCTATGACTCAAGCAGATAGAGAAGCAGCACCTCAGGTGAGCTGCCCGACAGCTTACCTCTTGGCTCCACCAGCATCTGGTGAAACAATGGTGCAGTTTTTCCACTCTGCAATATTCTCTTTGATCCATTTCAGTACAGCGGGCTCAGCATATAAGTTATCAACAGGGATATCAAAAAAACCCTGCAAGGAAGACAACAGGGACAGATGTAGCTGAAGGTCACGTTCCAAAAACAGCTGGAAGAAGCATTCTATACAATCAGGCATGCAACCACCACCCTTGCCCAGCTTTCCCTTCTGCTTCCCTTAATGCAAGGGTGATAGACTTTGGAATACACAGAATAGCAATGGAAGAAGCCTTCAGAGCCAGAAATAGTTTAGCAGCATAAATAACACTCTACATCTGACACCGTCACAACATGGAACTAGTTCTGTCCTTCGGGGGTGCAGAGAACCTGCATCAAACACATCCATTTCCAGAGCAGCAAGCTGCCTGTTTACAAAGTCAGTCTTTAAAGCTCATTACCCACAGTTTGCATCTACAGAAAACATTTGTTTCTAAACTAATTGCAGGTGGTTCCACAACTTTACACTGGCCTGGCAGACTCCTCCAGGTAAACCTCAAAGGTCACTAAAAGCCTGAAGTCAGTCCTGGACAGGGACTAATACGCAGGAGAGTGGGGGCAGCTACTAGAGAGGAACACTTCCAAGGTGTAGGGGTAACAGATGCTTCCTACCATCATTCCTTCTGCTCTCAGCAACCCAGTAACTGCAAGAACCAGGCTGAAACCAGCCGGATACTGGAAGCTTATATACACAAACCCAATTATTCAACCCAATCTCACCATTGCTGCTGGTGAAAGGTCAACCCTACAGTAAGCATGGCAACTTGGAGCCTCCTAGAGACGAGGCAGAGCGCCTTGGGCTCTGGCCTTTTATTTCATGATCTTTCTGTAAGTTGTTTCAGCTCCATCCCCATAGATTTTCTCCCACCTGAGGCAGTATTTCTGGGCAAATTGCACTGGAAAAAAATTCTACTGAAGTGCCAATGGCTGCAATTTCAATTGTTAAAATAACAGTCAGGCCAGCTACTTCACCAGGCAGGAGATCTCTTACCCTTCTGGATTCCAACTGTTTGCAGCAATAGATACCCTTCCCTCCACTGCACCCTGAGAGGGGTTACACTGAGTTGCTTCTTGGTCTCAAACCAAATGCTCAAGGTGGAAAGAGACAAGACTGATAATTTAAGTTTGTTGTCCCCTCCTCTCGCTGGTATATGCTCTTCACACTTCTCTTACACAGCTCTGGTCAAGATTTCAATTGCTCTGTGAAACTATTCTGTTTATTAAGTCAGCAAGACCCACGAAAATTTTTTTCAATTCACCAACAGCTTGGGAAAGAATCAAAGCCAGCTTAGGAGGAAGAGTGGCACTGAATGGATGAGTGAGACTGCCCATCTTGTTGGCAGCAAGCTATTGGATCCCTGTCCTGGTTGACTGAACTGTCACAAGCAGCTGTGCCAGCACATCTGGAGGCAGAGCCAACCTCAGGGCAGCAGCATCACCAGCCACTGTGTCAAGCAGAGCACTGCTCACCTCTCCCTGACAACTCAGTAAATATCAGGAAGCTCTACTCAATATTTAAGAAAGCTCTAGATAAAGCCATTCTCCATCTCAAACTCCTCAAAGGACCAGTTAGAATACACAGCGTCACTGGGTGGCAATAAAGTTGCACGGATCATTTACTGGCCCAACATTCATTTACATAGGGCTCATTACACTCAGTCTGCTCAAGAACAGCCGTAACTTCATTTACCTGTTACATGTCTCCCCATCCCCTTCTGACTGACTCTACAAGTCCCTTCCAGTCCCACATTCCCAAGTCCTGATCACTGCCACATCTAAAATAAGAGCAGATCCCTGGAAAGCCCTCAAGGCAGTAAAGAGGCCCAGACTGGAGCAGGAAAGTACTTCTCCAATTTTAGCTCCTACCTGGATCTGAGACGCATGCAGGTCCATGGTGATGATATGATCTGCACCTGCCACAGACAGCATGTTGGCAACCAGCTTGGCAGAGATGGGAGCTCGACTCTAGTAGAGGAAAAAACCCAAACAACAACAGTATTTAAGACAAGTTCAACCCCTTCATCGAGATGTCAGTCTTCCACTGCTAGGCAATGATTCACAAGCAGTTACTAAAAGCAGTACTCATTAACATGGCCTCTTTTCATCAACTACTGATTACAGCTTGGTGTATTCTCAAGAAGAGCCAGATCTTTATGAAGAGATGAACTTGCATTCTGATGCCCCGAGGTTTAAAGAAACTAAAAGAAGTTTTATCTCCTCCTCTACATATTCAACTTCATTGAATCCCTGTCAAGCAGTCAGGACTTTCAAGGTGTGCATTCATTGCCCCAGCAGAAACCTTCACTGCATCCTTGTCAGGAAGTGGAGTGATAGGACAAGGGGTAATGGTTTTAAAGTGGAAGAGGGAAGATTTACATTAGATATTAGGAAGAAATTCTTTGCTGTGAGGATGGTGAGACACTGGAACAGGCTGCCCAGAGAAGTTGTGGCTGCCCCATCCCTGGAGGGATTCAAGGCCAAGTTGGATGGGGCTTGGAGCAACCTGGTCTGGTGGGAGGTGTCCCTGCCCATGGCAGGGGGGTTGGCACTGGATGAGCTTTAAGGTCCCTTCCAACTCTAACCATTCTATGATTCCATGATGCCTTACCTTGTCCTTTTTGTCCTGCCGGGCGTAAGGGAAGCAGGGTATGACAGCTGTGACCCGGCTGGCTGAGGCAATCTTACAGGCATTTATCATGATAAGGAGCTCCATCAGATTGTCATTGATTTCCCCACAGCCACTCTGCACAATGTAGACATCCTCCCCGCGTACACTCTCACCTATTTCCACGCTGAGAACAGATGGGGAAAGGAGAGTTGTATCCAAATAGGAATTAAAGCACAGCCATCCCATATGTCTGCAGAGCAATCAAGGGATCGCATTCCCAGGGGTCTGTGGCTGACGGCCTCACGTAATCAAGGGTGTTGAGCAGGAACACTGCTGCTTATTTGCTCAGTAGCTGTTTTACATTGCTCACTGATCAAATTTAATGGTTCAGCCAGTAAGGCTAAAAGCACTCAGCCCGCTCTCTCCATCTCAACACAAGCTGAGCATGTAAACACCCAGAACGGGCCTTATTTCCCCCGGAATCAGAAGCACAACCACCTCAGCTAAAAGCAGCAGCAAGGATAATGGCCAGGCAGCAGAGAAAGCCCAGCCAAACTCCTACGAGAAGCTATCCTGCAGCTGGTTATTAGATTTAGAGTCCTATTAGCTATCTGCTGGCTTGAACAGAGAAGCCCTCCAGCATTTCACTTTGGAAAGGCTTTGGGGGTTAATTTCCTCCTGGATGTAATGCACACTAATCCCTGCTGATGAAGGGACTGAATAGAAGCCAAAGGTCCTGTTTGCCAGCAGCAAACTGCCAGCTTCACCACGTGCATCAAGACACCTGCAGCAGGGGCAGAGCTGGAAGGAAATCTCTGGTTTGAGGTTTTGCACGGGGTGATGCTGCATAAGGCCTTTTGTAGGAATGGATTAACTGCTAAGTACTTCCAAGATCTCAGTTTAGAGAAGCTTGCCAGGGATTTGGAAGCAACCAAAAAGTCAAGTCCACCGAGGACAAAGCTCTTCCATGGTTTCTTTCCTCTCGCACTGGAGGTGCTCACCCACTCAGCAGACTGCTGCCATAACAAGCTTTTTTTGGAATAAGCAGACAGGCAATTACCCACCCCATTCCTGATGGATTCACTTAGAGAACACCTTAGGGTAGACTTCTAAATTTTAATGTTTTATTCTCTGATCTTCCTTCCCTGCTTCTTCAGTGTGTTTTTGATGACCGATAGGCATTTATAGTCTTACTGCTCAACATCCACCAGCAAACTGCTGCCATTCTTACTGCTCGCTGACTTACTGCACACACCAATCTCTCACAAAGAGTTTCAGCAAGCAGGAGAACCTTCTGCCAGGTGTCTGACTTACCAGCAGTTGGCACACAAGTGTCATCTCTAAGTGTACTTGCTAACAGCCTAATATTAAGCTGATTCAAGACATTTATTGTATAAAAGTGTCAATGAGCTATTCCGTTAAAACAATCTTACTTCTTTTCTGGGCAGCATCTGCTCTCAGTTTATTAGGAGATGTAATAAATCAGGGATCTATTAGGTCTTAAGGTCAGATTACCTGCTGGCCAGGATAAAAGCAGTTAATAATGAGCAATGAGAACAGTGCAATGGCTGTAAATCAAACAGACTCTTCACAACTCTCCTCTACACCTCTTTGTACTACCTCCCAAGTTTTCAGTTACAATCAATACCCATGCAACAGAAACATAATCTATGTCACATGTGCATCCTGGATTCTCCTGGGGAAAAAAATAGCATCCCCAGAAATGGGTTGGAGCAATCATTCGAGCTTCTTTGTATTAAACTGTCTGGTGCACACACGCTCAGCCTACTTCTCTAAACCAAGTTTTAAAAGCTCTGAATAATGTTTAGTCTCTCTTCTCTTTTAGCTTCTTCAAGTAGGATGTCAGCAAGACTTACAGAGCCCAGAGACAGAAAATAAGGTGAATCTTAGGCTTCAGAGCTTGGGGGGCAAGAAACAGACTGCACCAGCATCATGGGCTGTGAGGGGGTGTCACCCTCTGACCTTGAATCAAACACCTTTAAGGCTCTGATGCTCTTCATAGTCGCTTAAAGGCACTAAATCACAAAATCTGCCGGGGGTCAAGCCACCAGAGTCCAGACCGAGCACGAAAAGAGGCAAACCATCACATTCCCAGCCGCTCCCAGCTTTTAGGGTGGCGGGGACAAGCTCCAGCCCCTGTCACAACACCGGGGTGACACGGATCCCATCCCCTCCACCCCCTCGGGCCGTTACCCCCCGCCAGCAGCGTGGCCGGGGCNAGCCCACCCGGGGACTCCAAAGGCCGGTTGCCTCCGCTCCCCTTCCCTCAGCAAAGCCAGGCCCGGCGCCCAGCAAGGGGCTGCGGGCAGGGAGCCACCAACGGCTCCGCGGCTGAAGGACGCCCACAGAAGACCCGGCCCTGCCCGCGGGGAAGGGCAGGATNCCCCGGCCTCACCACGTCTCCTGGTTGCTGAACTTCTTGGTGACCACCTTCCCCAGCTCCAGGCCCAGGCGGTCGGCGATCTTCTGGGACAGGTCCTGGTGCGAGCTCCCGCTGAAGATCTTGATGTTGGGCATGGCGGCGGTAGCAGCGGCGGCGGCGGCGCCTTCCTCCTTCTTCTTCTCCTCCTTCCCGTTCCACCTGGCACCGCGGCCTGCCGCCCCACGGGGATCCAGCCGCCTCCTGCGGGGGGAAGCGGCACGGCGAGCGCAGGCCACGCCAACGCGTACCTAGTCCGCCATCTTACCCCTTCCCGCCTGCCGCGCCGGGCCTTTATAGACTCCCCGCCCCGTGGCCACGCCCCTAAATGCTTCCTATTGGCTTTCCGGCATCCAGGGGGCGGGGCCACTCCCGCCTCCCCCATTAACACCAAAGGGTTGTGGGCGTGGCCTGGGGGGCTCCCTCCCGCCCCACCCACCGCCTCCCTGCCAGAGGGTGGGGCGTAGGGCAAGAGGCGGCCTGCGATTGGTCGCTGGAGTTGGCCGGTGGAGTGATTGGCAGTTCCCCCCGTGAGGGGAACCCCCCGGCGGCCATGATGGCTCCCCTCCCTCAGCAGCGGCCCTCAGGAGAGGTGCGGGGTGAGGAGGGAGAGAGACAACCAGCCCCGCTCCCGCAGCCTG
>VXBW01008148.1:178878-212858 GCA_013400375.1 Thinocorus orbignyianus
CTCTGCTACAAGGACAGGCTGAGGGAGCTGGGGTTGTTCAGCCTGGAGAAGAGGAGGCTCCAAGGAGATCTAATAGCAGCCTAAATCTAAATCTAATAGTACCTAAAGGGGGCCTGCAGGAAGGCTGGGGAGAGTCTGTTTACAAAGGCCTGCAGTGACAGGACAAGGGACAATGGATTTAAGTTGGAGAAGAGTAGATTTAGATTGGATATTAGAAAAAATTTCTTTCCTCTGAGGGTGGTGGAACACTGGAACAGGTTGCTCAGGGAGGTGGTTGAGGCCCCTTCCCTGGAGATGCTCAAGGTGAGGCTCGATGGGATCCTGGGCAACCTGGTCTAGTTGGGGGTGTCCCTGTGACTGCGGGGAGGTCGGACTAGACGACCTTTGGAGGTCCCTTCTGGCCTGGATGATTCTGTGATTCTATAAAGGAAGGCCGGGTGCCTCAGCTGAGGGCTGGGCAGTGGGGAGGACTGCAGAGGAAAGGGGAGCTCTGTGCCCAGAGCCGCCACACCGAGCCCTGCAGTTTGGGATTGGTCCCCAGCTGTTAGATTCAGAGGTTGGGTGAGATGATGGGTCAACATCCCTGAGTTGGATCAGGTTTTAGTTTTTGAAGGGTAGTACTTCTTCACTTGAAGTTAAGCTTCTTGACACAAACTTCTAGTCTAGAAACCCACCCATAACTGATTTTCTTTGCTCTTTCTTTCAAGCATGGTGTGCTCTGTCTCTTTTCCGTTGGCTGAATCCTGACTCGATGCTGTTTCAAAACGATGGTAGTGGGCTTTATGTGGGAAGAGGCATTGACTTCTTCCAGGTACAGCCGGTACGACCGGTCTCACTGCAAACTCACTGAGACAAATTATCATGATAGCTGTAATCAGCATTTTCTGCACTTGTCCTCAGAATTTGCAGCAATAGTTTCTTCTGTTCTTTTTTCTGCTGGAAATAGCCTTTGGCCATGTTTTGAGATTAAAAAAAAATCATAATCGGGGTGGATACTCTGAACTGCAAACATAAAAGTGGTTTTTGCTGTCTTCTGGATCCCTGTTAAAACTCACTTGGGCACTATTTTAACAGGATGTTTAATTTCATTTCTGGGAGTTTTTACATTTCTTATTGGGGAGTTTGTACCTAATCCTATAATTAGTCTCCTGTGAACTTTCAGCATCTGTGTGATTACATTATGCATATTAATTTACACAAAAGGAGCCACCAACAGCTTCTTCAAGTTGTTCATGCAGTTGTGTCCTTCCTACTCGTTTTACCTGGCTGTGTCATAGATAATAAACTTCTGCAATGAATTAGGAGTTGAAAAGTTATTTCTTTGAGTCCTTGAGAATTCAACCAGAAGAAACAGTCCGCACTTCATGGAGCCTCGCCACATTTTCTTTATCCTGGCCAAAACCACTGCTGTCGCTGTCCCCAGAGGCCAGCCACCTAAGGATTACAAAATTGTACTTTGAGGAGGTTTTATCACCCTTTGTAAGGTGTCATTGAGCTAGGGATTCACCTGGAGTAAAACAGAGATTTGTTCCCATCCTTAGCACTCTTGATGAGCGTCACCATATGGTCATTTCAGTTTTGGGGATGAAACTGTAGCAGCTTGTGGAAAGATGTGCCCTACAGCAAATCCAAGGGATGGGAAAAGAAGAACAGAGCCCTGTGCTTGTAATTTGTTGATAAATGCTGCTCACCTTAATAACACAGAAAAAAACTTCACTGTCAGGTAGCTCCCTGGTGGTTCAAGTGCCAGGATCTGTGGATACTTGCCCCAGATTTCTAGCAGCCATATTCTTGCACAAAATCCACATCACTGTAACCGTTTCCTACCAGTGACTCTTGTGCTTTTGTCTGAAGGACACCTAAAAAACCCCAAAATCTGGCAATTTTGTTGGTGTTCTTATACAGCCCTTTCACAGCTTGCCATGCCTTCTTCAAATGAGAGTTTGGGATAGTCACAGGTTTGCAATGGCTGTTCTGTACTTGGGTTTTTTGGGTGATAAAGCCCTGTAGTCTAAAAATAACTTCAAAGCCTCTCCTCCCTGCCAAACACAGGCGGTGGAAGGTTTCTTGCTGCAGTTTGAGGAATTTGGAAGACGGATAACTTCTTCCCAGCTCTCCCAAATATACTTGTTCCTGCGTTTGAATAATTTGCTTCAGTCTTGGCCTAAATTCTGTTTCTCCCTGCCCCGGTCTTGAAGAAAAGTCCCCTTTGGTGTTTCAGCTGCCACAACGTCTTTGTAGGTGAGACAGCACTTTGTTCATGAGGGCAAAAGTCCACCGACCTGAAGGATTTATCGCCATTGCTAGCAAAGCTCTTGGGATAATCTCAGAGATTTGGTTGGGGAGAAGCTCTTAATGCACCAAAGTCTTGGTTAAACAAAGCAAAAAGGGCTTTGCTCATGAGGTTCCTCAGCCATAGCTTGTCTTGGAGCAGCTTGTATTGCCATTCACCGAGGAAGAAGGGAGAAGGAGAAGCAGCTTTGAAAAGGGAGATGTTTATTTGGTTCTTGGCCTAAATGGAATAGATCACAGAATCACAGAGTTTTCATGGTTGGAAGGGACCTCTGAGATCATTGAGTCCAACCATACATACACCACAAAAACCCAACACCCCAGTAAAACTTCAAACAAAACCCAAAAAACCCGAACCCCACAAAACAAATCACCCAACCCAACAATCTTGGCCACCAGAGCATGCCCTGAAGTGCCACATCTACACATTTCTTAAACACCTCCAAGGATGGTGACTCCACCACCTCCCTGGGCAGGTCCTTCTAGTGCTTGACCACCCCCTCAGTGAAGTAATTCTTCCAAATATCTCATCTAAACCTCCCCAGCAGCAACTTCAGACCATTTCCTCTGGTCCTGTCCTTATTCACTTGGGAGAAGAGGCCAACTCCCACCTCCCTACAACCTCCTTTCAGGTAGCTGTAGAGGGCAATGAAGTCCCCTCAGCCTCCTCTTCTCCAAACTAAACATGCCCAGATGTGGTTGGAGACCACGGGCCTGAGTTGGGTTGTCTCTCAAAGGGCCCTGGGGACTGAAATTTGGATGGGAAAGTGCATTGGAGCATCTCAACTCTCGTTTGGCCACCCTTATTCAGAATCAAAGTACCTCGTTCCAGTCGGCTTGCTTCATTCTGAAAGCAAAACACAAGACATTGGATTATCTACTTCCAGTCTAAAGAATTTTATTTCATTTTCCTGTGGTTTACAACACGGATGAGCACGAGTTGGTTTTGGAAGCAGAAAGAAGCTGCGTTCCCTCCTGTTTTGGAAACTGTGAAGTAAATTACTGAGCAACTAACGAGAAACTGAAAGCTCTTGAATGCCAAAAAACTGCTTTTTATTTACGCTATTCCACAGAGATGCATTTCCTCAGCAATACCTTTGTGTTCCCTGGCCTGAGAATATATTTTCCAGGAAGTTTTAAGCGGCGTGCGTTCACGCCACCAAATTTCACGGAGATGTCAATCAAAGACCCAAGTAGCCCTTGTCCCTCTCGCAGAACATTCCTGCATACAATTGCCACCCAATTACCACCAGCCACTTAATCAAGGACAGGTTCTCATGCAGAAAGGGCTGTGGCCCCAGGGTGGGTTGTTGGGTTTTTTTCTACCTGTTGCCTCCCGCTGGGTCTGTTAATGAATGGCTCTTGGTGGGAATAACCCCCAGGCTCTGCCCTTTGCCTTGGTGGCTGGCTGCAAGAAACATAAAAGCTGGGAAAAGGAAGAAAAAGTGAAAGCCAAAGAAAAGCAGAGCTGGAGGAGTATGGCTTTTGTCATAAATAAGCAGAGATATCTGTCTTCTCCCAGTTAAAGCCAGGCTTCACCGTCCCTGCCCGTGCAAGGAATTTTTTAGGATGTTTTACAGAACCCAGACACTGTGCTTTAAATGAGGGTAAAATGTAGATGTTACTCACTTTTGTTTGACTGTGGGTTCCCCTGGGTGCGATGAAAGCAGCAGCAGGTCCCAGCTATTCTGCTCATCCTGCTGTTGTTTCTGGGGCTGCTGTGATTCCTGTGTAGTGTTGCCAGGACCTTGGAGAGGATGGAAATCCCGGCAGGAGAATGCGGCTGCTGTGCCGCTATGTGGATTAGAGTTCAAAGTGTTTTAAAGCCACGGTGCCCGGTTGTTGTCTCCAGCTGACAATGACCAGCAAAGTCCACAGAGACACCTTTTTATCCAAACCTATGCTGAGATGACTGTTCGAGGTCTGCTGATTTTCCAGCTCCTGCTTTCGACACTTTAACCCCTGAAAGGCAGGTCTTCTGGTGTTCTGTGTATCAGAGGGACCGGTGGTGGCCCTTGGTTATCCATTGTCATTGATAGAGCCCTGGGGAGGACTCCTTGGGGACAGACATAATTTAGAGAAGGTGCAAGGAGTGCAACAACATGAGATGGGCACAAAAGCACGTTGTGGCTGAGCAAGGTTCATGGGAGCCGTGAAGTCCCTGGAGGAAACCTGCCCCGGCTGTACTGCTACGGTTCTCTGTGCTCTGTAGCTGAGATGCCCTTTTTTTGAAAAATCCATGATTTGAAAAAACTCAGCTAAGAACATTTTATCTGGATCATTTCCTTCAAAGAGGATCTACAAGTGCCCAGCAGAGTGAGGCCATGGGGACAGCACCTGAAAGATGGGTATAGCACCTGAAAGAGAGGTACAGCACCGAAAAGATGGATACAGCAGTGATGAAGGCAGAGCTTCATCATCCTTCCTGGGGTGCGTACCAGTGTAGCTCCTCCCTCCACACAGGGACATCTGGCTGGTCCTGGACCACCTCTCACCACCGCTGTCCAAATAACCGTGTGCTGTGAAGAGGGAACTCCTTTCCGATGGGGTGCCGATTGCCCACTAGATGGTACTAAGCACCGACTCCTCGGTTGCAGATCAAACTCCCTGCTGTCAATAATCTTGCCAGGCTCTGGGGGGGTTTAGAAAAACCTTTTGGCTTTTCCATTTTATTTTTTTTCTTCCCATCCAAACCAGCTTTATAAATAGGTGGGGTTTGTCCCATTTAGTGCCATCCTTAGTTAGTTCAGTCCGGGAAATGGTGTGATGCAGATTAAAATAAGGAACCCGGAGGCACGGAGAACGTGTGCGTGTGAGTCTCAACTGCTGCCGCCTTTGCTTTAGACAACACATTCAACCCCCGTACAGAGGATGACCTACTTCCTAAGTTTTTTACTGTTGGATCTTTATCAGACTTGGCTTTTATAGTTCCTGGAGGCTTTGGGGCACATAGAAGGCACACATCAATGCTTTCTTCCCTCATAAATAGGGAGCTGTTTGTTGTGCCAGGCAAAACAAGTACCCAGAGGGAAGAGGATATTAGGAAACTGTCATCTCTAGCTGGGAAACTCTTCGTCTTGCTCAGATTTCTCCCCTGGTCTGGCATTAAGCTTCTGCTGGGCTTTTCCCTGCAAAGCATTCCCACAGGGCAGCAGAACCATTGGGGAGGTCTCACAGCATCATCTCTTCCCAGGCAGAAGAGCAAACACCGCTGGGCAGAGGCTGGGAGTTGGCTGCAAACACACACTGGAGCTGGCTGGGGGCTCAACTTTAGCTCATCCGAAAGGGATCAGGCAGGATTTTGATGAGAGAGAGAGGGGTGTGTGTGTGTTAAAGCATGTCCCAAGCTCTCCCCTGCTGTAGGGGCAGGAGGGTGTCCTGTGGGCACTGGGAGGACCACCCTTTCCCCAGCACAGCCGCAGTGACGCTGAGTGTCACTGGAGGTGTTCCCACTGGAGGTGTTCCCCCTGCAGGAGCCAGAAATTAAGGATAAACACTCAGCACCACAAAACCCTGCCAACTCATCAACAGCTCATTTCAAACCTGCATTTTTACTGCTTCGTGGCTTCCTTCACTGCCTGGTACTGAACTGCTGTAGAGTCCGGCCACGCTGTGGAGTCCTGAAGCTGTGCCCTTCCAGTACGGAGATACGTGCATTTCTATAGCAACAAAAATAGGGGGATTTGCTTACAACCAGTGTTCTGTACAGCTGAGAATAGCCACATTTCCACAAAGTTCATAAAAAAAGACACAAATGCTAGTTTGGATATTAAGATTAATATATTTAATCTTTCTTGTTTGTAAAACAAGACATAAATTTGTGTATATATATAATTTATATATATATTTTTTTAATTTATATATACTATATACAGTCAATAAAAAAATTTTCCTCTCTATTAGGGCTGAGAGATTTATGTAGGAATGATACAGGCAGAACGGGGAGCTCGAAGAAACTCGGAGTATCCTAATAGATAATTCACGGGGAGAAAGAAAAACACAGCTCCCTCTCGGCCTTCAGCATTATAACAGGCTTTGCCCACCACGGACTGAAATCCCAATTGGCTCTTCCACTGTGTATTTGCTACATGGTTCTTGAAAGCAGGAGGCTGTCCCCCAGGGCAGGATCCTCTCTGCCTTGCTGACAGCAACGGCCAAAGTCCGGGACAGCCACGGGCCAGGGGAGGTTATTGCACTCGGTAGAGGATGCGCGTGTTAAAAGCACATTGTGCATTTCCATAACTCCTATGGAAGAACGAGAGATTTCCAAGGTGTGTGTTTATTAAAAACAAAAACAATAAGAGATGGGAGGCAATTGATCCTACGGAGATCCCTGATCGTCCCTCCCCAAGCGCTGGGGCAAGCTGGCTGGGTCTGACAACTGGTCTCTTGCTCCTGGTGCCCTGAAGCCCATGCCACCATCTCGCCTTCCAGCCCAAGGTGGGTATGATGGGACCCCTCCAGGATCTGCTCTCCCCGTGCACGCATGGAGCGCAGGGTAAGGGCAATGCAATGTGTAACCTTGCCTTTTTTCTCCTCTTTTGGAGGGGGGTAGATGTGCGGGTGGGTGTCTGTGACTGCAGTGGAGCACCAATTAAGGCAGTCTGATTGATTAGGTCTAGAAGCTAGACTGGAAGGAGGAGGAGGGGAACCTCAGGCTGCGAAAGGAAGCAATTAGGAATCGTTTTACCATTCATCTGGAAGTGAAAAATAAAATCAATCTGAAAACCCCAACTGCAAATAAATAACTGTCACAGAGTACTAAATAATGCTTCTTGTGGCAGTCAGTCCGGTGGAGGCACAGAAGGGACCCCAACACCCCACAGCTCCTTTGGCCGATGGCAGTAGCACTTGCGTGGCTTGGGGACAAGCCCTGGCTCCCAGACAAAGCTGAGCTGGGGTTCCTCTCTAATGGACATGGTGAAAGGGAACGGGAGGGGATTTGGGCTGAGCCTTGCAAGCTCAGACCCGACCTCAGGAGAATGATGTGAAAGAGGTCTCCTCCCAGCTCTTAGCCCAGCTTCTGGCTTGCAATGACCAAAAACCAATCCATGTTCCTTGCAGGCTCTCTAGTGTGGACACAGCCATCCCAGCAGAGGAAGGGAAACGTAGAATCATAGAATCAAAGAATCATTTAGGTTGGAAAAGACCCTTAAGATCATCGAGTTCAGTTATTAGCCTGACACCACTAAACCATGTCCCTCAGCACCACATCTACACATCTTTTAAACACCTCCAAAGATGACAACTCAACCACTTCCCTGGGCAGCCAGTTCCAAAGCTTGACAACTCTTTCGGTGAAACGTTTTTCCTAATATTCAATCTAAACCGGGCACAACTTAAGGCTGTTTCTTGTCCTGGGAGAAGAGACTGACCCTGACTTTGCTACATCCTCCTTTCAGGCAGTTGGTAGACAGCGATAAGGTCTCCCTTCAGTCTCCTTTTCTCCAGGCTGAACAACCCCAGCTCCTTCAGCCTCTCCTAAGACTTGTTCTCCAGACCTTTCACCAGCTTCACTGCCCTTCTCTGGACATGCTCCAGAACCTATCAATGTCTTTCCTGTGGTGAGGGGCCCAAAACTGGACACAGTATTCAAGGTGTGACCTCGCTGAGTACAGGGGGATGGTCACTTCCCTACTCCTGCTGGTCACACCATTTCTGACACAAACCAGGATGCTGTTGTCCACCTTGGTGACCTGGGCACACTGCTGGCTCCTTTTCAGCAGGATGTTGACCAACAACCCCAGGTCCTTTTCTGCCAGGCAGCTTTCCCGCCAATTTTCACCAAGCTCATATCGCTGCATGGGGTTATTATGACCCAAGTGCCAGACCCAGCACTTGGCCTTGTTGAATCTCATACTACTGGCCTTGGCCCATCAATTCAGTCTGTCCAGACCCCTCTGCAGAACTGTCCTACCCTCCAGCAGATCAATGCTCCTGCCCAACTCAGTGTCATCTGCAAACATACTGAGTGTACATTCGATCCCCTTGTCCAGGTTGCTGATAAAGATATTAAACAGAACTGGCCCCAATACTGAGCCCTGGGGAACACAGCTTGTGACTGTCCACCAACTGGATTTAACTCCATTCACCACCACTCTTTGGGCCCAGCCTCCAGCCAGTTTTTTACACTCAGCAAAGAGTACACCCATCCAAGCCATCAACAGTTTCTCCAAGAGAATGCAGTGGGAAACGGTGTCAAAGGCTTTACTAAAGTCTAGGTCGACAACATCCACAGCCTTCCCCTTGTCCACTACGTGGCCACCTTGTCATAGAAGGCGATCAGGTTAGTCAAGCAGGACCTGTCTTCCATGAACCCATGCCTGATCACCTGGTTGTCCTGTATGTGCCATGTGATGGCACTCAAGATGATCTGCTCCATAACCTTCCCTGCTGCTGAAGCCAGACCAACAGGCCTGTAGTTCCCTGGATCCTCCCTACTCGCAGATATTAAGACCTCGCCTGTTGCACAGGCAGGACCTGTGCTCAGGACCAGGGCACCGGAGTCTGAGCTGGGAGAGCAGAGTCTGCTAGGGTGACCTAGCTCTGCCCCGGGATTGTGGCACCCTGCCTGTGCTAGGACTACTTCCCAAGCCCTGGCATAGCAGCAGGGACCTGCATCCCCGAGATCCCTTCTGCTGCTGATTACGCTGCGTTTGTGGACCAGGAAGACCCTGGAAGCAGAAGAGCTGTTTACGTGGCAAGATACTGGTTTGGCTGCAGACTGCCTGAGTGAAGCCAGGAGATCTCAGCTCAGTTCCTGCTAACTCACTGGCCCACCACACACTGTGACAAAGGTCTTCGAACAAGTGAGGCCCAGAACCACGTGAAACCAAACTGGAGGACGGGGTGACTGTGCCCCCCAAGTACCGTCACCAATAAGCCAGTATGGGAGAGCAAGCAGAGCAGCTGCTTGAGACCCCTGACAAGCTGGTTGCACGGTCTGTGACAGGGCATGAATCTACCCTTCAAAACCACAACCATCCACTCTGCAGAGATAAAAGAGCATCCCCATACTGCAAACCCTAGTAGATGTTGGCCTGTAGACACGCATCCTCACCAGACCTATGCCATTTGAGAACCACTAGCCCATGGCCCGGCACACACTGGCTTGTTGGTTTTCGTAGCTGGCTTACTTATTGATCAACGTCTTTAGGGAGCGCGTGAGCGTGCCCATGACAGTGGCAACCGTGGCTGACTGGCGGGCAAGCTGCTCCACCGTCTGCTGGTGGCTCAGCGTTCTGGCCGTGGACTCCTCCGCAGCCTTCAGAAGGAAGGTGTAGTTTCTCACCACTTCCTCCACCTTCGTCAGCAGCTCTTGGCGCTGGGACTCCGAGCGCACGACGTACACCAGCCTCACGAAGGTCTCGATGAGGCTGCTTAGCACCTGGAAGCTGCTCGTGATGGCGGAGAGCATGTGGGTAGGGCTCTTGTCGACGGCCGCCACGCGGCGGCAGGAGGCCCGAAACTCCTTGAATTTGAGGGCAAGCTCTTGCTTGTACTCAGCCAACTGGGAGATGTAGGGTTTGCAGTCCCGGACGTCAGGGCTCACCACACACTGCCTAAGAATGGTCAGGAGCTCATTGGTATCCAGCTGGACTTGCAGAAACCCATTGGGAAAGCTGTAGGCATGGCCTCGAAGGGTGTTGATCTTTGCCAAGCTCCCCTCAAAACTAGAGGTCCTTAAATCTATTTCCTGGGTCTGACTGTCATTGGGACTGCTGCAGGCTGTTGCATCTAGGACCTGAAGAGTCCTGCTCATGACTGGGACCATCTGATTGTCCAACTTCATTCCTGGGAGTAGCTGCATTGGGATGGAATAGGACAGCTCGTCCTTCTCGCTCCCGTCATCTGCAACATCGCATTTCCTGTAGTAGAAGCAGTACCGGATGGAGCAGCACTTCTCATCCTCCATGTCTTCATCCCGCAGCTCAGCAGGACTTGGATACATCTCCTCCTGGACAGAGAACACCGCTGAACCCTTCTGGTTCTTTTTCTCCTGAGCTATCTGGACATAGGAGGGGTCAGCCACTCCGGAGGCTTCCAGGATTTTGCTCTTCAGAACGGGACAGAGGATGCTGGGCTCCAGCTCTTTCTGGGGGGCTTTCTGCTTGGTTGTATAGATGTTCTGGTAGATGTCAGGGGACAGGGATGTCATATCAGTCTTATCTATTTCACTGACACTGTAGCGACGCAGGAGCTTCCTGTAGTGTGGAGCACCCATGCACTCCCCCCGGGAAGCACATGTTGTCAAGCAAGAGATGCCGTTCTCCGGATCTGACCGGTAGTCTCTGGACTCTAAACTTGTGGATCGTATCCGCTTGCCTTTGGAAGGGCTGCTCACGCTGGTCAATCTAATGGCTTCTGCCTGCTTCTGCTCATCGCTGACTTTATCCCTCCCTCGCCTCTCCAGTTCTGGCATCACCAGCTGGTTAGGGGGTGGCCTCACCCCCCGGCAGATCCGCTTGCAGTCACAGCTGCGCCTCTGCTCCCTGGACATCCCCGGGACCTTCTGCACGGGACTGCTCCTTAGCTGGCAGCTGCAGCGCCCAGGGGCAGGAGGGTGCAGATACTCCTGCGGTGGGAGGTCACTTTTGCTCTTTGGCTTCAGCAGCTCTTCCAGGAATTCCAGCTCATACTGCTTCACCTTCTGCAGCTGGGCCTGCCGCTCGTCCGTCTCCTTCTTCAGCCGAGTCGGGAATGTTGCAGAGAACAGGTTCCTCAACCTGAAGGGGGCTTTTGGAGCTTTGGGTTTAGCTGGGACATCAGCATCTTGCTGGGTCACCTCCAGGACTTTTTCTACTTTTTTGGAAGGCACAGTGCTGATCTGCAGGCTCTCAGACCTGGGCACCAGCTGGATTGACCCTTTGGGTTCCTCACCGGTGCTCCTGGAAGTGCTCCCAGGTGATGCAGAGTGCAGATTGTTACTCTCAGCTTTTAAGCTTTTGGCTGAACTTTCCTGTTGCATTTTCTGTCCTTGGTTTGAAGGAGCTGTGTGTTTCTGAAAGATGAGGCTCATGGCTTCCCCACTTGCCTTCTGACCTGGCTCTCCACTTGCCGCTTTCCCTGGAGCATCTCTACTCACTTTTTGCTGGTAGCTTTTAGAGGCAAAAGTCTTACTGGGCATCATTTCCTCACCTGTGGAGGTGAGGTGGAAAGCTTCAGTCTTACTGCCATGAGCTTCTTTAGGACTTGGAGAAACTTCACAGTGCTGCTGCGGAGAGAGCTGCTGCTGCTGCTGACAGTTGCATAAAGTCTCTGTGGTTTGTGGACCTCCTTTAGGTTTCAAAGGCTTGCTGCTGGTGGATGCGCAGCTGCTGGTACCATTCAGGTTCTTCTCTTCTTTTGGGACTGCTGCCACCTGGGGAGCTGAGCCTTTTGTGTTTGCCCCTTGCTGCAGAGCAGCTGAAATGATGGCTGGAGTTACACCACTTTTTTGATCCAGGAGGAGCTTGGAGCCCAATGGGACCTCTTTGGGCATCTTCTCTTGTAGGTCCTGCACCTGCTCCCTGCTCGGGGCTGCTGTGGCGTGCAAAGAAACCTCAAAGGAAGCTTTTGTGTGGCCTTTGCATTCAGAGCCTGGCGTGGGAGCCCCCCTGTTCTGGTCATTGAGCTGGGGGGTCAGCACTGGCTGGACAGCCATGGTGTAGCTCCGCTCAGCGTGCTGCTGCTCCTGTTTGCTCTTGCAGTTGGTGAGGTTGGGGCTTTGGTGAGAGAAGGCTGGCTTCAATGAAGGGCTCGGCTCCTGGCGGCCGAGGGGGTAGGGTGAGGTGAGAACAGCCTGGGCAGCACAGCTCTGGATTCGGAAAGGCAAGTCCTTCCTGGCCAGGAGGTTTTCTTTGTTGATGTGTTGAGCGAGGAAGTAGGCTGCGTTCTGATGCTGCTTCATAGCAGAGACCATCTCCGAGACATCAGTCAGCTCTGAAGAGTTGGTTTCGTGGCCTGAATCCAAGGATGACTCGGGAGTGATGGCAGCCAGGACAATAAGACCTGAGGAGGGACACAAAGAAAACCCCACGACAACACTCACAACACACTGCTATGCAAAGGGGAGGGGGACTCCATAGGGCAGAAGGATGGCAGGACGGCAGGAGGTGGCATCCCATCAGAGAGACTTTAGTGACTTCCCAGAACTAAGAGTTAGTGCTTTTGAGAGAGGTCCCTTGTCAGCCCTGAGCTGGCTTGCTAATTCAATTCAGCAAAAGCTCTTGGCCCAGGAAAAGATCCTGGGAAGCTTTCCAGTGTCAGCGACAGCAGAGCTACAGGGACTTGTCTGGAGCAAGATGGAAAAGAGGCCAACAGCTACTCTGCCATAGTGAGTAGGGTAACCAAGGTGGGGAGAGGGACAAAGGACTGTCCTGCCAGCAGGCTGGTCCCATCTGGCAACACGTTTGCCCTGTGAAGGGCTCACACACTGCAAAACCTGGGTGGGAATGTGCAAAGACCAAGGGTTGAAGGTAGCAGCTGAGAGAGGACCTTCACAGCAGGGAGGAACTCATGATCACAGAACTGGCTTGTTAGTGCCTCACCCCAGCATCATGGCACATGGATCATGGCAGAGAGAGGATAAACAAGAGGCTCCTTCAGGCACTATGAGGGAGAGAAGTCCCACCTCAGCTTCTTAGAGATCCTCTGAGCAGCAGCTTGGCTGTTCCTGCTGGAACCTGTTGCCCCAACTTGGTTTTCACTAGAAGCTGCTCCAGAATCACATACAGGATGGGAGAAGGAGACTAAAGGGAAGGATGTACCACAGAAAAAAAAAGGCTAGAGGGAAAAAGAAAGTCACAGCCACTGAAATACCTGCTGTCTGCTGTGGTGGGGGATGTGGACAATCCTCTGAAGCAGCCAGGGCTTCCAGCGCCTGCAGGGTGGACACCAGGGCATCATCCAGCTCTTGGGCATGGTCTCGGACTGTCCGTGGTTGCACGTTGTCTATCAGCGTGACAGGGATCTCATCGTAGAGGATGCCACAGAGGTGCCGGCCCTGCTCCTGGCTCTGGGCAGCCGCCCGGCGCTTGGGGTCGTCCTCGTCCGAGCTGTTGTCTCGGAAGCCGGGTGGTGGGGCGGCAATGGCGGGGAGCAAGGACGTCGTCTCGTCTTCTTCCTCATCGCTCCCGGGAGGAGGAAGCGACATCAAGTCTACCATGTTGTCCCGGGTGCTGCCAGACTTGCCAGCTTTGCACGAGGCCAGCCGGCTCTTGATTTTGGCTTGGCAGGACTCGCAGTAGAAGTGGGAGGCGTCGCTCCGCAGGTGGGTGTCTATGGTGTGTGCCCTGGCCCTGCTCGCGTGCCTGTCTTGGTCAAGGCCATCCGGGTCGAACTCGTTGGCTGTCCCGTTGTAGCCTTGGCCAGAGCTTTTGGAAGTGGGGTCGGATTTGGTCCTGGGACGAGTTTCCTCAAAAAAAATCAGGTTTTCATTGATATCCGTCCTGCTCTCTCTTTCTTTCCTCTGCTCTCGCATATGCAGGTAGCAAAAGCTGATGAGCTCCGAGTCCGAAGCCCTGGTAGCTGGAGCTCCACCTGCTCCGGCGCCGGTGGCAGAGCCACCCACCAGCCCGCTCTCTTTCTTTCCTGAGTGCCCCGCCGCGGCAGGCCGGTGCAGGTTGTGTGCGTTGATGTAATCTAAACCAAAACCACAACAGGGACATTAGCAGCAGCACTTGGGAGATGGGAAAACAACACGGAGAAGCCAGGCCACCTGGCTGGTCTTTTGGAAAATCATCTTCTGCAACCCACTGGGCCTATCTGCCAGTAATGAGTGTAGGAAGAAATGTCCTGTGCTTGCAGATCATACAATCACCTCTAAAGGTCCTCTACTCCATCCCCCTTGCAGTAAGCAGGGACATCTTCAGCTCCACCAGGTTGCTCAGAGTCCTGTCCAGCCTGACCTTGAGTGTTCCCAGGACTGGGGCACCTACAACCTCTCTGGGTAACCTGTGTTTCACCACCTTCATCATAAAAGATCTTTTCCTTATATCTAGTCTGAATCCACCCTCTTCTATT
This sequence comes from Thinocorus orbignyianus, assembly GCA_013400375.1. Taxonomy (NCBI): domain Eukaryota; kingdom Metazoa; phylum Chordata; class Aves; order Ciconiiformes; family Thinocoridae; genus Thinocorus; species Thinocorus orbignyianus. Next base: position 193,174 of record VXBW01008148.1, read on the forward strand.
TTAAAACCATCACCCCATGACCTATTGCTATAGGCCCTATTAAGAAGTCCCTCCCTATCTTTCTTACAAGCCCCTTTAATTATAGAAAGGCCACAATAGGGTCTCTTTTCCGAGCTAAAAACCCCAACTCTCTCAGCCTATCCTCATCAGAGAAGTGTTCCCTCCCTCTGATCATTTTTGTGGCCACTCCAACAGGTCCAAGTCCTTCCTGTGTTGAGGGCTTCAGAGCTGGATGAAGTACCGCAGGTGGAATACTTTCCCCAGAGCAGAGTAGAGGGGCTTAAAGAGCCCAACTGGATACCACACGTGTTGCCACCAAGAGCAGGAGGGGACTGCTGACACCTGAAGACAAGGGACCTCCTGGCTCCGAAACATCAACCCCTCCCTGCAATGGGGAGAGAAGGGAAGACCTGGAGGAAGCAAAAGGGAGAGGGACATACAGAGATTTACATGGTGGACATGGAAGATGGCCAACTCAGAAATGATCTGCGTGGTATTGAAGAAGCAGACATGCCTTTTTTTCCTAAATCAATAAAATTTGGATTCTCTTTAACAAAGAGCTGTTGAAAGTGTTTTAGTGATGCCCTTAGGTGTGGCTGGGGTATAGCGATGATGGAGGCCAGAAGAGCCTAGAGGGTGGCTGGACAGGATCGAGAAGCAGCTGAGCTCCAGCCAGCAAAAGACCTGTGACACACTGACAGACCAGGCCACCTCACGTGGTTTGCTCCACTGTCTCCAAAATGATTATGTTCTATCGAGTTTTATCATATAAATTTTATAAAGTTAAATATTATGACATTTATGATAAGAAAGAATTGGCCCTAAAGCTGATTTTTTTTGTGGGGAATTAGATCAATGACACCAGGGACCAGCAGCACAACTGATCAGTGCCCTTTTACAAACAACCTTTAGATGTAAGAAATATCACCCCGTTCCTCTCTCTCCATCTCCCCACCCGTCTCTTTTCTAGACTAACCACAGCAAATTCCTTTAACCTTTCTTGACAGGTCTGTTTCCTAAATGTCTCAGCTTTCTTACTGCCCTGGGCTGGATTCCATCTACCTCGGCTAGCTGGGAAAATGTCTTGTTTCTGTGCTGTGTAACAGCGGCAGGAGAGGATGGGAGATCCCAGTAGCTGGCTGAGAGGCAGAGCTGGGCAGAACCAGGGGAGGGGTGGGCACCACAGAGGGCACTGAGACACAGGGATGCGGGAGTGCCTTGGTTTGAGGTAAAACAACCAATTTTCTGTTCAGTTATTTTACTTTTTTTTTTTAGCTGGCCCTCTTCTAACTAACTAAACTCTGAAATTAACAGCACATTGTNACCTGCTGGTGACGTGATCATATCCTGGGAGCTTGATATGGTTTTGTATATCACAGAATCATAGAATGGTTTGAGTTGGAAGGGACCTTAAAGATCATCCAGTTCCAACTCCCCTGCCCTGAGCAGGGACACCTCCCACCAGACCAGGTTGCTCAAAGCCTCATCCAGCCTGGCCTTGAACCCCTCCAGGGATGGGGCAGCCACAGCTTCTCTGGGCAACCTGTTCCAGTGCCTCACCGCCCTCACAGCAAAGAATTTCTTCCTAACATCCAATCTAAGTCTCCCCTTTTCCAATTTAAAACCATTACTCCTCATCCTATCACTACACTTCCTGATGAAGAGTCCCTCTCCAGCTCTCCTGGAGCTCCCTTCAGATACTGGAAGGCTGCTCTAAGGTCTCCCTGGAGCCTCCTCTTCTCCAGGCTGAACAGCCCCAGCTCTCTCAGCCTGTCCTCACAGGAGAGGTGCTCCATCCCTCTAATCATCTTTGTGGCCCTCCACTGGACCGTATTATAGAGCAAGAAGGAATTGTTGTCATCATTTTTGCATAATGCTGGCCAGACCAAGCAGTTTTCCTCCGGAAACTGCTGAACATGGTGCAATATTGCCTTTTGGGGAGACATCCAACACAGCTTGGCTGACTTTAGGTGACAGACACCCCCTCAAGTCCCTTGTTCCCCACTGCCCACGATCCACACGTTGTTTCTGCCTGGCTGACAGCCACTGGATCAGGCTGGCTTCAAAAGAGCCTTCTGTTCCTGCTGTTAAGCATTTCCCTGCACAGCCTCCTCTTGCTCCATAGTGTGAGGCAAGTGGCCGAAATATTGGTGGAACTTCTGGCCAGCGGTCCAGCCCTCAGGAGGGGCATCTGTCTGCATTACAGGTTGAGTTGTGCAGCTGTGTTGAGAACGGCTGCCAGGGGGACGCAGGCTCCGTCTCACCAAGCATGAATTAAATCAAATAAATCCTAATTAAATTCATTAGCTAGACAAATTGGACAATTTGTCTCCCCAAACACACGTTCATATTATACTGTTCATCACCTGCAATGCTACAACCCAATCAAAACAATATCTCTCTCATTTATGGCCCTGCCAGTGCTCAGCAATGACAGCTGTGTGAGCAAACTCAAGGCTGCCGCAGCTGAGGATGTTCAGCGCTGGGCTGTGGTGGGGTGGCATGGGCTGAAGCAGAGGTTTTCCCAAAGCCAGACACCTCTCACAGCTACCATCACCTCTGATCGGTCATGCCAGCAGCCAGCCCTGCTTGGACAGCCCCACTGGCTGCCCATGCCGAGCCATGGCTTGTTGCTAAACAAGGCCAAACCCCTAAAATCCATAGTCCAGCTGCTGGAGGCTCTGGCGGAAAAGGTCCTGATGAAGAACTGAGAGAGCAACCATGGGCAATGGAGCTGCTTGGTGGACAGTGGTTGCTGGTGGGAGCGGGGAGAGGAAGGAACCTTGTAGTGGGAGGTGAGCCTGTCCATTGCAGGGGGGTTGGAACTGGATGATCTTTACGGTCCCTTCCAACCCAAACCATTCTATGATCCTATGAAGGGGCAGGGAGGTGAATGGCCTGGGCAGCTCCAGCACAGCTCAGCCCTTTCCTGCAGAGGGCAAAGATCCAGTGTAACAGCTCCACAGGGAAATGCGGAGAGAGATGTATCTAACCAACAGCGTCTGGACAGAGTGTGCATCTCTAAAAACCTCTGTGGTTCAGCAGGAGGTTTTAATGGGCCTCAGGGAGGATGGATGTGCTCCTCTTCTAGGCACAAAGCATGGGCCAGGGCTTGATTTTACATTTAAGATTCTGGCACAGCCTGCTGGCAGCCTGGAAAGTCAAAGCCTGGGCTAACTGGATGCATCCCAGAGGGGTTTTCTTATCGTTCCTGCAGAGACGTGCTAATGATCAGCAGTCCCTGCTCCCTGTGATCCGTCTAGCGCCTGAGAGCTCAGCCTGCAGCCGGAGTGAGACCAGAACTGTGAGCAGACTTTGTTTTCTCAACATAACACTAAATTCATTCCTTCTGAAGGATGCCTGAGCATGCTGGGTCTGCAGGGAAATTCTTACTCTCCACCAGTCAGAGAGGTCTTCATCACGCCCCTGAGGACAGCACAGGCCACCCAGAGAGGGAATAACCCTTTGGTATGAAGACCACGGATCCATTGCTCTGTTGTTGTCCTACTGACACTGTGGCTCCCCCCCAACACTCACCCCTGCAGAGTGACACTGGTTTCTTGCCAAGAAAAGGGCAAGATCTGTTAACCCTTTTGTCATAGGTTTGGACCATGCCCAAGAAGCTACATCTCCCTGAGGAAAAATCCTGGCTGTTACCAGCATGTGGAAAAGCACCACGCACAGGCTGAGACACCCCCTGAGACCAGCAACTGTGGGTGCCCCCAGACTCCCTCTGAGCCCCTGGGGATGTTCTGGGATGCTCTCTGATTCCTACCACGTTCCTCTGACTCCCCACAGCCATGTGTCCCTGTAAGCCCCTCTCAGGGTGACATGACCACTCTGATGACAGCCAGTTAAGTTGGAAAGACCCTCTGCTCGTGGCAAAATGTGACTAAAAAAGCCTTTCTGTTGGGCACCCAGCGCAGAGACCACAGTGACAGATGCACAGGTGAAGAAAAGAAAGGAAACCATGCGCGTATACTTACACCAACATCACCTGCCAGGGCTCTCCCTGGGTTCACTGGGGTTGCTGAAGATGCTTTCCTGAGGCCTCTTGTGAGTGTGTCCTCCCACACGTGCTGTGTCCAGGTGCCTTCCTCGCACCTCAGAGGCACCAAGTCCTCTCCCAAGGACCCTGGTAGCTCTCGGCACTCCTCCCACCTGCCCCAGCTTGCCTCCATCCTGAGGAGGCAGCTTTGACACTCTGCCAACTAAACTGAAGACTTGTCACAGCTCTCTGGAGCTTCAGGGTCACTTGGCAGGTTTGGGGGCAACCTTCCAGAGCCAGCTGGGCTGATATTTTGCCCCACCTCCAGCCACTGCTCCTGTGTTTTACATTTCCTGATAGTAAATGTATTTGATGTGAACACCTGCATGGAACAACAGCATCTAGCTCATGGTTGGCTCTTGTTTGAAATCACCCTTGAGAATCATTAATTCCAAGATGACTCACACCTAAAATCCATCCTCAAGGAGCAGAGCATCGGTGCTGGTGGGACAGAACCTGTCCTTCAGCTGTTCTGGTCTCCTGATGTTCCCAGACCACCCCTGGGGCTGGACACACGAAAAACCGGGATATGCAAGTTTCCTTCCCGATTTGGGGAACCAACAGAGCAACCATGCTCGCAGAGCTGCCCGTGCAGCCCAGAGCCCCACTGATGAAGGACAGCAGGTACACAGTCCCTGGCTAAGGACATTCACATCGGTCTCTGGAGCCGGGATGCCGGCCAAGGAGTGTGTGCTGCATCCCTGCAGCAACGCACAGGCTGTTCTCTGGCAGCATTTACAGGTCTGTTCAAACAGCAGCTCCTGGATCTGCTCTAGGAGCTGCCAGAACAACCCTTGCTGAGGGTTGCTGAGGGCCCAAGCTGATGCCAGAAGTCAGAGATCATCCAAAATGAGGACTTGGCTCCTTGTTTTCTGGTTGGAAGGGGATCTGTTGGTTCTGCAGGGGGAATGGGAGCAGAGGAGAGATGCCAGAGAAACCCCTCTCCTCTCTAATGCTGCAGGGTGGGGATAGGAGGAGGGGGAGGCTGGGGAAGGGGCTCGCACAGAAAGCAGAGGCTGAAACGTACCTGCCTTGATAATCTGAGGTGGGGGCGGCTGGCTGGGGGCCCTGGAGAAGATCATCTTCTTGGAGTCCACCAGGAGACGGCAGTAGCCTGCGATGAGGCAGGCAAAGTTGGTGGCTTCAGGCCACTCCATCAGCAACACCAGGGGCTGGAAGGCAAAGAGAATCAAAGCACATGAGGGCCAGGCTGGCACAGGACCAGTGCTCCAAAGGGCTTGTGCTGGGGCCTCGCACTGGTGTAACTGGTGAGCTGGCTGACACTTTTAGCACCCATGCAGGAAAAAAACCCCCAGCCAGGTGTGCATCCTTGCTCCAGATCACCCAAAAAATTGCTGTGCACAAGAATGCACCTCGCTGCAGCTGTAAATCCCTGCTTGCTGCCTCCCATGAGGATGATGAAGGAGATGGAGCCCCGCAGGGCACAGGCTGGGCATGGCAGGGCCACCATGCGACTGGCTCCTGGTCCTTTGTCTGCATGTCAGTGCTCTACCTGCAAGCACCAGTTTATCCATCAGGTCCTCAGGGAAGGGAGGTTGTGGAGTTTGTGGAGTCTCCAGCTGCCAGAGCCCCTGTTTCACTGCAGGCACCACGTTGCCCTCCCATAAACTACTGCGTCTGCTTCCAGCAAGATGCAGAAGGGGCTAAACCCCATCACAGGCTCCCCCAGCCACCACTCAGAGCCTGTGGATCTTATTTACATCTAACCCTTCAGAAAATTAAATTTGTGCTTAGGAGCAGATGGTGTCTTCTCTTTTAGGAGAGCGTTTATTCGCACGCTAAAAAAGGTCTTTGCCTTAAAGAGAAGAAAAAAAATCAGACACGATCTGTGTGCCTCATACAACCTCACTGCACATTCTAGCAGCAGACATTGGGACTCTCCAGCTCCTGGCTTGTCCTGAGGAGAAGGTCATCTCGCCCAGGGAAGCTGTTGGGCTGGGATTCACTTTTACACTCCCAGTGAGGTCCCATGCACTGCTGGGACCCAGCTGGGCAGCCTGTACCAGCACAGCTTGGTTGAGAGGTCCACCTGTGGTCTGAGCTCCCAGAACTGCTCAAGGTAGACCTGTGAGTTGGAGAAAAAGTTGACAGCACCTTCAATAAAGTTACTGTGTGGCAGCTCTAGCCCTTACTTATCCCTTGCCCAAAGCACCTCTGCCTAAAGGACCTCTGTACCCAGCTACAGGGCTTATCTCAGGCAAGTGGGGGATCTTTAGCTCTTGCTGTGGCTCAGGCTGCCCATCCTGCCATGCTCAAACTCTTCCACAACAACAGCCCTCTAGGACTCACAAAATCTCATTTACCACATCCAGGGCAAACCAAACTTGTTTTTTTTTTTAAAAAAAAAAACCAAACCAACAAACACTTAAGCCTACGCTGTGTGAAAAGCGTAAAAGCTATTTTGGTTTTCCTGTTTTATAACCACAGCAGGTTTCTGGTACCCACTGGCCAGGTCTGCTCTGCCCAACACTTGCTTTTTTCAGCCACTAAGCCAACTCTGGCAAAGGAAGACCTGGCCTTAGAGCACATCACCCTCTGGACCATACAAGGCAATAAATCTGTGTGGGAAGCCATCAGCCCTGGGCAGAGCCGTGCAGGGCTGGCAGGGGCTGGTTCCTCCTAGGGCCGTGGTAAAGAAGTTCCCTCCTTGGCCTCTGTGCAGGAAGAGAAAGGAGGAGAAATAATCCGATGGGGAAGAGAACCTGACAAGCAAAGGCACTTTGCTGAGAGGTTCTGCCCCTGCCCACTTGATGAGACCCTTTCTGCATCATGGAAAATAAACCTGAGATGACACAGATCCAAGGGAAAGTATCAAGAAAGTATCAAGAAAGGAGAGAAGAGATTCTCCACATAGCTCGAAGGAGGCAGGCATGCAGTGGTGAGGGGGGGTGACACCTCTTAGCCCAACTCCAGTCTTGACATAGGTGATGAAAGGAAACCATGTGTTCTGTCGTATGAAGCATCCTTAAAACAAGTGCCTTCTACATAGGGCCAAGCATTCTTGGGTTTTTTCAAGCCATCTGTTGAATAAGGAGTCATTTGCACGTTTCCCCCGCTCTGTTATGCAGCAGTGAGGGTTTGAGTGCTAGCAACTAGAAAGGAACCAAATGACAAGGGGAGGGAGGCAATAGCTGATGAGTATCCACTACTGGGAGATTAAATGAAGAGGCTGAGGTGGGTTGAGAATTTCCTTTCAAAAAGAAAAACCAGGGGGTTAGTTTCCACCACATGCAAGTCACACACCAGAGATGCACAGCTGGCTCTTGGGGACACCAAGGCTGAGTGGCACAGAGTCATTGACCTTCACAGGTCAAGGAGAAGGGGTAATGGTTTTAAATTGGAAGAGTGGAAATTTAGATTGGATATTAGGAAGAAATTCTTTCCTGTGAGGGTGGTGAGACACTGGGACAGGTTGCCCAGAGAAGCTGTGGCTGCCCCATCCCTGAAGGGGTTCAAGGCCAGGCTGGATGGGCTTGGAGCAACCTGGTCTGGTGGGAGGTGTCCCTGCCCATGGCAGGGAGGGTGGAACTGGATGATCTTTAAGGTCCCTTCCAGCTCTAACCATTCTGTGATTCTATGATTCACTGCTTCCCTTCAGCCTGTGGTGCAGCCCCAGTACCCCAGCTGGGTACCAGTACCTCTGCATCCCAGCCCTACTTCCATCTTTGCTCAGATCCCTCTGCTCTGGGATGCTCCCGCCCATCAAGAGATGGGAGTGTCGGTCCTTGCTGGCAAGAAGCTAACCCCCTGGATTAGTCCTCCTGAAGGGAAACAGGACTAAGACCCAAACACCCCGACTGGTGTTCCTTGCCTACAAATAAAACACATGCAATGCATCGAGATGCCATGAGCTCCCTGCCAGGTCTCCCAGCCAGCCCAGACTCCAGCCTGGCTTCCAGCAATCAATGCGTGGCACCACTGGGGTTAATTGTAGAGCTCTGCTCTGAAAAAAAAAAGGAATCTTAATACCGATTAGCATTATGGCTTAGTGAGGGGTCTTACAAACGATTACTCTCACATCCTGGCAAGCAAGCGGCGGGAGAGTTCTCTAATTGTCAGGCATTCAAATATTGTTATTAAGGATTAAATCACTTCAGGGGCAGCTTGAAGCTGTCCACCCGCGCCTCGGGCAGAGCTCCTGCAAGCTCCCCACAGCCCAAGAGCCTGCGCTGCCGGGGCTGGTTTTGTGATTGCATTATTGGCTGTTTAAAAAGATATCGCATGTGAGCAAGAGCTGCTGCAGCCCCTGAAGCTGCTCCAGGGGCTGTGCATCTCCCCTGGCCTCGGTGGCTTCCCTGCAGCTCACTAACAGATGGTCTGGCTGTAGCCCCTTCCCCACGTGGGGTTACGAGTCTGGATCTCTCTCTTTTCCACTCACCTAGTGAATTTTTCCAAGGCCACAGCAGCTCAGCTGCCTTTGTGATGTCCACTCTGCCGCCACAGCAACAGGTCTGAAAGTGGTTCGTGGGGTCAAGAGGCAAAGAGGCAGCACAACCACAGCAGCCTTGCTTCCTTGGGAAATTGGGCTCCAAAGAGGAGGTATCAGGGATGGCAGCTAAGAGGGATGTTATTTTTTAGACGTCGGCAATCTTGGTCAGCCTGTTCCACACAGACAAGGGTCCCCAAGGGGATGGGCTCATGTAACATCCCTCTCTCCCCCTCTGATTTTTTTAACTCGCTGCTCAATCTCAGCCAGACCTGACAAAAAGGCAACAACCCGAAAGAGCATAAATCTTCATCAGTTTTCTAAACCCGGCGGTGCGGTAGAGCAGAGAGACTTCTGTGAGCAGTCAGAAGGCTGAGAAGGATGCAAAAGGAGCACACCTGGTGTCATTCCTCTAAGACCTGCTCCCTGCCCTGTCAGCACTGATTTTTTTAGAAGCTGCCACAAAATGTGGTACCTCTTTCCCAGCTGCTAATCGGGAGATGGTGTTAATTACCGATGGGGAAGAAGTTATTAGCTAGGATAACCCTCTAGTTATCCTCCTGCCACACACTGATGGCATGTCTCATGTCAACTAGCCCATCCTTTTCCTCCTCCTCACTGGTGCATTCTCACTGTGACAGTGACAGGGGCTCATACCTCGGTGGCCCTGAGGGATCTCTTTCTGAGATGCCAATGCAGAATCACAGAATCGTAGAATTGTCTAGATTGGAAGGGCCCCTTAAGATCATGGAGCCCAACCATCAACCGAGCACTGACAAAACCACATCTCTAAGCACCGTCTTTTAGATACCTCCAGGGATGGTGACTCAGCCACTTCCCCTGGCAGCCTGGGTAGACAGAAATGCCTGGCTGATTTTTGTCAGGGCAGCAGCACCTTTAGGATAAAAGCTGGTTTTACACAGAAGCAAATTTACTAAGATAATCCTAACTGCTCTAAAAATGCCAAACATCAGATTCCCAGCAGGACGCACAGGTGAAGGTTCATCCCTGACCTGTAATATGCCAACATGAAAAGAGACAGATTTTAAAGAGAATGCTCTTTCTCCACTTAAATGCATAGTACCAGGCTGAAATTATTGATGTTTCGATCTTTCACTCATGCTGGTTTTCTAGATTTCCCAGTCCTAATGAGAAAAGGACATTTTTTCACTTAGAGTTTGCCACTTGGCGACCAATGTCTCTGGAAAGTGAAGAAAAAATACATTTATATTGGATATAAGAGATGACTTTTCCATTAGCTTATTAAAGATATAGTGCTTTTTCTATTATACCCTGCCTTTAAATCAAACATCCTTTGGAATCCTTCTGGAGGATATTCTCCTGTTCAGACAGAGGTGAAGAACTTCTGGAGGAAATTTTATAGCCAGGGTTATGCCAGAGGATCTTAACAGAGCCCCCACATTTAAATTAATTTATGACCCGATCTATGCATGCTATAACCCTTAAGTTTATGTGCATTTCCTTTTAATCTCCTGCCTTTATCACGTACTTTGGGATTTACCCTGCTTCTTTTAATGTAGTGCAGGAGAAAGGTGGGAGATGAATTTACATAATGTATGTTCCTTGGCTTGAGGTGTGCTGCCAAGTTTATATTTAATAATACAGGCATCTGGGCCTAACGAGACAGCAGTCAATTTTTCACTTGTACATTGACCTTTCCATCCCTCCCTTTAAGCATTATTAACTCAGTTCTATCAATACGAGGCTGCCTGTGATTAGGACCATTATTTCCCATTTGTTGATCAATAAACCTCCTGCCTTTGTTAGCAGCAGAACTGCAGGTTTCTGCAGCAGCGTCTCCTTCCTCGGGGTCTGAGCAGCTTCTGCTTCTGCTGGGTGAACGTCCTTGTTCCTTGCATGGTCCCACAACACGTCATGGCAGATGCGTGTCTCCTTCTCTCCTCTTTGATGGTCCCTTGTGATTGCTTCTCTGGCCCGGGGAAGGTGCAGATCCAGCCTATACCCACTCATTGCTCTACAACTGCCACCCTGACTGGCTTTCATCCCCCTCATGGCTACTCAAAGAGCTCTTTCTGGGGGGATCTCTAATAACCAGAACCTTCTACCACTTTTCTTCCATGCTTGCTGCTGGTTGAAAGAAGTTCTCAGAACTCCCAAGGTTGCAGCACTGCTGGGCTGCGCTCACCCCCACAGCGCTGGATGCTGAGGTCTGTTTATTTGTGGATATTTTTTTATTTTTATTTTTTTAAATAAACAAATGAAATTTGGCTTCTCAGTCTTGGAAAACCATCCTCTCCACATGTTGTGTTTCTGGCTCCCAGCCTGGTGCCCGCGAGCATCACTATGGATGGCACTGGGGCTGGCACACGCTTTGCTTTACATCCCACTGGAAAGGCTTTGTGAGGGGGGAAAACTGCATCCACACCTCCCACCCCAGGTATGGAGCCAAAGGAAATCTCAATCCCTCCTCCTCTCCCACGAGATGACAGTGTTTCAGAATGGCTTAACGCAAACAAAGATGAATCCAGCTCAGGGAAACACAGCCTTTAGGTCCATCAGCGCTGCAAAGCCTCGCTCTCCTGGTTTGAGGTAAAACAGAATCAATTTTCTGTTCAGTAATTTTACATTTTGTTTTTGGCTGGACCTCTTCTAACTAACTAANTGGGAACTTGATATGGTTATATATATATATATATACACATATGTACATATATATATATGTATATATTGTATCTATTTCATTATTTTCCTCTTTTATTTTCAGTATCAATACTTCATTGAAGTAGTTTAATTAATTCTAAACTTGTAAATCTCCTTATCTCTTCTTCACCTCTTTTTTTGCGGGGGGAGGAGGAAGGACCATCTGTCAATATGGTTTTGGTAAATTTGGTTGAAACCACCAGTATGCCGGTGCCCCTGGGACACTGACATCAATAGCCAGATTCCCGTCATAGCAGCAGCCGGGGACCTTTCTGAATTAATTTTTTCCTTTGTTTTCCTCTGCCGAGCCTTGATCTTGGCTGAAGCGCCGCTTGGCTGCGGGCCCTGCTGGGAGACATGAAGTCAATTACCCCAGTGCCTTTGATTGGATTGCGCTTGGCGAGCGGTCAGCTGCTGCCTGCTCCTGCCCTGCAGCCTGGCACGGGGACCGGGCACAGCCTAGGACATCTCCTTCCTCACGTTGCAGATGCTTTTCCAGGCTCAGGCCATCCGGCTGCCCTCCCAATGTTCCTCATTCATCCCCATTCAGAGGGCTTTGGCAGCTTTTTTTTGCCAGTGTCAAGACTGTTAATAATAAAAAGCCTGGTGGTGTGTGGCCACGTAAATCAGAAAGGGGAAATGCTCCATCTGAAAAGGCACTTCAGTAAGAACAAAACCTCTGCTTCTGCTGGAGCTGCGGAACCATGCAGCCAAGGGTGCAACCTGGTGGAGCGACCCAGCTGGACGTCAGGAGCCGGCTCTGAGGTGCCCATGGAGCTGAGCAGATCTCTCCAGGCTTCTTAGGCTGAGGAGCCTCTCTGCATCCCAGCAGTAAGCTTGCCCAGATGCCAGGCAGGAGATGCTGGATCCCAGGATGCCAGGAGGTAGAAGTGGACTTCGCAGTCCTCCGCTGGGGGGATGCATGTCTGGATGCCTACATCTCAGCTGGCTCAGAAGCATGGGCTGCTCTCAGACGCTGCTCCCAGGTGATACCACGTGCCACCAGCCTGTCCCCAGCAAATCTACGAGCTCCAGAATCAATGCTCAAACACCGGGAGGAAGAGCAGAGAAGCGGTGGCCCCAGCAGAAAGGGGACTTTTCCAGATGGGAATGACCTCATGATCCTGCACAACACCCACACGGCTGCAGTACAGCTGGGAAAGGACCATCTTGCCCCCAGCCACATGCTGTGAAGTTTCTCAGCATTTCCAAGCAAACCTGCCCCACTCCCTCCATGGCTATGGAGGCAAAACCTCCCCCTCTCCTCCCAGCAGCTCCCTTGCACATTGCAGGGAGTAAAAACCCTTCTCGGACCCAGCAGCAGAAGGCTGGAGACATTTGTTCCTCTGTCCCAAGGTTGTGCAGCTCCTCTATGAGGGGTCCTGCCACCATTTGCCTCCTCTTGCCACCCTCGCAGTGGCAAACAGCTAAAGCAAGCAAAGCAGAGGCACCAGCCCTGGGCTTGTGTCCCAGATGGGCTGCTTTAAACAGAAACCAAAGCTGAGGATGGAAAAGCTCCCAAAACAAACCAATTAACTACCCAGTGAATAATTTATGAAGACAAACACCGTTTCTTTTCCTCCTGAACTAAATGCAAATGGTTTACGATCTCCTTAAGCCTGCTTGTTACCTGAAAATCTTCCTCGGCTCCTTCCCGGCAGGTCCATCTGGTCTGTGGTTGCAGACACACGTTTGAGCTGGTGGGGTCGGGATGTGCAGACTTCGTGGCTGGTGGCTGCCCCGTGAACTGATACCCCCACTATTTTTATTATTTTTTTTAAAACCCTTAGGATCAACTCCCCAACACGGATAAACCTGGTGCTCAGAAATTTGCAAAATGGCTTTTCTGCACCAATCCCTTACCCGTCACTGAACATCTGCCGTTTCCACAGTAACCCAGCGAGCAGCTGCGAGGGGCCACCGCCACCCCACGGGTTCAAACCTGTCTCCCCTGCATCCTGCATCCCTGCCGTTACCTGGGCAACGCAGCGGAACCGCCCCAACTCCAGCATCCCACAGAGCATCACTGGGCATCAGGGTGCCACAGCCCTGGAGGGACACCCCCACCCTCTCTGCCATCCATGAGGCTCCGAGGGGCTTCCAGGGACGATATGGATTTGAGTGCAGGTCCCCAGGGCAGCCAGGATGCTACTTGGAGCAAAACCCTCTAAGGTTTTACCCCTCGCAGCAGAAATGGATTTATTGGCAACCCAGGGCTTTAGCCAGCGAGACGTTCAGCATGAAAGAATAATTGCAGAAAGCAGATTAACACGGCGAAGTAATGATCTTTTTTGCCTGCTTTTCTTAGCTTGCCTCATCCATCCATCGCTGTCCTGCGTAGGATTAGCATATGCCTCATTCCGGAGCAGACGTTCTGGCTTGAAAACCCAGCCCTTTGGATAACGGTTAAATGAAGACTGATAACGGCAGCCTCTGCACTGGCGGGGTGCTGTCGAGCCTGCCGAGATTCACAAATGGGATGCTTGCCCCGCTCCAGGCAGGCCGAGGGGCTTCTGGAGGATGTCGGCAGCTGCCTGGAATTTCTCAGGGAGATAAAACCCTCCATGCGCACGTACATGCTTGCGGGAAGTTGTATGTGAGCTGCCTTTTCTATGATTTCCTCCAGCAACGGAGAGGCTGGATGGAGGGGATGTGGGAGAAAGTCTGCTCCTGTGGCAGGAAAGGGCTTAGTGGTGTTAGGGAGTTAATTACCGCCGCAGAGCGCGGCCGAGGGGAGCAGCGCCGCAGGATCCATGGAGAAGCCACGTGGGAATTGCCACCTAATTTATAGCAGATGGACGTCAGCATCACCTCAGCCTCCAGCACATCTGCTGCTCCTGCAGCCGGTCTCAACTGGGGAGGGGACAACTGCCCTCTCCCACATCAGGGAGGGGACGGTGGCATCAGAGGGGTCCATGCACCCTGCCACCAGCTGGCTGTGTGCTGGGGGCTGAGCTGATGCTGCTGAGATGTCCACGGAGCTACGTGACAGCGGGAACACATCGTGCTCCCAGTGAGCCACCAGCAGTCAGTCACAGGGCTGTGACCACCCTGTTATTAATGTTGTGATTTATACAGACATATCCAGGGGGCACAGGCACCAGGAGGAACCAGAGAGGTTACTTGTGGCGTGGATGACATCCCTTGGTTATACCTGCTCTAAAAGCAGTAAGGAGACCCCCTGGGCACAGCCCAGGTAGATGGAGGGGCTGGGCAAGGAGGGCTTCCATCTGCCCAGGCTGCAGGGGGGACAGGTTTGAGGATTTTGAAGGGCAGGGACAGGCACAGCAGGACACCAGGACTTCACCTGGACAACCACTGACCTCAGTGGGATGCAGAAGAGGGGACATTACAGGTATAAGAGTTGTCCAAATGTCCACTGAATTACAAATGCAAAAAAAATTTAAAAAGAAAAAAAAAAAAAGAGAGAAAAGGAAAAAAAAAAGGCTTCCCAGATGTTGTGGTTTAGGCCAGACTGGCCAAAAATGAGATAAGAGATGAGACTTGATGCTGTTGGAGGGGTCAGAAGAAGCAAATGGGACAAGGATGAGCGTGGCTCTGGCAGAGGCTACTGGGGCGTTACTGCAGCTCAGCAGAGCTCCTGGACCAGGCACAGTGGCAGCAGGAAAACAGACTTGGAGGAATTAATGAGCCTGGTGGGAGGAAGTGCTAAAATCCCCCAGGAGAGGAGGCAGCAGGAGAATCCTAAACAAACCCACCATGATTACATCTGTGAGGCTACAGCTGAAATAGGGAGCACTGGGAAGGGGCTGCAGAGCCCCGTAGAGGAAGAACTGGGCATGGGGAGGCAGCAAAACCGAGGGTGTCCTGGAGCAGGGACACAGCTACCTGCCCGAGAGTCAGTGTCCTGAACCCCCAAAAGGTGAGCACTGAACCCCCCACCACAGCCTCTGCGCTGGCCCCTTCACGGCACCCGTGCCTACCTTGGCATCCAGGATGCTTGTCTCCACCCGGGCCACCCCTTGGTTCTCCCTGAACAGCTGGATCTTGCTGACTTTGCTGAACTCTGACAGCACCGTGGTGAGGTTGGTCTTCAGGTCGATGACATGGCTGATGCCATGCCGGGGTCCCACCAGAAGCGTGGTGGCCGGCTGCTTCTCATCCTGGTACCAGCACATGGGGAAAGACAGATGGACAGGGGTGAAGAAATGCACCCTGAGGCTGCACCTGGCTCTCTCCATGGAGCCAAGTCTCAATGTCAAGCTCTGCCAAGTCCTGGGTGGCTTTTGCAGAGCAGCAGGTGAAGCTGGTGCCATGAATCCCCCTCCCCAAGCCTCTCCGCAGAGCTGGGAAGGGTGTGCAGGATGCCAAGACTATTTAAAAATAAAGCACCCCACGGACTGTCCACATGAAATATTCAGGCCTGCTGGTGTCACTACAGAGAGGTAACAGCATGTTACAAATCTGCCTGATCTGACATTGCCTCTGAGAGGAGGAAGCAGAGAAAGGAGTGAATGTATTTTAGAAGAGAAGACTAGAGCCTGAAAATAGAGATCTTTCTTGCCCAGGAAGGATGCTTCAAGCCGGCCCTGGAGGTGAAGAGGAGCCGAGCAGACCACTGCGGAAGAGAATAAGGGAATAATTTTTTACCACTTCCACATGGTTCAACTCCTGAGCTGGTTCAGAGTCATTGCTTTGGTGTCAGAGATGAACAAAAAAGGCAGGACACCCACACCAGAGGCGAGTTGCCCACCTCTGCCCACCAAGACAGTGTCAGAGGCAGGCTCCAACCACTCAGCCATGGCTTCCACCAGACACCGCATGGTTCTGCCTCCATCAATTTCCTACAGGCAGCTGTCTGAGCTGTGAGGAGTGGTGGAAGGAGAGCAGATTAAAGGTTGCAAGAGGTGGAGCCCAAGAGACAAAGCAAGGGAAGCACCAAGACCTTGGTGGGGAGGGTAAAGGGAAAGGTGGCAGAGAGGTGACACTTACATGGAGACCCCTGGATGGAAGGTGGAGCAAGAGGGATGGAGAGGCGAGCCAGGCAGTGGGGAACCTTAGTGGGACCACCCTTCTCCTGTTTGGCTTGATGGCTTTCCTCCTGCCGTTGAGAAAGTGAGGTGGCTTGGGTGAGGGGTGGAGATGCCTCTGATGGAGGTGAGAGAGGAGTGGGCCACACCAGTGGCATCTTCCAAACAGTGGTCAGGCTGGACCACTGCTGACCGAGACAGTAAGGCCAGCAAAGCCATTCCCTGCATGGACAATCTGGGAACGTACTGGCCTTTGCCATGGGTGGCCCCACTCTGAGATGATTGGCAGGATGCTGTCAGGGAAGGACCAGGCCATAAGTTTGAAAATACTCTGACTTCATTGAGCAGATAATCTTGTTGTCCAAAAGGCTGGCAAGAACAGAGATGTCCCTGACCCTGCAAAGCTGAAGATCTGATCTACTATTGTCAGAAGCAGCTCTGAATGCTTTTCTGGATGGGCTTGGACCCCAGCAGGGCAAAGCAAGAAGTGGAGGGAAGTAACTTCTGTGGGAGCCACATCTCCCCTGATTCTCCCCGCCAGCGCACACTCAGGACCAGCTCCCAGGACCTCCCAGCCCATTCTGAATTACCGTACCAGTCCCACTGTGTTGAAGAGGACCCCAGCAAAGGTGGGCAGCTCATTCAGGATCCTCAGGTACTGCAGCTTCGCCTGGGCCGTGGAGACCTGACAAAACACATCACATGGGTGATCACCACCAGCACAAGGGGGAAGAAATGCAAGAGGCCGGTGCAAGATTAGGAGCTCCCAAGAAGGAGTGGGCAGCTTGGGGGACCATGGGCTGTGTTGGCAGCGAGCCTGGGGGCTTGGCATGGGGTGGAGGGGGTCTCTGCTCCCCTGCCCGCCTGAGCAGATGCTGGGAGGTTACTCAGAGCAGAGGCACAGCCAGGAAGGAGCCCAGACGCTTGATGTACAACCCCTTTGGGGGATGTATAATCCCACTCCCCCCATGATGTATAACCCTCCCGGAGAGCTCTGTTGGCTACAGGGATGGAAGCAGAGGCTCAGCAGCCTCCTCCAGAGCTTTCCAAGCCCAGAAGCAGAGATAACAATAAACACAGGCTTAACGGATGCATGCTGCTTCGGCCAAGCTGAGAGCCGACTCTTGGCTGATCTCACCCCACTGATCCTCACTGCAGTCCCCAAAATCCACATCAGCTCTTGGAAGTGGATTCAGGAGAGAGCGGCAGCATGGCTGTCACCTCAGGATTTATCTCCCATCCCAGGGGATTCAAGCAGCAGTAACAGCTGAGCAGCCAGGGACAAGAGGATGGCTGGGGCCACCCCCACCAGCCCTGAGCCATGGCTACGTGGGTTGGGCTCACCTTGGTGCCACCAGTCTGGTTCTGGTGGGCTTTGAGCTGCTGCGAGAGGGATTTTCGGAGGCTCTTCTCTTTGATGAGCTGCAGGAGCGAGGGGGGCAGGAAGGGCTCCAGACCCCATTCCTTTCTGTGGAGAGGGAAACCTGTCTGAGCATCCAAACCAGGGACCCCACTGATGGGCAGAGAGGGCCAGCAACCAGGGACGGTGGCCAAAAGCATCCTCTTGCTGTCAGAGGGAGCTGGACCCACACCAGCACTTCCTTGGTGTCACAGCTGGATGGGATCCCTGGCTGGGGTCACAGCCACCAGCACCAGGCTGGGGAACGCAGCGGTGCCAGGCTCTGCAGCCAAGCCCAGCTCTCGCTCATCTTCATGTCAGGTTAGGAGATGGCAGGGCAAATCCCCAAATCTCTTTTGGGTCCTCCCTTTTGGCCACCTCCTCCCTTCCTCCCCATGCACGCTGTGCAAGGTCAGCCTGCACAGATGGTCTCCATATGGATTTAAGACCACCAGGAGCTGTAGGAGAGCTGAGCCAGGGCTGCATGGCTTGGTGATGGGCTGAGGTTAGGCAGCCCCAGTGCCTTCTCCTTGTTTTGGATGCCAGATGGAAAATCAGCCCAAGTTCCCAATGAAATGACCCTGGGTTTGCACCAGGTATCTTCACCAGCCCTGGCAAGGATGCTGGATGTCAGCATGCAGGGGTCTTATGTGGTCCCATGGTGGGACCAGGGGCTGTGTGTCACTGCTGCCAAGCCTGTGAGCCACCAGCCAGGACATCTCACGCTCAGCACCTCAAAATGTTGCTGGGAGCACCCCAGTTACACAGGGCTGTGAGCAGGAGCGCAGAGACAGGACACAGAGGGATGCATGGTGGTGTAGGGAGCGGGAAGACAACTCACTCCACGTTCTTGAGGGAGACCTTCTGGCTGGGGCGGGTGGCTGAGACAGTGATGTAGATGTGGAGGGCAGCCAGCCCCAGCAGCATCTCTGGCTTGGGGTCTGTGCCGAAGCGCTCTCTGATCACATCGTTGCGGCTCTGCAGGAGGGAGGAGAAGGTGTTCTCAGACAGCCACAAGGACAGGGCACCCGCCACCTGAGGGATGGCTCCACAGGGCCCATCCTCGGCAGATGTGTGGACCACAAGCACCATAAGCTCCTGGTTCCTAGGGACGAGTCCTCTACCTGGATGTACAGGTACTCAAACGCTGCAGGATCCCGGCGCAGCAGCTCCACCGGGTCCTTGGGGAAGAAGCTCACACGGAAGAGGCATCTCATGCCATGGTAGTGTGTCCTCTGCACAACCTGTGGCAGGAGCAGAGGAGACCAGTGAGCCCAGGAGCTGTGTATATTTGCCTGCAGGTCACGAGACCCCTTTCTCTTCCCTGGGGGGAGATCTGATATTTCTTCCTGCACCACTCCATCCTTTAACCCGGGGAACAGCCCAGCCCTCCTTAGTGTGACAGCTTTGCTTGGTGTTGCAGAGGTTTGTCACCAAGGTTAATGCTTTCTCCACCATCCCCATTTTATTCACGCAGTGCCAGCTTCCTGGCAGGTCTCCTGGGCAAGGCGAAGAAGTTCATGAATGCTGTCTGCAGCTCCCCAGGCTGAAGCAGAGAGCATCTTCACAGTGCTCTCGGGGTGGGATGGGTAAAACTCTGATCACCTTTCTCTTTGGCCACCCTTTGCACCCCCAGCCCACAGGACCATGCCAGAGGCAAGGAAAGGCTACTCCACCCCATGGCAAGTCCCATGCTGATGGGAGAAGAGCCTCCCTGTGTCCTCCCATTGGCCATGGCCACCCCAGTGCCCTCCCACAACCAGCAGCTTACGTGGGCCAGCGGCTGTTTGTCCTGGAGCAGCAGGAATCGGTGGCTCTGCTCCGGGCTGGAATATTCCAGGACCAGGGCAAAGTGCTCGATATGCCTCAGGGACAGGCGGTCCTGCAACGTCACCATCACGTCCTGCAAAGGCCACGGATAGGCTTGGGTGCAGGGCAGTGGCCCCCTCCCAGGGTGGGAACTTGCACCCACAGTGCTGAGAAAGTCCACGGGGTGGTCCTCAGCCACTGCCAGGCAAAGTGACAGCAGGAGGTGACCAGAACCCCCAGCATCTCGGGTAACACTGGGATGTTTTGGACGGGGGCTGCAGGGAGCTGGTCCCTGGCAGGAGCATCCAT
>VXBW01008148.1:224414-239750 GCA_013400375.1 Thinocorus orbignyianus
TGTGTGTGTGTGTGTGTGTGTGTGTACAGATCTTGCACCGAACAGGCAGCCTCGGGAGACGGAGTCTCTCTTGTTTGTTGACAGGAGACGGGCGCATCTCAGCAGCCACACGCCTCCGCGCCCACGAGTCACCTGAAGGCACGGGCACAGGGACATGGAGCTGCTCCTGCGATGGCACAGCATGCCACGTGTGCCCTGTGGTCCCTGTGGGATGCAGGTAAGCACGCTTCCCCGTGGGATGCAGGCAGGTGTGGTCTCCCATGGGATGCGCGCACACGTGGTCCCCCATGGCACATGGGCTCCCGGAGTCCCCATGGGATGCACACACACACATGGTCCCCCCGTGGAACATGGTCAGGGGTACTGGGAATGCCCTAAGGACCTCCCTTGCACCATGCCAAATGCCACCCAAGAGCTTGCCCATGGCACAAACCCCTGCTGGTCACCCATCAGGTTGCCCACTGGCACGTGGACGCCGGGCAGCACTCACCCAGCTGTGGCAGAAGAAGGAGAGCAGATGCCCAGATACCAGCGCAGCCTTTCAGTCCCTGGTGTACCAGATGGGACCAAATTACCAGCAAGAGCGAGATGCTCAGCACCCACCTGCTGTGTGGGTGCCCCCGGCCACCGGCTTGGCTTTCCCACGGCGTTTGGAACGCACCGGTAAGGTAGAAAAACACCCCAACAGGTTTCTAAACCAGTCTAAATGATCTCGCAATTGTCAATGTCATGAGTTTGCTTCATCTGGAGCCAGCACACTGGCCATGTCCCTTGTACGGCTCCCAACGGAGATACTGGTGGGGCTGCTGCTGAAGGCACTGGCAGGCATCTAGGCACCGAGCTTCATAGCAGCAAACCTGAGCCTCCCAGAACTGCACAGAGGAATCTGACAGTTTTCTGAGTGCCTGCTGTAGTAATCAGCTTGATCAGCCCGTGCAAATCAGTTTCTGTTTGGAACCAGCCTTATTTAACCGGAGCTGCTCACTATTTGCCTTCCCGAGTTTTCACACAGATCAATCTTCCCCATTTTCAGGTGTGAAAGACAACCTAGGCAGGGAATGGTTTCACTTGCCCCGGCACAGGACCCAGCTCAGCACCCGCTGGGCAATTTCTCAGCTTAATCCCTCCTGCCCGAGTTGACGTCGTTTCCAAAAACAAAGGGGCTTAGGCTCTGAAAATCCATCTCCTCCGGCAATGGATTATGCCATTAGATCATTCCAGAAACTTACAGGAGTGTTTGGATAACCAAATTTACACAATTTAGCCCTCGGTGTCCGCGGGTTCAGGAGGGGAGCCCGTTTTGAATATGCAAATCAGCCACGCACAAGGAGATTCATTCTGTAAAGTGCGAGCTGAAAAAGCAATGCCAGTTCTCATCCGTTTCTGGCTGACATTTTATTCAATAGGCTATTCATTTGCCCCGCCATCCCCGGCAGCAGCAACAACTGCCTCTCCAACCTCCCAGAACTCACTGCGAGCACCTTTCCCGGGAGCCAAACCAGGGGTCCTGGTGCCTTGGTGGGATGTAACCCTACCCATCCTCCTGGGAGCCTTGTCCTTCTCTGCCTGGCAGTTCATGAGCACTTGGGGCAGGGGTTCCCCCCAATAGCTGTGTTTTGGAGGAATCATAGAATCACAGAATGGTTAGAGTTGGAAGGGACCTTAAAGATCATCCAGTTCCAACTTCCCTGCCATGGGCGGGGACACCTCCCACCACACCAGGTTGCTCAAAGCCCCATCCAGCCTGGCCTTGAACACTTCCAGGGATGGGGCAGCCACAGCTTCTCTGGACAACCTGTTCCAGTGCCTCACCACCCTCACGGGAAAGAATTTCTTCCTAATATCTAATCTAAACCTCCCCTCTTATACTTTAAAACCATTACCCCTTGTCTTATCACTACACTCTCTGACCAAGAGTCCCTCTCCAGCTCTCCTGTAGCTCCCTTCAGATCCTGGAAAGCTGCTCTAAGGTCTCCCCAGAGCCTTCTCTTTTCCAGGCTGAACAGCCCCAGCTCTCTCAGCCTGTCCTTAGGAGGAGACTGATTGCATCAGCAGTGCTGAAGGTGTTGGGACAACAGCCCGTCCCGAGCTGTTCTACGCCACATCCCCAGCGTTGGCTCCAAGGAGACATGTCTTCCAGCACGGACTGATAACACCAAATGGACACAAAACCCCCAAACCTCATCCTCGAGTCTGATCCTTCCAGGGATGCAGAAGCTTGAACCCTCTTTTGAACCACTGCGACAGGGGCACCCCAAACTCCTGGGAGAGCCTGGGCTGGAGCCTGAGCCAACCCATGCAGACTCCCGAGCTCCATGGACCCTGGACCAGGCATTTTGGTGTGCTGTACCCCAAGATGTGCACAACCCTACCAGCGAGTGAAACCCCTGGGGACACAGACAGCTCTGCCCAGAGCCCAGGGCTCAGAACTTTCTCACTGCCTGTCCTGCTTGGATTTGTCTCGCTCCCTCCTACCTGTTCATCTCCAGAGCCCTGCTGTGCTGATCTGCAGGGGCTTTAGCTTGCCGTCCACTGGGCTGGACTGTCTCAGCCCCAGCCAGGGCAGGCACAGAGGGCAGGTTTCAGAAGCTGTGCTCCTAACAGTCCCAGACCAGGCTTGCAGGGCAGTCCTTAAACCCTAAAATGAGTTTTCCCCAAGGGGACAAACCCCTCTGGCAGAAGGAAAAGGGGATGTCCTGATGGGGACAGGGCTGCAGGGCAAGGAGCTGGGAAAGGAACGCGTGCATGACGCAGGCAGCTGCCCTGGGAGACCACAACGGGCACAGCTCTCCCCACCAACTGCACTGCTCTCCTTGTATTTTATTCCCCCCCTCCCTACTCTCCTTTTCTCCAATTTATCTTTTTGACACGTTCAATGATGCTCCTGCAGCCGGAAAACAATAGAGACAGAGTTTCAGCCAAGGCAATTTGGGAGCTGCATCAAAGCTAAAATAACCTGGGCACAGAGCAGCAAAAACAAAGCAACCCAGGGATGGGGGGACAGAGCAGTGTGGGTGCCCTGTATCCCCTCTGCAACTCCGACCACCTGGCTGGCCATCATGGGGGACATTGAATCCCACCAAGAAGCTCAGCGTGTCTTGATCTCCCCTGCTCACCTACCATCCCCTTCTGGCCCTGGCAGCATCATTTCCCTCCCCTCCCCATGGATGCAAGCCCCCTCCCCACTGCAAAGCCAGCCCGCGCAGCTGCAGCTAAATACCTGCTTGCCCGGCACACCGGCTCCGTGCTCTGCATAGCAAGCACCAGCTTTTGCTTTCCCTGACCTTACAGCCCTGCAGAGCAACCCAAACCTTCCAGACAGATATTTCTTTCTCCCTACAGATGCTACTCTGCTGCTGCATGAAGGAGATGGGAGGGGTGGACAGACAGAAAGACAGGCGAAAGGTGGATGAGAGCCGATTTCTGCCAAGCAAATATCGTACCTGAACTCTTAACAAGACACAACCCACAGCAGGATTCAGCCTGGAAACAAACGCAGCTTCTCAGCCCCACCATCACGTCCCCATCGCTCAGCCACCATCCCAGGAGGGAGCAGCCCACGGCTGCCCCCCCAGCGCCCACCCCAAATACATCTCATGGCCAGGACAGGTAGAGCCAGGCAGCTCCTGAGATGCGGACAGGCTGTGCGTGCCGAAAAGCAGCCGGGCAAAACGCAGGCTGATGCTCTGCAGGACAAGCTGAGCGTGGCTGACACGTTGCTCAGTCTCTTGCAGACCTCCTGAAAGCAGAGCTGTCAGAGCCTGTCTTGTTCCAGCTCCCTGCCTCTCCCGACACACCGGTAATCCTGCTTCGCCGTACGTGTTCCCGGTTTGTTTCTCTCCGAGGGTGAAAGGGTTTGAGCACCGGGAGCCTCACTACTCTTGGAAAGCATCAAGAGGACCCGGCAGAGCAGAGAAATGAAAGGCGTGGGACTGCAAGCATCCTTCTACCCCGAGGCAGGTCCATGATGCTACCTTATGCCCCAGAGCTCCTGCCAAGAGGCATGTGGTCCACACATGCTCACGTCCTTGGTCAAGTTCTGGGGGCTGGTGGAGGCAGCAATATGTCCTTCTGTTCCTGTATTTCACACGGGAAACTTCACATCCAGCTGCAGGGTTAACTATATATGTTAGGGGTGGACCTGCTGGAAAGCACTTCTGAGCAGAAGGATCTGGGGGTCCTGGTAGATAATGAACTCTCCATGAGCCAGCAATGTGCCCTTGTGGACAAGAGGCCAACAGAATCCTGGGCTGCACAGGGAAGAGTGTGGCCAGGAGGTCGAGGGAGGTCATTCTCCCACTCTGCTTTGTGCTGGTGAGACCACAACTGAAATACCGCCTCCAGTTCTGGGCTCCCCAGTTCAAGAGAGACAGGGAACTGCTGGAGAGAGTCCAGTGCAGGTCAACAAAGATGATTAAGGGACTGGAGCACCTCCCTGATGAAGAAAGGCTGAGAGAGCTGGGACTCTTTAGTCTGGAGAAGAGAAGGCTGAGGGGAGACCTTAGTGATGCTCATAAGTGTCTGAAGGGTGGGTTGAAGGAGGATGGAGCTGGACTCTTCTCAGTGGTTCCCAGTGACAGGACGAGGGGCAAGGGGCACAAGTTGGAACATAAGTTCCATTCAAATATGAGGAAAAACTTCTTTGGGGTGAGGGTGCCAGAGCCCTGGCAGAGGCTGCCCAGGGAGGATGTGGAGTCCCCTTCTCTGGAGACTTTCAAGCCCCACCTGGATGCAGTCCTGAGTGATGTGCTCTGGGCAACCCTGCTTTAGCAGGGAAGTTGGACTAGGTGATCTCCAGAGGTCCCTTCCAACTCTGACAATCCTGTGATTCTGCGATTCTGAGCCTGGCGGGGGTCAGTGGCTACCGTGGCCCCCAGGAAGGTGTTGCCATCTCCCTGCTCCCCAGCCAGGGCACTGTGAGCAGCCACAGCTCACCCAAATGGGTACAAACCCTCTTGCTGGGGCTGGCCAGGGTCAATGCTCAGCTCCTGCCAGAGCCCTGAATCTTCTAAGGGAGATGCTTGGCATCACCTCCTCAGAGCAGGGAGATGTTAAACTCCTCTCCTCTCTGCCGTCCCTTCAGCCAGCTCCAACTCTGGAAGGCACAGCCCAGCGCCGATTAACGCAGGGCTGAGCATCTTCCCGAGGACATGCCAATAAATCCACAGCCCTTCTCGCTCCTTCAACACCAAGGGGCAGAGTTACCCACGCCAACTGTTTATGATAAACACCGTAGTGCGGAAGCCAGAGAGCGACAGCTCTGAAGATGGCATGTCAGCTCCGGCTGTCCCGGGAGGAGCTGTCAAACTGTCACACAGCATTAACCGCAACACGCTACCGCACGGCGCCCTGCAACCCACACCACCACCACAGGGCTGCGGCACCCCTGCTGTGCCACAGCACCTACAGCCCCCAGAATGTGGGAGCACTGCCTCCCCTCCATCACCTCTCTGGGCACCCCCTAGCCAAGGGGCACCAGCTACCGCTTCTGTCACCTGGCCCCTGGCATCTCTTCTGCAGCAGGATGCCCAAGATCTGCTGCCCGTGGGCTTTGCAGACCATGATGGACTGATGGGATCAGGCTCAAACAACCAATTGGCTGCCTGTTGAGCATCCGGAGCTGGGGCTGGCACAGGGGTCAAGGGGTACGTCACGGTGAGTGATGGAGGTCCTGTGTGACAGCCCTGGGCCATCTCACACCCACACTGCAACAGCGCCCCAGAAACATGCCGCCAGTGAGGAATACGGTGGTGGCATGGATAGCTCAGGATGGGGCAAGACACCTCCCCACCCCATCCCTGGTGGGACTAGCCAAGTCCCCTGGGACACAGCCCCACTCTTCATCCCCAGCTCCTCCCTTGGCTCACACTCACTGACCCTATCTGTGTCCCTGAAGTAAACAGATCCACCACTTTGCTTTCGCCAAGGGGGACTGAAGCAAACCCATTTTGGGGCAGGTCAAACCCGCTGCTGGGCAGCGGCTGAGCTTTGGAGGAGAGGTGGCACAGCCTGGCACGGCAGCAGCAGCTCCCTGAACTGTCATTGCCCATCACAGTGGCCAGGTTCTCATCTGGAGAGCATCGCAGAGCCAGGATCTACGCTGCTCCCCATCTGCAAGCAAAACCACTGCCTGTGGTCTCCACAGCTGTCACCTTGGCACCTGGGGGGAATGACAATTCGTAGCCGCTGGCGGGAACGCATCGGATGACTTTGTCCATCCTGTGTCACAAGAAGTGGGAAGGAGAGAGCTGACGCCTGGCCTTGGGAGCTCACCGCCCCTTCCTCTGCCTGCTCAGGTTGGTGTTTTGAGGCAGGGACCGGCTCCGGGCAGCTGTGAGGCTGGGGTTAAGCATCACTGTCTGTTTGGGCACCAGCTGGGCCACGGATAACAAGAGGCAGCTGGAGTCCCCCGAGGCTGGGCCAGCGACGCCTCTCCCCGACACTCCTAGTTCAGGCAAAAGCATCAAAATCACCTCCCAGGGATGTGGTCAAGGAGCCACCAGCCCCCGCCACCTCCTCGGCGAGCTCCGGGCACAGCTTCTCCCATTTTCTACTTCACTGTCCAGATTAAAATCCTTCTGCTAGCCTATAAAAAAGGTAATGAAAATGACAACAACAACAATCAAACGCTCTCAGCAGCTGAGCCAGTTGGTCCTTAATATGTCCTGGCTGCCAGCAGCTCATTGTCATGGGGAGACAGGGGCTATAAGCTCTGTCCAGGGGCTAAGATGGACATCCATCTGGGAAAGCTGGGGCGGGGAGTGGGGAAGGAGACCTCACGGGCTTCCCGTGCTTGTGCTCAACCGCAAAACCACTTATCCTTGCTGCAATTAAAAAGGAGGAGAGAAGAAACCTTCTGACCCAGAGCATCTGCAAGCCCTGGAGCCAGCGCCCATGGCAGAAGAAGGAGGAGGAGATCTCCCGGAGGCATGGCTCCCCGCCAGCCCGTTCTCGCTCTGGGGATGGATCACACAGCGGCACTTTTAGTAACAACAAGTGGTACCACAAACACTGAGAACAGTGCTGAGATGCTCCCGAGTCCTTGGTCACCTTCTCCCAGCCCTGGGGAAGCAGCCTGCACTGAAGCTTGGGTAAAGAACTGCTGCCTTCACCGCAGAGAAATCATAGAATGGTTTGGGTTGGAAGGGACCTTAAAGATCACTGAGTTCTAACCCCGCTGCCATGGGCAGGGACACCTCCCACCAGACCAGGTTGCTCCAAGCCCCATCCAGCCTGGCTTTGAAGGAGCCTGCCGGAGCTGTGGTTTGCAGATGTGAAGTTCGAGCCATTTCCAGAAGAACTCTCTGTCAAACAAGTGCCGGGTGAAGGAGCAAACAACGAGATGCTGTCATCTCAAACTGGCCCGAGAGACAGACCTTCCCCACATGCCACCGTCTCTCTGGCTGGATGCCAGAGTGATTCCTCCTGACCAGACACCCCAGCCTTGCCTTATCGCTCCTGTAAAACCCACAGGCAGCGGCTCACACGTGCCAGCATCCCTGCTGACACCTCATTTGCAAGGATATTGCCGGGGGCAGGTAAACACAGGCAAGTTATTAGTATCAGTGCTAGAGGAGACTATCTAACTTGGATCTCATCCTGCGTGAGCAGGTAACAAGGGAAGGCTTTGCCATAAAGAGAGCTCCCCTGAAGAGCTGAGCCGAAGCAAACCCCAGCATCCTCCTCTAACAGAGCCAAGGGATGGGAGCTGAGACAGGAGCATCCAGATTCTCTCCCACAGCCACAAGGTCTTTCTCCCTCCCCAGAGGAACCCTCGTCAACAAGATGGTCCCAACTCTTTGGGGAACACTCCCTTCCCTCACCCACCTCAGGCCTGGGTCCCCTCTGGGACTAGCAGATTTTGACTAAGGAAAGAACCTTTTTTTTTAATAAAAAACCTCAGCATTTTATTGCTGTTTATGTCAGCGAGGCACACGCTGTGCTGTCGGCTGCAATCGCACAGATCCCCAGGTCGAAGACAGCATCTAACAGGATGGGGATGTAGCTCGCAAGATCTGCTCTCTGTGTCCTCACCCCCGGCAGGACCAGGTATCTAACACCTTCTCAGAAACGTCTCTCTAATCAGTAGGGTTACAGCAGGAGCAGACCCAAGGCTCTTAGCTGCTCGAGTTCTCTGTAGAACCAGTGAAAAGACGAGTCTCACGAGACCTGCTCGGAGGTGATGCGGCAGCAGCCAGGAGGAGAATTACCAGCTGCTCCATGCACGGATTACAATTCCCACTAAAGGGAAAAAGAAAAAAAAAAAAGTAGAAAGAAGCAAAGCACAAAAACCAACCAAGCACCGAACCAGTTCAAAGAGTCCTCTGCCTAACCTGAAGAAAGGATCCTCTGCCAGAGAGAACGCACAGCCTGCGAGATGCTACCACAGCAGCCTCCCCTCACCTCATGTCCTACCACCCATCCTGCTCATGAGATGGTCCATGGGGTCTCCAGCACAAGGTGTTGGGTGCAAAGTGCTCTGAAGCTCTACCTTAGGTGGTAGGGCCATCTCCTGGCAGGAATCAAGCAGGGAGTCTGCAGGGTGTGGGGCAAACACTGCCCCAGCATCCCAGGCCCACCCAGCCCCAGGTCTGGCTGCCCGGGGAAGAGGGGGACACTCTGACAGAGCTTGGGGGAAGAGCATGGACCCCACCACAGCCAAGCTCCTGGAGAACTGCAGGGGAAGGACCAGGAGAGGAGCCACAAGGGGTTGTTAACTGGGAATCCCACTAACGGGAAAGGGAATTAAGGACTTCTCAGAGAGACCGTCCCTGGGATCCGGATTTAACAGCCTCATTCCCTGGGGATTGCAAGGACAATGTAAACTCCTGGGGGATTAAACCTGAAAAGGGTATCAAACCAGCAGGGAGAGAGGAGAGGTCGGCGCCATAGGAGGGATGGTGATTACAGAATTATCTGCCAGCCTTTAGGAAGATAAACAAGACGAGATTTTATACAGATAGACTGAGAATTAATTCATTCGGGGAGCAGCGCAGCACAGAAGCAAGGCCTGGAGGGTAAAGCGGGCAAAAACCAGAGGAGCTGTGTTTGCAGGGCAGAGCGATGTTGGCGCAGGGGAGCAGGGACTGGCACAGCATCCTTCTCCCACCCGGAGAAGCTACGGAGGGTGGTGTGGCTCGGCACTGAGAGAAACCTCAGCCCCTGCTTAACAGTCAGGTCAGGCAGCTCCAACGCTGCCCGGGCGCCTGGAAGAGGACGCGCTGTTTTCTCTTCTTGCCGTCAGAGACCACAGGGATGGTTTAACCTCTGCACCATGGGCCGGGCTGCTGTCTGCATTCCTGCCCATCCGTCCCAGACCCAGGGGCAATCCCAGGACCTGCCAGACAAAACACAGGGTCTTCACAAAAGCAAGATGCAGAAATAATTCACGACCAGAACAGGTTCTGCTTCCCCACGCTTAAATGGGCAGCAGCAAACCCAAGAGCCAGCTGCCTGCCTGCCTCTCCTTCTCCGGGGCTGTGTATGGCTGAGCCCCCAGAGCTGGGCATTTCCCTTCCTTGCTGCCACATCCTCGCAGCTTTTCCAACCTTTTCCCAGTGCTGGGCAAGCCCAGGCTTTGCTGCTTTCCGCTCCACACAGGCTGCCCCGTTTGCCACCCTAGTCGCGGGTGTCCCATCCCACAGTGGGACATCTCCCAGCTTTCCTTGGTTGGGGATGGACGGGAACACCGTACACCCTGCCCAGACCCCAGGGACAAGGAGCCAGGCTCCCTGCTCAGCCGTTGCCATTCGGAGATATCTCCTCGGTCTCTTGGAAACGCTGCCGCGTGGGAGCTGCCGTTCGGGGAGTGAGTCACGCTGCTGGGTGGGCAGGGGTGGCACACAGGCATGCCAGCCACTGGCCACCGCTCCTCACCTGAGGGTCACCACTGAAAGCCATGTGTCCCCACGGAAAGGCATCTCCCATGGCTGGGTGACACCCTCACGCTTCCCGTCCCGCTCTGCTGCCCTAGTAGCTGCACAAAGCATTTCCCAGCTGCTGCTTTTCCCATGCCATGGCATCAGGGAGAGAGGGAGCAGCCCTGGGAAGGCAGCTCCTGTGGAGATGGAGACCTCATCTCTGCATGTGGTGCAAGAAAATCCTCCTCCCCTCCACCCCGCCCAGCTTGGAGGCTCTGGGGCTAAGGGGAAACTGAGGCACAGAGCAAGAAAGGGACTTGCAGCAAGATATCAGTGATGGTGCAGAAGCCCATAGGTGAAAGGCTCCTCTGAGCCTCCCTGCCCCAGGGGGGCTTCTCCCAAGCCACATGGCATCAGCCCAGCCACCCTCCTTTGGGGACTACCTCCTCACCTGGCCTCAAAGATAGCACAAGCTCCCCAAAACCCGATGGGATGATAAGCACTTCTTCTGAAAGGGAGCAATTACCACGAAATACAGATTATGCAAATACCTTGGTTACAAAAACGATGCTCCCTGAATGCTGAGTAGGAAAGAAAAGAGCCGCGGAGAACAAAAATTCATTTAGCCAAGAGCTGCATCACGTCTCTTCAAAGCGCCGAGATGTGGAGAGGGGCCTCCTTGGGCACAGGGGCTTTAGGAGGCCACCACAGCCCACTGACTGTCACACCAGGGACAGAAATGCTGCTTGGGGTTTCCCTTTCCTCCCAAAGCACTCCAGAGCTGTTATTATTACTTCCCTTTAAAGAATGAAGAAACTGAGGCACAGGAGAAGGCACTTGGTCACCAAGACCCAGTGTGTGGAGACAGAGAAGAAGTTGAGGCTGAAATGCCCATCTGAGGACCACAACTTTGCCCCCTTGGACCACAACAGCAGCTGGCTCTTCAAATCCACCTCTGGATTTGAGGGCCTCAATGATATTTTCAGAATGCAGGCGTTTCTTCCCACAGAATCACAGAATGATATGGGGTTGGAAGGGACCTCTGGAGATCATCTAGACCAACCTCCCTGCCAAAGCAGGTCCACCCAGAGCAGATTGCACAGGAACGTGTCCAGGCAGGTTTTGAACGTCTCCAGAGATGGAGACTCCACCACCTCTTTGGGCAGCCTGTTCCAGGGCTCTGCCACTCTCAAAGTGAAGAAGTTCCTCCTCATGTTTAGATTGAACTTATGTTCAAGTTTGTGCCTGTTTCCTTCCATTACCACGCCTAGAGAGAGATGGATCTCACCCCAAGCTGCTCCACAAGCCCTTGCCAGGCTGCTCAACCCATTCCCAACCCTGCCTTGCCCTCAGACAGATCTTCACCCCAGAAAGACGTCTGGCCTCTCCGAACTCCTGCAATGCCAGTGTTTGCTCACAACGACATATGTGTTGGATTTGCTTTTGACCAGCAAAAACTCACCTCCTCCTTATCTCTCCCCCCGTCCTGAGCTCACGCTGCCTCAGGAGAGACAGCAAGTTAAATTTGCAGACAAGGTGAGAAAAGACAGATGCCTCCTGCTACGTACAACCACAGCACTTTGCAGATCCCCTGGTGACACCAGCAATCCCATCTGCTACCGATACACCTCCCAACTGATCTCTACTAGCCTTAACTCTCTTACTCTTTCTCAGAATCAAGCACCCTGACCCCTGCTGAGGGAGCAAGGGGCTTGCTGGAGGGGCCAGTCCACCCAGCAGGACCAGCCTCAGTTTCTACCCACTTCAGGTGGAACAAGCCTGGCCTTGACAGCTACACAATGCTGAGGACCAAGCAACCAGTTGGCAGCACCAGGTCTATCCTCCCTCCCTTCCACCCAGCAACTCACTCCTGCCTGCTTCAGCATCCTGTGGGCTGCTCCACCACCTTTCATCCCCCCAGCAAACCCCCAGACCACCCCCAGCACCCCAGCCCTGCTGCTGTGGCATCCCCACATTCAGATCAAGGGTTTGAGGGGTTGCTGAGCCTTTATCTTAACATAGAGCCTTAACACACCAGCTGTGGGCGGCTGGAGGCAGGGAGGGTGGCAGATCTGCACGCTGGCACAGCGTGGCTTCACACCAGAGATGGCTTGTGGAGGAGGGTGCAAGTCTGTCTGGTGGGATCGGGCCTCCTGCCTCCACCACGGACAAGGTGGACTTGTTCCCAGTCACACTCACTCACTCTGCCAAAGAAAAGGCTTGGCTTTGGGGATCAGAGCTCACAGCCCAGTGAGCCCTCGCCATGGGGTCTCTCCTCCCTTGGGCTCAGGCTCCTGGGAGCTCAGAAGACCTGGAAAAGGTTCTGCTGATGGTGCTGGCCTCTCTCACTGATGCCAGCTTGCTGCAGGGAGGCATCTCAGCACTTTCTGTGCATTTTCTGATAGAGATGAAGGCAGAGATCATGCTGTGCCTCCTCCTATGAACACACAGCAATGCCACAGGGGCTCTCCTCTGACAGCCAGCCCCCCTGCCAGAAGCCCACACACCACCCATCTCCCCAGGCCAACAAGCTGCAGCTTGTGTTTTTGCTGCCCTCAGGAAAAACAGCTCAGACATCCAAGTAGTAAGATGCCCCTGGGTTATTTCTGAACTTTTCCAGGCAACATCATGGTCCTCTGGAGACGTCTGGGGATTTTTGCTGCAAGTCCACTTAGAGACACCCCTTGCTTGCAGGACGAAGAGCCACCAGATCGCTCCCAGTCTCTGGCCATGGTGCAGTGCTGGGATCTCTCTTTCCCCCTGAGATGGGAGAGGTTTGCACAGGGCTGGAGAGCATCCAGCTCTGGTAGATACCACCCAGACACCACCTCAGGTCTTCCCCAGAGACCTGGGTCCAACGCCAGCAGCTGGGAGGCGGGATGTGACAGCCAAGGCAGGCTGGTTGCATGTGCTGATGGCAACATGCTCCCCGACCACCTCCCACCAGCACCGCATCAGCCTCCCGGCACTGTGGGCAGCAGCAGGAGGAGCATTTCCAGCTGGTGCTTGTAAAGGAATGGAGGGAGCAACCTCCAAAGCGCTGCCTGTGGAGGGACAGATTGCTCCAAGTGACTGTGGATGGTGCCTTCCCACCACTCTCTCCACCCGAACACAGCACCACGTGGTAATTCTCAGCACCAACAAGTCCATGGTCTTGCCATGAACAAGCCTCTCCATTGCAGCCCAAAGTCAAAGGGAGCAAGCAACGACGAAGATGAAGAGAGTGGGATGGATTCTCAAAGTTGAGTACAGACCACGATGGAAGCAGGCACAGGAACACCAAAGCAGTGGGAACAAAGAGAGAAGTGGAAATAAAGGCAGAGCAAGAAAATATGACCTGAAAGGAGCAGTCAAGCCTCCAGAGAGGAGGCATATAGCAGGACGTGGACTGAAGTTGGATTTCAACAGAAGGAGACACATCTGCCTAACCCACCCAGTGGCCTTCTCCCACCTCTTCCCAGATGAGCAGAGCAGAGCGCTCGCTGCAGGCTGTGGCACAGCCAGGCAACGGATCTGCTCAGAAAAGGTCCCAAAGCTGGATGGAGGCCTGAGACACAAGTTCTTTGGGGCAGGAACAAGACCTTTTGCACCCTCTGCACCTCTCCCAGCGCCTAGCTGAAGAGCTGGCAGGACAGTGGTGTCCTGCTCCCAGCTCTCTTCCAGGCTGGGAAGCAGAGCTGGCGGCAGTTGTGCCGGGCTCCACAGGCATTTCAGCTGAGACATCCCTCCGGATTTGTTCAGGCACTTAAGATATGAGTGATGGCAGAAGGATATTGGCTCCACTGCATCGGCTGCCCTTCCCGCATCCTTTCTAGAGCTGCTCCTTTTAATAACTCCAGTTAATATTACATGCCTCTACCAAGAGTCCTTTTAGACCAGCAGCCTCCGAGTTGCTTGGAAACTGTGTGCTGCAGCCACCGAAAGATGCTGTCAGGAGGGCTCCACGCCAGCCGCTTCCCGGGGCTGCCAGCGCTGGAAAACCGGTGGAACAACTATTCTCCCCTTTTCCTGGCATGAACTGGGAGCCAGAGGAAGAAGAGACGGGATGCGAGCTGCTCTGACACGCACCGGGGATGGGAGGAAGGCTCGAGGAGCATGGGGCTCGTCGGAGGACTCGGAGATCCCAGGGCTGTGGCTCGAAATGTTCCCAGCCAGAGGGTAGAGGCGAGTTTCCAGACCAACGTTCACAGAAAACGTGCTCAGCCTCGCAAGGTTTATTCGGCCAAATTTGGACATCAAATTGAATCATTGAGAAGTGAGAGAAAGGGTTTTGCTTTACCGGCAAGTCCCGGTGTGTGGTGCGGCCTTGACTGTGAAGTCATTTACCGACACCTCCGTAATACTCTATGAATAATTAGGTATCTCTTCCAATTTACAGCTTGCAATAAAATGCTCCTACAGTTTTGAAGACACTACCTTTTTTCTTTTTTTTTTTTTTTTACACTTTAGAGTGACAAAAAGCATATTTTATTGCACATTTTATTGCAGGAATGGCAGCGTAAGTATATTTATCCATTGGCCAGGATTCTGTGGTATACTTCCCTCTTTAATGGCTCTACAAACATACATACATCCCAGATTTATGCCCAGATTTTCCATACTTTGCTTTTCAATTTGCATAATATGTGAAATTTTCTATATAAAATGGAGAAGAGCATCGAGCCTTTCCTGCCAACCCACCCGCCTGAATTCGGCGCTCCCCTGTCTCACACCGCTCCTGTTTTCCAGCTGTGACAGTGCCCTGGGGATCCCACAACTGCCTTTGGGATCCCATCTTTTACATGGGCGCTGCTGGGAAGAGGGAAAGACAAGGGGATGGTGGGCGAGGACCCCAGGGCCAGCTCAGCGCGGGAACCCCTGAGAGAAGAAACGTGAGGAGATGTGGTGAAACGCATCTCCAACACCATCCCAAGCGACACCTTCTTCCACCGCCCCGGTGAAGCACTGCCTCCTTTTTTCTTTTTTTTTTTTTAAATATTGTGGAATTAGAAGTCTGATTGATATGAATATGTAACAACGCCGCTTTATTAATAGCAGCTGCATTATCAGTTCGCTCCCTGCTATTGGCAGGAGATCTGGGACAATATGTGGTTTGAAAACTAAAGAGAAATGCAACCCGCAAAGGCAGCGGCAGCGAGAGAGATAATTTCTCGCCTTTTCCTGCTGAGGCCAACACAACCACGATGGGCACTGATGCATCATCATCCCTCCTTCTACCCGGTGGTGGGAGCAGGCACTGGGATGGCACCATGGTGTGGATAGTCCTGAGCACACCACGTTGCCATCTGCAGATGGATTTGTAGCCAGGGCCCCCAGCAAAAGCGGGAGAAACCCCTTCAAGCTGGGGGACCCCCACAGTCAGCTTTAACCTCTGCAAATTGAGGTCATTCGGCACACAGCATCACACAAATCTCCTTGGCACGGGCAATAAACTCCCTTCGCAGTTTGCTTTCCTTACTCTCCCCCTCCCTTACCC
>VXBW01008148.1:246312-292252 GCA_013400375.1 Thinocorus orbignyianus
AGGGGGGATGCGGGGTCTACCCGCCTCCACCCGTCCCGCATTGAGAACCGGTGGGTATTGTCCCCCTCTCCCCCCAGGACGCGGCTGGACGGTCACCTTCCATAGGTACCGAAGGACCGGGAGTCCATCAGCTCCATCCCCCGCCTGAAGCATCTCTCCTGGGTGTCCCCTCCCCAAGAACAAGCCCCTTTTTCAGGGCCACCGCTCTGCCCTGCGCCCCCGCCTGTGGCACCTTGCCTGCAGTGCCACTTGCCATTTCGTCCACCCCTCACTCAACATAGAATCCATCATAGAATGGACTGGGCTGGAATGGACCTCCAAAAGTCATCTAGTCCAACCATCCCGCAGCCAACAAGGACGCCCCCAACTAAACCAGGTTGCCCAGGGACTCCTCAAGCCTCACCTTGGATGTCTCCTGGGAAGGGACCTCAACCAGCTCCTTGGGCAACCTGTTCCAGTGTTCCACCACCCTCAGAGTGAAGAACATCCAATCCAACATCCTAACATCCAATCTAAAGCTGCTCTTCTCCAACTTAAAGCCATTGCCCCTGCAGGACTTTGTAAACAGACTCTTCCCAGCCTTCCTGTAGGTCCCCTTCAGGTCCTGGAAGGCTGCTCTAAGGTCTCCCTAGAGCCTCCTCAAGGCTGAACAACCCCAGCTCCCTCAGCCTGTCTTCATAGCAGAGGTGCTTCAACCCCCTGATCATTTCCTCTGGACCTGCTCCATCAGGTCCATGTCCTTCCTATATTGAAGGCTCCAGACCTGCACACAGTACTCCAGGTGAGGTCTCACCAGAGCAGATTAAAGTGGCAGAATCACCTGCCTGGATCTGCTAGAAAAGCATCTTTTGGTCATGAGACCCTTCTGCAGTGGTCCATTAGCTTTTCTTTTCTTCTTTTAATTACCTTTAGGCATTATGTATGATGTGTTAACACTGACACCTTACTCCTCATCCTCCTTTCCAAACGGACGGGGTGTCCTGCTTGCCCATCCGTAGGTAACTCCATGGTAACCTCCCTCCCAAACTGGAAAAAAAAAAAAAGAATAAAATAAAAATCAACAAAAGCTCTTAAGGAAAATGCATTATCAAAGCATAAAAGGAGGTATGTGTGCATTTCTTACTAAAAGATTGGGCTGGGAGGGAGGTTACCATGGATTTGGGGAATTCAAGTGCACAATTAAGCTGGCTAACATCCTCAAGAAGGAATGCTAATAGATTCGCAAGCCACGAAAATCTGACTGACTTCCATTATACTGTCTTCCAAATCTCCCCGTTCTGCTCTTTATCAGAGCTTCAAGCATCTCATCTGTTCTGTGCAGACATTGGACTTCTCTATAATTCCCTGGCTCCAAGCTTTTACACCAGTTGCAGCCACGCTTGCTGCCTCCCATTTGTGTGGTCCCAGTGCTCCTCAGCAGCATGTACCAGCCCCGGTGGTGGCTGAGCAGCTCCACACTGCTCTTCCTCCAGAGCCTCCAGGGAAATCCTGCCCGATCCCAGCAATCCCTTGCTCCCCGTTTCATTGCTGCTTTCCAAAAAACCTCTTGACATTTCAGTTTGAGAGAGTTCCTCAGATTTATCTGCCGTAGGAAAGGACACAGTGCATCAATTTTCCAACATCTCCGTGGCAGATACTGATGGTAAGAATTTAGTTTTGCTTTGCTGTGATGCCCTCACCTCAGAGCATTTTGCAGCCACAGAAACCCAACAAACCAGCACTGCCTGCCTTCTTTCTAGTGATGTTGGCATAGTCTTTATTACACATTTTGGTGTTTTCAGCACCTTAAAACTGCTCTTATCCTAGGGGTTTCGACTTACCTCTCCCACATCTATGTCCTCTCCTATTTCCCTTGTTTGACCACAACAAGCACCATCTGAAGGCTGTCTGCTGACATTTAATCGTCTCGAGGGGCTATTTTAAACCCATTGGCATTTTTTTTTGGCCCTTTATGAACACAGCTATGAAAAAAACAATATTTCCAGAATGAAGACTGAGAAGAAGATAGAACAAAGCTCAAAATCATGCTATAAAAAAACCCCATACCCCCTCTCTGCCTGCCTGTATGTGAAGACATCCCTCACAAAACACAAGCTGTTCATCGCAGATTATTAGAATGGGTTTGTTTGCACCCACCTGCTTATATACACCNCTCCTTCCCTACTTCTTTCCTTCCTTCCTTCCCTCCTTCTCTCCTTCCCTCCTTCCTTCCTTCCTTCCTTCCATTTGGATGCTGGCATGGAGCCTGCTGAAAGGCAGGAGCAAAGTGCCTCAGAGCAGCAGTATCATCTGTGAGAATTTTACTCTTTCAGCTGCTTCTTTGGCCAAGTTTCCGTACCTGCACACAGCTTACACTCCAGAAGGCTGTTCTGCTGTCGGTGTCGGGTGAGAGTTGGGAAACTGTCACACGTGCAACAACCTCCCTGTCCCACGCACTACCTGGCCACAAAGAACAAAGTTATTCCTCTTCCTTGGGTGCCTGAATAGCTGCTCCAAGGCTATCCTCTGCCCTCTTCAAACGCTTTAAGGCTCATCACCAGGTACAGTTCACAAAATCACAGAATGATATGGGTTGGAAGGGACCTCTGGAGATCATCTAGTCCAAACCCCCTACCAAAGCAGGCCCACCCAGATCAGGTTGCACAGGAACATGTCCAGGCAGGTTTGGAACGTCTCCAGAGATGGAGACTCCACCACCTCTCTGGGCAGCCTGTTCCAGGGCTCTGGCACCCTCAAAGTGAAAAAGTTCCTCCTCATGTTTGGATCAAACTTGTTACATTCAATTTAATTCAGGGACCCTACTCTGATGTTTCCTAATGTCTCAATGTGACCACCACACACATTATCCATCTCTTGGCCCATGCCTCCTGTGGATGCTGTGGGCTTGCTGGCAGTGCCGGAACAGCGTCCCATGTCCCCAGCTCCTTGCTGCAGGATGAGACAAAGACCACTGGGTTCGCACTTGCCACTCTTCTGGATTAGCCTCTCATTAATTAGCTGCTACATTATCCTCCTCTCAGGGACTCTTGCTTTCCGTGATGACAAGTTGAAGGGTTTCACTGTGGAGTGCAATCCTGGAGGGACCTCAGATCTTTGCTGGGGCTTCAGAAAGAACATCAGAATGGAGGCAAGATCAAGACAACAAAGGTACACCACAGAGCTCAAGGAAAGCAAGAAGCAAACTTCAAGGGGTTCTCTTGTTCTCCAAAGAAACTGGATGCCAGCAGGCACAGCTACCCCAGCAGTGGGAGCTTGGGGAAAGGAAGGTGACACCAGCATGCAGCAGAGGAATCATGGAGCCAATGTGCACAGCCACTGGCCAAACCAGTGATGCTGGTGGTGCTGGTAGCTGTGGTAAGACCACCTGCCCTGGTACAACCCTCACAGCAGAGATCAGATGGGGATGGAAGGTGGGGAGCACAGCAAGTGTTGTACTCGGGAGAGAGGGACAGATGAGAAGGGGATCTGTGCATACCTGGGTTTTCTCTCTTCTGCAAGAACAGCAGAGCAGCCCCCTCCTACTCCGTCCCTCGCTCCAAGCCAGAGCGAGTAGGAGAAATCACGACTACCTGATGGCAGTTTGGCAGTTGTCGTGAAACAAGCCTGACAGTTGTCAAGCCAGACACTTGTCTCCTGGTTAGAGCTGCGCTGTCATGACATGGCAGGACTCTGGCACACGGCCCAGCCCCAGCCCTACCTGCTCAAGGCTGAAGAGCCCCTCAGACTCCAAAGTTCCTCAGGAATAAATGAGATCAGCCGGGCACAAGCCCCCTTGATGGGATTTGGGCACTGGATTTTGATCCCAGTGGCACTGGGAGCTGCAGCAGGGAGGGAGCAACCGGCTGCTCCCGGCTCAGTGGGAAAGCCAGAGTGTCGTCGGGGTGATGGTTCAGCATCCCTCCTGCCGGGTGCTGAGGGAAGGCTGTTGTGGAGTAAACATCCCATTAAGTCAAGAAAAAACATAAAATGAGCTTGCAGAGCCCAGTGGGGTGGGAAGAAAACAGCACTATCAGCGCTGGAGAGCGAGCCATTTATATAAGCAACAGGCTCACCAGCTGAGAGGAGAGCAGCAGCACAAGGGAGCAGAGCTAGGGAGCAGAGGGACACCACTGCCTTCTCCAAAGGGTTCGTCACTGGTGGGGCAGGGCACACCTGTGATTACTGCAGATGCTCCTTTGCATGGGATGCCGAGGAGAGCAGCAAGTCCCAGGCAGCCCAGGACTGGGAATTTCAAAGGTGCAGCTGAGAGGAGGTTTCTCCCTTCTTCCCTCTGCCCAAGGCCACTGGACAGGCAGGGAGGGTGTGAAGCTTTCAAGCCACCCACTCCACAGGTCTCCCAGCCAGGGAACCTGGGGCATGCAGAGAGCCAGGCTGAAGGGACCTGTAAGGTGGGCATGTGCACTCTGCATGAGCTGGGGACCAGGAGTCCCCACGGTGACATAGTGGCTCCTGAAGAGTCATGGGGATGCTTGGTAGCAGCATCTGCCCCACTCACATGAGCAAGGTCCCAAGTCCAGGCCTGGGGAGGAAAGTCCAACAGTGGCCATGGCATAGGGACTGCCAGCCTCCAGATCATCCTTTCCTCATCACTCCCAAATTTGTCTCTCCACATATCCAAAGCCCCTCTTCCACAACACGTTCCTCAGCCCAGCCTCTTCCTCTTCAGTCCTCAAAGGCCTCAATTAAACATGCAATTAGAAAAGCATTCCAAGAACAGCAAAACAACCCTTCAAACTTGAAAAAAGTGTTCTCCACACAGTGATTTCGCTAGATGAGAACAAGTTTGCATTCCCAGAGGAGCTCACTGGAGGCAAAGCCCAACGTTTCCAGCAGAAGATGGTTGATTTTGTCTGTAAGGAGTTACATCGCTATTTGGCAGGACTGCAGTCCAGTCAGGGGATGACTCCTACCGCAGGAGCTGGCCTCATGTTGTTCCTTATGGGGAAACATCTACAGCTGCCCAGGCATCACCACACAGGGATCACAAGGCTGCCTTTGCACGTGGCTGCGGCACAGCTTTGGGTGCAAGGCAATGGACCCTCACTTCTGCATGTCACAGCAGAGGTTGGGTTTTTTGGCAGGGTCTGTGCAGCAGTTTTCAACGTGGTGCTACTGCTGTAGGTGTGCTATGGAGCCTTTCTGCTCCTCACAGGCTGGGACAGCCCTGGATCCACGTCTCACACTCTTCCCAGGATAGGGATGCTCTGTACCTGGGGTGCTGCAGCTGCTCATGTCTGGGCCAAAGGAATTGTAGAAAGACAGGGGTTTAACAGGTACAAAAGAAGGCCATTCCTGTGTGGATTTGTCTCTCAGACCTGAAAGCAGCCTCCCTTGAAGATGTCAGCCTGAAGCGAAGCTTATTTGGGAGAGGACACTCCAAGTCTCCCATCTGGTGTTATTAATCATAGAACAGTTAGAGTTGGAAGGGACCTTAAAGATCATTAAGTTCCAACCATGGCAGGGACACCTCCCACCAGAGCAGGCTGTTCAAAGCCCCATCCAGCCTGGCCTTGAACACTCTCAGGGATGGGGCTTCCACAACTTCTTTGGGCAACCTGTTCCAGTCCCTCACCACTGCAAGTGTCTCACCACTGTGTATTAATCTTACACAGCAGATTTTTTCCCCACCATGGAGGCCAGGACAATGGTTTTCTGTCTTCCACCCACTTACTGATTTTCACAAAACATACCAGATACCATTTGGGGATCTCAGATTTAACCTGGTATCTGGTTTCAACCCAAAGAAGAGGGCAGGCCAGGGGACCAAGCGCTCACAAGCAGCACAGCCACCCAGGGCTGTGAGAGCACAACCCACCAAAGCCAGGAGCACCCACACCCCAAAACGCTGGGGCAGAGCAAGCTGCTCATCTAGGGCTCATATCCCAGACCCAGATCAGGCTGGGTGCAGAAGTGATGGATACCAGCCATCTGCTCCCACCCGCGGCAGCAATTAAAGAGCTGAGAAACGCCAGAGCCGGATGGGAAGAAGGCAACTCTCCAGCTCCTCACCTGACTAAATTGGTCCATCTGCACAAAGCTGCTGGGGCTGCCAGTCATCTCGCTCAGCCTTTTCCAAAAGCCAACGGTGGTGGGGAATGGTGCTGGGAAGCTGAACACCTTTGCTAATTGGACCTGTTACCATGGGGTTGGTTTTTTTTTGTCGTTGTTGCTACCCCCAGGCTGTGGTGGGAACCTGCTGGGGTTATCAGGGACTCACCCATGCTGGAATGCAAGACCTGGAGGGCAAGGTGTTAAATTACCCTGAAGAGCAAATTCCTTTGTCCATCCCTCTCCCCAGGTCACTGTCAGGAATGCAGATCATCCCCCAAGCGAGGCATCCCTTGGCAGGGACAGTCAGTGGGGACACAGTGTCCCCCCTGTGTCACATGGGGCTTGGACCTCATGATGCTACTGATCCTGCTGCAAGAAGCTACAGGAGCTTCTCCCTTCCTTGCTCCTCCTGCTCTTTCCTCCCTGCTGTTCAACTAGTGGTAAAACAGAAGCGGCTGGATCTCGGGGAGAGAATAAATAGCTTTGATTTGGCCGGGGAAAGGAGATGGAGGCATTTGCTAGAGAGCATCTGACAGCTTGGGGAGAGCAGGCAGAGCTGGCTCTGGAGGAGCTGTGGTAATTACAGCCTGTGTTTGCACTCTCTCTTTCATTTAACACCAGAGGTTGTCATACTCTAAAGCAGCCCCATCACCACCGGACTACAGTGCCCTGCAGCTCACACCCCATCTCGCTTCTGCCCTCACCCACCTGCTGGGAGGCACCCTGGCAGCACCCAGACATTGCCCCCTCCCCACTGCACCCTCTTTTCCCCCGGCACAGCCCCAGGGCATCCCTAGGACCCGGTTGAGCTCCATCCATCCATCCATCTGTGTATCCCCCTCCCAGGACCCTGCACTCGATGCGGCAGGGAGCTGAATTACCAGGACACTCACGCTGCTCATTCAGCAGCGCTTCACCTCGGCGGTGGCAGCCTTGATTCATCACCCTTCTCCCCGCGCCCCGCTGCTGGAGGAGCCGGCAGCGAAATTACACCTTCTGCTCCACGCCCCCGCATTCCCTTACCGTCTCCTGGCCAAACTCCGCTGCCTCGGCAGCTATTTTTAGCTCCTGGGAACTCTGATCTTTTTTTTTTTTTTTTTTTCCTTCATGGGACACGTGTGCTGGGAAAGGCGCGCAGGCAGATCGCTCAGCTGCAGCCTCGCCGGGGGAGCTGCTGGGTGGTCGCCCATGTCTTCAGGAATGGTCTCCAGAATGGAGCAGGGAGCAGGATGGCATCGCTTTGTCCCCCATTCAGCACCTTTTTCACAGGCC
Organism: Thinocorus orbignyianus; assembly: GCA_013400375.1. Lineage (NCBI taxonomy): Eukaryota > Metazoa > Chordata > Aves > Ciconiiformes > Thinocoridae > Thinocorus > Thinocorus orbignyianus. The sequence goes on from VXBW01008148.1 coordinate 253,636, forward strand.
CTGGGTATGTCCCCACGCTGCTGGCTGTGTCCAGCCTGTTCCCCCCGCATCGCTTGCTTGCCATGGGGTAAAGAGGGGGCAAACCATCCCAGTCCCTCCCAGAGGCTGAGGGGGACCACATGCATAAGGAAGATGCTACAAGGGCACTGCATTGGGATATCAGAACACCCCTGGGGCATAATCAGACTGAGGTGCATCCCTCAGCCCACCCTGGGGATGCAGAGGCTGGGTACCAGGCGATTTATTTACAGTGCTAATTAATAGCAGCCACTTGCCAGCCAACAGGGCCCCTGCAGCACCAGGAGGACTCCCCCTTCCTGGGACTGGGGAGCTGCTGCAGCTCCTCATTTTCCAGACCCTGACTCCTGCCGCAGAGTAAATCAGGAGGATTTGGTCTTCTTACACCTCATGCTGATGGATTGCTCCAACGTGCCCTCGAACAGAGCACCTCCCGGGAAGGTGCTGAGCAGTGCCAGGGAGGAGAAGAGAAGAGGCAAATCAGCCTTATTGAAATGCCTGAATTAGGAGGTGGGACTCCCAACCCTTCAGGGTGATGAATTAAGCACTGCAAGGGCTTAGGTGTGCGTTGCTCTGTTCGTAATGCTGTGGGAGATGGTCTGCACCACTGGGGTGGCACCGCCTCCCTGAGATCAGCCCTCCCTGCCAGCCTGGCCCATTGCAGGGACACCGGAGCTGCTCAGACATGCTTTAAGGATCCAGGGACCCCATAAACCTTAAACAGCGACTTTACAGCCTGTTTTGCAGCTGAGCCTGGTTGTGACTCAGCAGGAGGGGAAGCCGAGGACTAGAACCACTCAGCACTGACAGCACGTCCCCTCCACCGAGCAGCTCCCTGGGGCTGGAGACACCTTCAGCTGAAGCTGTAGCCCCATGCTCCTGCAGCAGAGCCGGCCACGCTTCATTAATGCTAATGAATTGAGTCTCCCAACACCCAGCGAGGAGAGGGAAGCTGAGCTGCTGTTGCGCTGGGGACGAAGCTGGCACAGAGAGGTGCTGAGGTCAGGAAAGGAGACAGGGAGAGTGGAGATCTCTACCACCTTCTACATCCCAGCTGGGGATAATCACTGCTCCGGCTCCATATCAGCCACGGCAGGACAGATCATTCCCATGTTTTACATTGCTTCATGATCCCAAGGAAGCAGATTCGCTGCCCATAACACACCCCAATGCCAGACTTAGAATCATAGAATCGTAGAATGGTTAGGGTTGGAAGGGACCTTAAAGATCATCAAGTTCCAACTCCCCTGCCATGGGCAGAGACACCTCCCACCAGACCAGGTTGCTCCAAGCCCCATCCAGCCTGGCCTTGAACACTTCCAGGGATGGAGCAGCCACAGCTTCTCTGGGCAAACTGTTCCAGTGCCTCACCACCCTCACAGCAAAGAATTTCTTCCTAATATCTAATCTAAATCTCCCCTCTTCCCCACTTCTGCTGCTGAAGGAGACCTCCACCCTGCCCTGTCCCACAGGAGGACCCAGGGCCACCTGTAGCCACCTCAGACACCCTGGACAGCACGAGTAGCTTGAAACCGTCTCGTGGCTCAGCAGACAGATAAATGGAGAGCAAAGCACTGCACTGGCAGATTGCTGCTCGGCAATTGCCCCTTGGAGGACACCTTCTCTGCAGTTCTGCCAGAGCTTCTCTTGTTCAAGACTTTCAAATCATCGTAATAGAGTGAAACCTTATTTACTGCCCTCATCCCGTTTTTCTAAAGTGGCCATGGGCGTACAGCAGACCTCTTTCCTTCTGCACTAACAAGGTGGCAATTAATGTCTTTTCTGCCACAGCAGAAATCAACCCCAAATAAATGTGGGTGCTGGGGTGGCCGGGAAAGAGCCGGGGAAGGGGAGGGCAGGGGTGGACGGGGGTCTGGCTGGCACCCACGGGCAAGGGTCTGGCCCTGAGCAAGGGACAGTGAAGTTGGCAGGCTTCAGCTCTTGCTGGGAAGTGATGGCTCATTCATCCATGCTTTAAATGGTCCCATGGTTCAGCTGGGACTGAAGAGCAACCGTTGGCAGACCTCAGCAGGGATGGGGGTGCTGCCCCATGCTGAGCACACACAGACTCATCACACACGGGCTCACTGCTGGCCATTGCTTTGGGGAAGCCTCAGGCACAGCACTGTGTCCGTGCCAGGCCTGGGATGCGCACTGTGTCCCGGGGACCTGTTGGGGCAGAGTGGCTCCCTGGGGGTCAGGCATGGCTGACCAGGCAGGACCTCAGCCCCAGGTAGATGCCAGGAGGGTGGGAAACCCAACAGGCAACGACGCTTGTACTCACCTCCCAGGGCTTTCTCCCAAAATGGGGCTCGTCAAATCCTCCTTTTCCAGGAGGTGAGAATGGACCTGTGGCTTCAGAAAAGGTAGGGGTAAAGCCGGGCAGCCCCGCTCTCCCACCCATGCCTTGGTCCCATGTGGGGCCATGATGATGAGATGGGAGAGTGGAGGTGAGAAGAGTCTGAATCACCACCAGGCACCGCGAGGCAGGCACACACATGTCTCACCACAACATGAGGACAGGAGCGCTTCCCGCCGGGGCAGAAACACTGCATTTTGCTAGACCATCCCAAGGCTCCCGATTTCCTCCAAGGAGCTTCTTGGCCCAAACCTCTGCAGCGTTAGAAACACAAGAGCGTTTTCCTAATCAGCCAGCTCCATCAGCGCGGGGGACGCCAGCTCCCCATCATTTCAGTATGACGCAGTCTCTCAATTACCGTGTGCCAACCAAGGCTCCACCGAGAGCCTCATCAGGAGAGAAACTTCCCAATAGAGACGGGGAAGAAATATGGATACGGAGAAACACTGGTGCCCTTCTGGGGCTGGGCTGCTGTATCCACAGAGAGACCATCTCTGGCTCAGGTGTTTGGATACAGGGCAAAACTGCTCCTGAGATGATGAGTAAATCAGTGCTCAGAGGGCAGAGACATCCCTGTCCCCAACCCTGCAGGAGGGGACCCTCAGCCCAACCCTGCTTCAGCCTCGTCACCATCCCTGCTGGGGTTATTGATTCGCCAAGGTTCATCTTTGAGATGCAGGATGCCTGTGATGGAGCCATCCTCCATGGGTTGCCATGGCGATGTGAAGCACTGCCACCTCCCCTATCCCTGTCCCTGCTGTGGGACAGCTGGGTGTCCAGGCAGCAGCTTTCCCTTGGGGCTCGGTGTGCCTCCCGTCACGCAGCTGTGGGGCGCATCCCACGTCGTCTATCCCACCAGCGAGGGCTCAGTGCTGGCTGGCCTTGCTTCTGGTGCTGGAGCAGAAGTGGGGGAAGGTGGTGCTGGGGGGAGCCAAGGGGTTTCTCTCCATTTCCCTTCACGTGCTTTTCTCTTCCCCTTTCTTACCCTCTCCAGCCTGTGGCTGAATAAGCTCCGTCAGACGTGCGTCAGTGTTGTCAGGAGGAGACCAGGCTTTGCAGAGCTGCGCATGGGGCCTGGGAAGACAAAATGCTGTCATGCACCAGAGAGCAATTTCTGTTTGAGCTGAAGACGAGAGGAAGCGAGAGACGAGCCATTGGCTGGAAGAGAGAGCATCTGGGCTCTCCCTTCCTTGTGCACCCCAAAACAGAGACACATCCTAGCAGGATGCGATGAGAGGGATGGATCTCATCCTCTCTATTTCATGGGTGGCTTAGATGGTGTCTGACTTACAGAGCTGCACGCATCTGCCCCAGGAGGGGTGTCCTGATGCCACAGGGCTGAAGATGCCCTGGAAAAGCGAGGAGTGCAGATCCACCTTCTCCCCAGCCAGGAGCAGCCCGAGGTGACATCCCTCTCCTTGGCCTGGCGCTGTAGTGACATGGTGCACCCCCTTCTCGTGGGAGGGGGACACTGGGCTGCCGGGGATGATGAATTATTCAACGCAGCCAGTGCCTCCCAGTTGCCTCACTCCACAGGAGCTGCACTTCACAGCAGCCTGAGCTGCAGCCGGGGATGTACTCAGCACCTTTACATCATGGGGAAAAGGGAAAGCACTTTGATGGATGGGTGGAACCCATGTGGATCACTCCTGTAACACCAGAGGAGCAGATGCTGCCAGTGTATACCTGGTTCTCCTCTGGTGCCCAGCTTGGAGTGGTCACAGAAGGTGTGTGTGCAAGAAGCTGAGCTGCCTGGCCTGGGGCAGTGCCATGTGGGGGACAGCTGGTGCAACCAGGGAACCCTCCTGCCCAGGGCTTCCTTGCCTCGGTTTTACCTTCCTCTGTCCTCAGCCTTTTCCCTATCTGGCCTGTGCCATCCAGACTGGGGAGAACCATAAGCGCAGTGGACACATCTGCTCTGTGTCTTCTTATGCTTGGGTCCTTTCTGCTCCCTCTCCTGCCCCACACATCCCCCTGGGACCACGAGCCAAGGGGTGCAGCAGTCCTGGGAGATGCTCTGCGGGGATACACATGGAGTCTGTGTGTGTGTGTACTCCTGTTCTTTGGCTGTGTCTTTGCCCTCACAGTGTCTCTGATGCCCCCATGGGCAACAGGGATTGTTAGCTTGGCTCCTGCACCCCCTGACCACTCTTCTTGCACTGGAGCAGCTGCCGAGGTCCTGAGTAAACACTCCCAGTGCCACCACCCTGCAGAAGCCGTACTGCTGTCTTTAAAAGCAAACCAGGCAAGAAAGATTTTGGCTCTGCAGCGTGCTCCCAGCCTGTGTGAGAAATGCTTTCACAACAGCTGAAGATTGAATACAAACTGGGCACTGAAGGCAAAAGGCTCTTGTAGCATAAAAAAAGAGGACATTTTCCGAAAGCAAGAGCTGATTCATACCGACAGAGATGGCCGTTTATTTAGGAAAGCTTAAAACCTCAGAAACCTCTTGCTCCTGTTGCATCTAACAGGGTTATAAGCTCCGCTGTAAACTGCCTGTCCAGGGAAAACAACACATTTACAACACCGTCTCTCAAGTGTTGGTGTCTAAACAACCACAAATCCACAGCCAGGGCAGCTGTGGTGGTGAAATCAGATACGATTCAGTCAGACCTGGACTGGCAGCCGGCACTGTCCAGCTCCCAAGGCAGGCAGCACCACTGGAGCCCCGGCAACCAAAATCTCCCCATGCAAAACCAGAGACTGCCTGTGGCCTTTCTTATTTTAATCTATGTTGCAATGAATTAAACATGTTTTAATATCAAAAACGAAAGATCAAGGACCGGCAGTAATAAATCCTCCACAGTCATTTTCCGTATTAAGCCGGTGTGTACCCAGGGCAAGCACAATAATTAGAGTCATGGGGTGATTTATTTGGAGGAAGGAACTGAAGGCATTCAGATATTGGCTTTCTCAGTCTTGGCGCGTGTTTGTGCCCCAATTCCCTGCCTACACTATAAATTCCTCCAGGGCAGGGATCCTGCAGGGGTGGGAATGCTGGAGGCAGCAGGACACATGGGTCTGGTACGAGCAGTGACCCTCTGGTCCTGGTGTGCTCTGTGGCAACGGGACTCTAAGGGCATGCCATGGGAGAGGGCTGAAAGGGAGGATCTATCTGGAGTGAGAAGCAGCCTTTGTCTGTCCTGGGAAGTCTGTAGCTGTGTTCCCATGGGGCTGGTGGGAGTAATGTCACCCACGAAGGCTCCTTGCCTGAGGATGAGGAAGGAGGCTGGCTCTGACAGACCCCAGGAGAGGCTTGAGCTCATGCAAGCAGCTTTGGGATGGGGATCATTAGTGCTCCTGCATTTTTACCCCTCTGTCACTTGCTACTTTCAGCACACACACTCTCACCCTGGGCTGAGGATGCCTCCATCCCCAGCATCGTTCCCAAGAACAGAGCATTTTCCTGAGGCGCTTCCCAGGCTCCAGCTCCAGCACAGCAGGGCCAGCAGTAGACATCTGCATTACAGGCGTGCACTGCAGAGAGGAAGCCATGGTTACACACTTATTTCTACCCTCAGCAGTCATTTTCAGAGTCGTTTATAACTTCTTCCTGTCTTTTCACCTCTTTGGAGAGGAGGTGGCATGTTTTTTCTCAGCATGGGTGTGAATTCCTGTGGGCAGTTCACAGCTTTTTGAAGGCTGGAGGGGACTTCTCACCCTTGGGAAACACAACTGCAGGCTTTCCCTTTCCTCCCCAGCTGCTCCAGCCCAGCAGCTGTGAAGTGTGACGAGCTTTCCTTGGGTGGTGGGTGAGCTTTTGGGTAGTTTTCTGAAAACTTGCAGGTTCCCCAGCAGCTGGATGAGGCCGTGGGCTTGAAAACATATGAAAGGGACCTTTAGTCAGGCTCACAAATATCTGGAAGCTTCAGGGCTCCGATTCCATGGCTAAGAGGTTACTCCATCCCTTGATGGCCAGAAACTGCACACAAGAGGCTTTGCAGATGCCTTTGGAGGCAAAATACCCTCTGGAAATCCATTCCATACATGTAGTAACTGCAGAAACTTTATCTCTCTCCTTACCCCAAGCAGTAATCCATGAATGCCCTGGGACTGTTCTTCACAAGCAGAAGTCTTGGCCTTGAAGAAAGAGGAGGCTTTTGCCTTTGTTTAACATGGGAAAAGGGCAACGTCATCAGGAGCTCAATGGTCATGAAAGCACAGGGTTCATCAGCTCATGTGGTGGGAAGTTGGGGGCTGGCTCTGCTGCAGGTCCCAAGCAGGGATGAACATGTGCACTAACATCACCCATAACAGGTCCCAAAAGTCCAGGGGATCCCACTCTTTGTGCTTCAGGGCTTGCAGCAGTCTCTAATGCACAGAGGTGAGGATCAAAGCACAGAAGCTGCCAAGCCTGGCATTGCCCTGATAGGATTGGCAGGTGGGTACCAACCCTGCTGCCCCAAGTCCTCTCCCATACAGCAGCAACCCTGTGCCCATCCCAGCACCTGCAGCAAAACTCCTTGGCATCACATCAATCAACATTATAAATATCCTGGGCTGTCCCAGAAGTACCAGCACAAGGCTCCTGCTGTCCCAACCCCACCAGCACAAAAGGCAGCTGGTTCTCACTGTCCCACCACGTGCCCCATGATGTTTGTTTCTACCTTCAAAACTCAGCCCCCCCAGATCACAGGCCTGCACGAGGAACTGAATTTTTAATGTATTCTTTTAGAATTAAATTTCAAGATCTCATAAACACCCAGGGATGCTTGGGGATGAACACCTAGAAGCAAAGGATAAAAATCCAAAAGCTAGTATTTAAAGAAAAAAATAAAAAGAATGAATGAATGAATCAGGGTTTTCAAGTCAATCCTACTATATTTGAAAGCCTGAATATTGAAGAACCACTGGTCCTCGCAGAAGCACTGTGCTGGGGCTTGGTGCTGGCACACACTGTGAAACACCACCAGGGGTGCAGCACAGATGCCTCATTGCCAGCAGCAGGAGCTGCTGTAAGCACTGGGGGATCCAAATCTTTCCAGCAGAAGGCTGGGGTGGAGGTTACAGCTTTCCCTGACGCAGCACTGAAGGATAGTAACTTGGCATAATTCCCAAAGGTGAATCACTGTAAAACATTCGTAGGGAAAAGCAAAATTTAGACCAAACGTTCTCAAGTCTCCTTGAGAGCCCATGTGGGAAAGCCAGAGCAACCCACCCTTTTGGGAAGGGGGAAGTTCACTCCTGAACCATGTTCCTGAAGCACCTGGAGCTGGATGGTGCCAGGTCCTAAATTAATTCAAAGGAGATCATTTCCTTCCTTAAGGCAGTGGCAGCCACAAAGAAGGTCCAGAGGATTCTTGCTGTTTGGGCAGTTCCTGCACAGCTTGCTGTGGCAATGTCCTGGCTGTTGCTTGGAGGATGGAGCACGGAGAAACCTCCTGTGGCTGCCCAGTGGAAGAGACTGTGTTTCTTCCAGATTTAGAAAGTTTCAATAATTCCCCATGACTCCAGCAGCTGGGGCTTACTTCAGCCACTTGCTATTACAAGATTGTTGCTTCCAGGGCTGGCAGAGGTGTGCCGAGCTCTTGAATGTCCTGCCATTAAAGCACAGTCTCCTTCAACTTGTCTTGGTAGATCCAGGGCACTTGGCACTGCTGGGAGCCCAAAGCAGAGCATTGCAGCAGCACAGAGAAAGAACACCACATTATTTTTAGCTGCAAAGCATTTGTTGTGGGTTTTTTTGTTTGTTTGTTTGTTTTTTTTTTATCCCCTCTTCTGCAGAGATGGGCTGAAGACAGTGAGAACAGCCTACTGCATTGAACTATCAATCTGACACTTCAAACACTTGCCATCAAAACAGAAACTTATCTGAGAGTGTACAAAAACACATGGGGTTGGGTCTATCTTTCCAGAGTGGAGATGAAGTCCTGGGCTGAGCAGAGAAGGTTTGAGGGTGGCAGGGAGGGCACCAGGCTGCTGTGCTTGGAACAGTCACCATGTTTGGCTGGGAGCATCTCTTCATGCCTGCAACTTGGGCACTAAAATAGATGATGGAGGTGCCTTTTGATGTTCTGTTTGAATCTCTCCTCTCTCTGCCTTCTCATCCCCAGAGTATTTTATTGGACTTCCTAATAAAGCTGAAGGGAGGGGTGAAGGGAAAAGAGTTCTTTGAGCTTATTGAAAATGAACAGAATCTTACCATCTGTCTGCTTCCTTTTTAGATTTATCCTGTAATCTTATTTACAACCTGAATACCAAGTGCTGGAATAATCAGTAGATGATCGATAATTAAAAGAAGCTCCTTTTTGATCTGCAAACTATTTAAAGTCAACCTGTCCACATGCAAGCAGGAGTGGGAGCTGCTTTTTAGGTGAAAAGATGCTGCTGTGAGAGCCCAGCACGGTCCCCTCCATGCAGATTAAACCTCAGTCCTCCTCACTTCCCCAGGCCACCAGCCTTGCCATGAATTGAATCCTCAGCACAAGCCATGGTCTGGGGGTAGGATGCAGTCAGACCTTCCTCAGTGGGCATCCCCATCCACTGTCTTGCAGTGGGGCACGAGGACCATGGTCACCACCTCTCCTCCCACTCAGCCCAGTGCAAGTCAGGAGCAAGGCTCCCAAAACACAGTGATGTGCTTCTGCTCGGGGAGATGGGACCAGTCACTGGATGCACAAGAAGGCTGGGCTGGCACACTGGGGAACACTACAACCCCCGCCTGCTGCTAATTAGCATGACTGCTCTCCCTTGAGATCGCTAATCTTACTGTTTCTTGCTGCCCTCTCTTCTGCATTCAGCTTTGCCTTTCATTTACCTGAGGATGCTGGCAACCTCAGGGCACTTTTAATTAAAAGTAAATAAATATGCCTAGTGTTTAAGAAGGGCTGCAGGAAGGATGGAGAGAAGACTTGTCCTCTCTTTGTTTATCTGTAGTCCAGACCTGGCAAAAATCAGATGGCTAAATTCTGCTGTTACCTCTTGTGTGACCACCCTGAGCAGAGGGGACTGGGACACAGATACTTGCCCAATCTACCTGCCCCTCAAGTGCCTATGCTGGCTTGGGAACAGCTGGGACAGAGCCTGCTGGGTCCCAGCCTGTTGCTGCCTCCCTCTCACTGCCTCATCCTTACTCAGCAGTAGCATCATCCCCCCAGCCCATCCATCATCCCAGATTGGCCATTAGCAAAGCCACCCATTTGCGGGGCTGCAGCTCGAATGAATTGTGTTAGTATTCCAGCTACTGCAATGAATGGCCTGACATCGAAACCATTTTGGATCGTAGGGAGAAAGCAATCAATTATTTCATTCCCCTGCCTGCTGCCAGCACCCAGGCAGGCAGGGCTGGAGCACACTCTGATCCCTTAATGGGATTTTGAAACCCCAGTCAAGAGAACAGTGCATTTTGTTTTGCTCCGTGCACGGCAAGAGCCAAAATGATGTTGTTATCAACCCCCATGGTGGGACAGGCTGTTCCTTCCACTGCCTGGCCCTGCCTGCTGGTCCCTGCATCTCTCCTGCATCACTGGGTCTCTCCAGAGGTGTCCCTGCCCCCTCCTGTCACAGGGAGCACTGCAGGTAGTCCTACCTCCCAGGCAGGCAAGAGAGAGGACAGTTATTACATAGAAAGGAGAAAAAAACCCCTTAATTGGTGTCCTATCTCTCAGCTCACCCACCTAAGGCAACCCAGTTCTCAGCCCCAGTGTGTGCCTCTTCTTTGCTTCCCCAACCCCATGTATAAATGCAGCAGTAATAATTAGATGAGGGCTCTTCACCCTCTCACCAGCATCTCATCCTGTGTGGAGCACTCTCAGGCAGAAAACACTGCACATGGTCCTCCGTGGACCCAGCTGGCCATGCAGGGAAGTGAGCTGTAGAGCATCTTCTGGACACGTGCTCTCCCACTGCAGCCCAAAACACTCATCCCACATGGGAAATGGTTTCAGTCACCCAGCAGCTCCAACATGATGTAACACAGCTGGGCTTGTCAGGGAAAAAAAAAGCATCTTCTCTCACTCAGGGTCAAAAAAGCAGCCAGGGGTGATGGTGGCATGTCTCTTTTTAAGGCCATCCCAGAGCCACGGTCACTGGGAGGGCAGGAGTGGGAAGGACAACTTCCCTACACGCTGCTTCAGAGTTCAAGAGGCTCAGCACAGCTCTTGGTGACAGTGAGTGTTCAAAGACAACTTACTGCAGCAGTTTCTGTTCCTGAGGCTGTATGTGAAGAGAAACATCAGATGGGGTACACCACAGCTGCTTCCAGTTCCCTTCAGCTGGTGTTAAATCCAAAGAATAATGATTTCAGGGAAAACAATCCTCTTTCCTGGCTTAGAGCACTTATTTCCAGAAGTTTCAAGCTGTTTGGGATCCTGAGTAGGTGCCTTCTCCCCTCGCTGAGCTCCGCCTTTCACACCCATGAAAGAGAGATACAGAGGCTCATCTTGCACTCGCATAGTAAGGAAGACCCTCAGCTGCTCCCTGGCTATCCATGTCTTAATAACCTTGTGCTTGGAAGATTATTCTTTTTATTTTTCCCCCCTACTCTACAACAATTCACAATGCAAAAGTAGTATCATTAGAAAAAGCTCAACAGCAAGGCAAATGTTATGGGACATGACACTCTCCTTGACACTATGCCCTAACTCAGCTGCAGCAGCAGGGCTGGAGGACACATTTCAAATCCTTCCAAAGGCATGATTGCAGGGCTTTTCTTCATGCAGGTGTTGGGAAGCAGACTGAATGGAAGGTACCAGCTAAATATAAGCCCTGATTTAAATGATAAGTGACAGTAAGTGGTTTCATTGTTTGGGAGCAAGGACCTCCAAACGGTTCACTGGAAGAGGCACAACCAGCCCCAGCAGAGCCAGTAATTAAAGGTAACTGTAGCCCAGAGCAGTTACAGCACTAATAAAGCAATGAATGGAGATTATGTTTCCCCTGCTGCGACTGTAAAACCAGCACACGGCAGCGGCTGGGCATCCGAGGGAGTACCCGGCTGCAATTGCTCTGGAAGAGCTAATTGGAGAGGAAGATTTTTCTCATCCTTGCTCACAGGACGGTGAGACAGCCCGAGGAGCAGCCACGCAGGAGGAGGGGAGAAATGCAGATGCTGCAGCTGGAAGGAGACCAGAAATCCAGTGCTGGCAGTCTCACCTGAAGGCTTTTTACCACCTTAAGCACCACCCAGGGAAATCTGATTTTGCCCAGAAGAGTGAGAAAAGCTCACATCAGCGCCAGCTGAACAACAGCAGCTTCCCAAGGATCTTTGAGTAACCTGCTCTAGGGAGAGGTGTCCCTGCCCAGGGCAGGGGGGTTGGAACTTCATGATCTTTAAGGTCCCTTCCAACTCTAACCATTCTGTGATTCTATCTGTGTGCCCAGGGAGGTCACTCACTAGCCATCCCCAAGCATCCAGACTTACTGTCCAGCTGCCACCCTCCTGCCCTTCACCAGTCCCAGCACCCCCACAGGGAGAGCCATTCCCAGCCTCCCAGCCCAGAGGAAAAACATTTCTTGAAGATGTAATCTTCACCACACTCACTCAGCCTTATCAGGTTTTGGAGTGGACTGCAGTATTTAAATGAGGTGAACTGAAAAGATTTAAGAGGCAGCAGGAAGCCTCTTGAAGAGAATGAAAGGACTCGTCTACAGTGATGGAGAGTGGAGACAGTGCCCAATCGGGTAAAGAAAAAGCAGCGAGCTGCAGCACTAGTGAGACTCACAGCACAGGGGATGCTGTGCATGTCTTCCACGTGCCAGAGCAGGGCTGGCAGCAACGGGAGTCCCACAGCTTGACGCAAGCGGAGCACGTCCACCTGCAACGACAGCCTCCTTCAAAGATGGCCTTCCCACCCCATCTGCAGGTCAGGAGTCCACACGGGTCCCAAGGTACTCAAGCGAGAAGGATTGTCCCTTCCAACTCCTTTTGAAGGCATCTGGTGCCCTTTACTCAATAGCCAGTCAGCTTTGACACAGGGATGGCTTCTCTGCACGGATCAAGAAACACCTCATCAGTTGCAGTGGGTACATACCTCCAAGCACAATGGGACCTTGGTACTCACAAACCTGAGGTCTCTAGACCTCTGTTACCTTCCGTAGAGGAGGGCTAGCAGTGCTGTCCCTGCTTCACAGCTGGGGAAACTGAGGCATAGAACACCTCCAAGATTAAATAAAGAAAAAAGAAAGCAACCTCAAAAGTGAGACCAGATGAGCCTAGAGCAGCAAAGGGACAAAACACGTAAAAGCAGTTACAGGAGCAGGGACCAACAGCTCACAGTTCCAGAGTGGCTGTGGCATGCAGGGGTTCTGAGCTACACATCCAGCAGTGCCTGTGACCTTCTGACAAGCAGAACTGGGGGAAAGGAGCCAGTGGGAACACTGTTGGGGCTGCTGTAGCACACCTAGCTCCAACCCTACCCTCCACAGGGAAGCAACAGCTTCCAACCACCAACATTTTCTCACCCCCAGTACCTCCCATCCTGGGAGAAGAAAGAAATTGCTGAAGAAACTTGAAAGCCAGGGCAGATACCACAAAGCCTGGGTAGCAGGTAAATACTTCTGTAGGCATCTAGGTCCCCTTGAAAATTTGAAACTGGATTGTGAGTGGGATTTGGGTCTTAGAGAGTATAAGCAGCTTGAAGAGTAGCTTGCACAGGGGAAGCTTGAAGCCAAGGCAGGAACTGGAGTGGGATACAACGAGTCTCAGACACATGTACCAGCCTCAAGCTTCCATCCTGGCCTTGTGGGGCTTTGGAACCCCCTTCCCACATTCCCAGCAACGGTTTTTCTCCTCTCCCCTCCCTGCATGAAAGCTGTACCCTGACATCAGCAAAACTAAGTACCTGTCCAGGAGAAGAAAGTAAAATTGATTTGACTCCAAATGCTGCCACACATATAAAGCCAACATGATGGGAAAAATAACCATAGCAAGCAGGCAATTTTATCCTACCCGCTTTCGGCAACAGTGACATTAGGTGTTATTTGATACAAGAGAAGAGCCAATATTTCCAAACTGAAGGGCAATTATTTAAAGCGATGTCTTTAGATGATCTGGAAGCAGTTCAGAACAGGAGTGCTGAGGAACCGTTTTTGACTCAGAATTGTGTTTACTGAGGGCCCAATGCATTTCTTCATGGCTTCAACCCAGTCCAGACTTCCCATTTAAAAAAAACCTCAGGCAAGGTTTCCAAAAGCACTGTCGTCCTGACTCCTCTCTGCCACACGTAACCATCAGTGCTAAAAGCAGGTGCTGAAAGCTTTTGCAAAACTCCTATTTCCAGCTAGGAGCAAAGGAAGAGCCCTGCTCACCTCACTGAGCTCAAGCTCTGGAGTCCAAGCCTAATAACGTAAATGTCAGTCTCTGAACCTCCAGCCGGCCTTTGTGGGCGTCTCTGGCACGGTAATGCATTGCCAAGACTGTGAAATATTAAATGAGGCGCTAGAGTCAAAAGAACAAAATTACGCATCTGAAGGCTGCTTTCCAATACCCTCAGGGTTTGGCTCTGGCTGCCTGTGACGTAAATGGGTATGGATTTATAGCAAACGTGCCCCAGGACGGGCGCCAGCGCTTGCAGGGAACAGGAGGTGGCTCCAGCTCGGTCCCCAAGAGCCTACGTCCCACATCCACAAACTCCAGCCCCGTGCTAGGTGTGTTGTTGCACTGCCTTTTGCTATCACCACATCCCCAGTGACACTCAGAGCACCCCCCAGGTCCCTCCAGAAGGTGAGGCTTTCAGGGTGCAGAGTTTCCCACAGCACCCAAGGCAGAGGATGATGGATGAAGGCTCCCCGGTGCCAGGCTATAGCGTTGCCCGTAAGTCTATTTTGCCACAGGAATGGCCAGCAATCCAGAAAGCTGCTGTGAAAAGCCCTAGTCAGTACCTTGGCACATCTGCTGGCACTGAAGCTGTTTTACAAGATTGAGCTTTATAGACCTGATCTGCCAGAAATGAAATAAGGAGGCTCTGCCAAAGTGGCAGAGACATCCTGGAGAGCAGGCAAGAAAACAGAGCAGGTACAGAGGGGAGAGATGCTGAGATACTGCAAGCATGGAAATCCAATTCCTTGTTAAATTGGAAAAAGGCAGGGTTTTGAAGATAACACTGATAGGGTAACATCTCTCAAACAGAGATGGGGCTGCGGGCTGGAAGTACAGAAAGGCACTCATGTGTACACATGAGCATGTGGAGGAAGATGATTGAGAGAGTCCATAAATGTAATACTGGAGAAACAGAAATTAACACAAAAAACAGCCTGGGAAATTTAAACAACCAGTACCATGCAATGGGCTGAGTGCATTTTGAACAGCAAAACTGCTAAGTGCTCTGCAGCTACATGAAGGAGATGTAACTCTAGAGATCAGGAGCAGCCAACAGGATCACTCAGCTTCTGAGGCTTTTTAGAAGCTATTTTTGCAATTCTGTGCAGTTATTCTGCAGGATGTTCAGCCCTCCCCTCCCCCAGACAGGCTCACTCTTTTCTCTTGGCATAACCCCTCAATCTATTCAAGGTGGAGGCCTGGGTCACACGACCATCAGGAGGGCAGGTTTCCTGACCTCAGCTCTTCAGCCAGCTCCTCACATGAACCTGTGCCCCTGGCACTGCAGCCTCCTGGCCCACCACAGCTGCTTGTCCCCAGCTCCATCGGCAGTCTCAAGGTGCCAGAAAAGTCCTGTGCCGAAGAGGACACATCCATACTTGCAGCCAAGAACCCCTGACTCAAAGGTCTTGAGCATCACCAAGAGGGTATGGTGGAGTCAGCACTCACCGAAGCCAGATTGTAAAGGAAAACCTCATTCCCCCATTTCCTTTGGGAGGAGAGATTTACAAAGTGGGACTGAGAAGTGACAGCCACAGGAGATCCTGCCACCTTCAATCCACAACTGCTCACAACACACCAGGCAGAATGAAAACATCAACATCTCTATTCTTTTAGTGAGGAACATGGCAGATGAAGACCATGTTTGCAAACAATATTTAAAGCACAACTGTTTCATCACTTAATCCCTCTACATCTGTGTGAAGCCGATATCCCTTGATGGTTTCTGGTCTCTAGGTCAGAGCATTTTACCTGAAGTCAACACAAATTTTCACATTCACACCCAAACCCTGTCCTCTACTTCCTCTCATATGATCTGATGGATTCATAACATTTACCATGCAGCACTCGCACCGTGGCAGACAAGTGAGTGTGAAAGGGCAGACAGAGAGGGGTTCAATGGGGCCAAGCAGCCAAAAAGACTCTATGGGATGACCAGTCACCAAAGACTGAGCGATTATTGTCTCAGCAACTTCGACCCCAGAGTTCCGCAGTCCTGGAGCTGCTATCCCAGCAGGAAAGGTCCATCTGATGCACAAAGCCAACAAACCCACCTCCACACCTCAGAGATCTCTGCCTTGTGTTGCTTCTGCTCTCTTTTGGAAGGGCAACACCTCAACCTGCAAGTGTCATAAACTGCTGCTCTCAGAGCTGTAAGGACAGGGGCTTTAACACAGTGTAGATATCAAGTGAAGACATTTACAGAGCACAGCATAGACAAATACAAATCCCCAAAGCCCAGAGTTCTGGGCTGCTGCAGGAGAGATATGTTACAGCTTGACCTGTGCTAACCGGAGAAGAGGCTCTGGATAAAGAGCTCCTGCTGGCATAGGCAGGGATATTTCCAGGTCGTCTGTCACAGCTCTAAAGTGGTGCTGCAGATCTTACATCAACCAAGTGAAGGAAAGATTTAAGTACTCTTCTTAATCACGGTATGCTCCATGAGTCAATTGCTCATGATGGTGTTGAGAGCGAGGACAAACCAACAACAGTGGCAGGATGTTGGGACAGAAGATCCAGGCTTCCCTAAACAGAGGCACCAGCTGTCCTTGTCTCAGGGAGGCAGAAAAGCAGCTTCCAGTATCGCATGTGTATGGCCTGGGAATTCCAAAGGGTGTTGAGGCCATACAGGTCTGTGCCTTCCTAATCCTAGCTCTTTTCATGCTACTTCTCCTAGGAATGAATCAGGAACAAACCCTAAGCAACTCTTCAGTTTGCCCAGATGTGTTTAGTACAAGAGCTGGTGAGCTTTGCTCCTCAGTCCTGTCTCAGCCCCTGCGTGGCCTCTGAGAGCCCTTAGCAACTGCCTCACTCCCTGTATGTAGTCTTAACTACAGGCTCACATTGAGCAACTGGTCCTTTTGGTTTCTGACAAGTATCTCTCAGGATGGATTCCTTCAACTGCAGAAGTATTTTTGACACTAGCTCTCCCCGAAAATTATTTCTGCATAAGTAGTCACTGTTCTCTGCTTGCAAGGATTTTTGTGCCTGGAAGCTCATTGACTGAAGGAAAGAAGGTCCCTGCAGCCTTGACACCTGTCCCTGAACTTGAGAGCACCATTTCTGAGCAGTGCCAGACTTTCCCCAGCCTAATTAGGGCTGTCTGAGTCTGAGTAAAACCAGTCCTTCCCTGTGTGGCCAGGTGCAGCATTGTGCCACTAGTCCAGAGAGAAAGCAAGCAACTTCGGCTGTACTGACAGAATTCCTAATGGAATAATTAAACTCAAATAATTCAATTAACATTGCAATTGAGTAATTGCATTTAGAGCATTGCTGTAATTGAGCAATATTTGTATTGTCCCAGCAATGAGGGTAGGCACAGTTGCCTTTCAACAGGCAGAGAGAGACAGATGGCGCTAATGAAGGGCAGAAGATAAATGCGAGGTCACTAGATTAAGTGCTCTTCCTTTTTTGGCTAGAGAAGAAAGTCAAGCCACTGTGATCCTGTTGTCTTTAAAAGCCTAAGTAACAGAAATAGAAGAGGCTCTGCAGGATTGCAGGAGTCTGCTTTACCATTAATTACTTTTTATTGAAAGCTCACAGCCCGCTTGGCATTGCATCAACAAGAGGGCAGCCGTGGTCCCTGCCCAGCCAGTCTGTTATCTTAATCGAAGGCTGCTTCAGAGTTCAGATATCAGCAGCAAATGGGGAGCTAAAACTTCAGGAGGAATTCCTGCCTCTTAGCAACCCGTTCTGGGGAAGAGCATCCAAACTTGTCATCCCACTATCTGTCAAGTTTGACCCAAGAAAATCCGCTAACTCTTCTTTCCATAAAGAAAAACTGGTATTTTAGTGAACGTAAAAGCAGTATCTCCTGTTCACCTGTTAGCACAGAGGTTTCGGCTGCTGGGTGTTTGTCCTTCCCTCAAGGCTCAACCTGAGGATCAGCCACTTGGGTTTTCAAGGATTAGACTAACCAAACAAAAACTGCAGCTTACAGCTTCTTTGCTTGCCTGCATTTGGAGATCTGGGTGTTTCCTGGGAACCCAGCTTTATCATGTAGCCCGAGGTGCTGGCAGTGGAAAGGTTAATGGCATGGTTAACCCCTTCAATACTGTGAAGTCCTTGCAAGCATGATGTACATCACCTCTAGTTACTCTGATCTGGGTTCTTCACAGCTCTCTTACAGTACCAAGAATCTGCATCTCTCTTTTTCTCCCCCAGTGACTCCAGTTTTGTTTCCCCACTCCCAGAGCTCTCCAGGCAATTTAAATTCACTTGGCAGATTATTTTAAGAAAGACACAACTGATACTATTGTGCTGTTTGCAGCTCCTCTCCCCTCCCACTCTCAGCAACTTCTGAGCTTGGTGGTTAATTACCATGAGACCTCTACACCTCCAACAGTGTTAGCTTGAATGATGTTGTTTTACACCTTACGTATCAACAAACAACTGGATGGAAAATAATCTTACTGAAGCTCCTGCTGTTGGGAAAACCACCGTGCTGATTCAGGCAGGAATCCACATGGGCAACAGGCACAGCCTTCTCTGAAAGACAGTTATGATCCCTAAGGTCCACATTAGGTCCTCCAATGTCCACTGCAGGACAAATCCATAGAAACTAGGCTTTAACTCGGCTCATTTGAAGCAAATTGTCCATACGTGCAGAGTTGACTCAGTTTAATCGTACTGGAAATACATTTTGAAGGTCTTTTCCCAAGGCACCCATAGCCAAGCAGGAGCATAGGATCCTCCCTGTGCGGGAGAACGCTGCTAACAACCCCAGGGGTCTCCTCCAGCCTGTGACTCAGGAGGGAAGCTAGTCGTGGGCTACCTTCATCTCAGTCCCCACACTTGGGTGTGCAGCCTGAGGAAACAGAAGCTGGTCTGTTCCTTTGGGTGCTGAATGTCTTGCTGCAGAACCCAGGGCAGAGCAAGCTACGGAACCAAGTTCTGATTCCTTTTCCTTCAAGGCACACAGGAACACAAGCATGAGAGGTGTCCTCGCGTCCTTGTGACTGGAAAACCACATGATGGTGACGAATCTGGATCTGACTCATAGCACAAGTGATGCTGTAATATACCACCACTGGCCTGCTCTGTCCACCCGAGCACTGAGAGCTTTAGAATTCACATCCGTATTTACTGTAAAACCCCATTTTCCCACCACAAGAGCAATCCCAAATCCAGGGGGAGAGAGTTATCCTTGCTTACTGTAGCAGCTTGTTTCCCCGATTAAGATCTTGCACGCAAACTCATTCCCAGCTCTCTCAGGGAAACATTACCAATGTTTCTTCAGTTGTGCTCGGGCTTTCTGTGTGCTTTGGTTTTATCAGGTGTTTGAGTAAGAACAACTAGCATTAGCGTGCTCCAGAAAATCCCAGTGTGCAGCTCCAGTAAGCTCAGACACACACACGCAGTGGCATCATTATAGGAGCAACACTGGTAGCTCTCTCTCCACACAATCCCTTTAATAGTAGGGACTGCATTAACAACCAGAGCAGTGAAATCCCTGCAGCACTACAGCTTTACACTGGGGTAGGTCACCTGAGCTGACTGATACTTCCAATAAACATCAGGAAAATATCTCTGCAGGTTTGATGAACCCTGTCCTAGACTTGGGCAGTGGCAAAGTCTCATCGCCTCTGGAAAGTCCTGAGCAGATTCTCATCAAGAGCCATGTACTGCAGTGGCCGATTCCCAAACTCACAAACTTTCACAGGTGAGAGTTGGGCTGTTCCAGCATAGTACGTGTTTGATGGAAGAGCATATGTTTGGGGGGTTTCAAAGCTGCATCCTGGCTTCTGTAGGTGGGAATGCAGTTGCCATTAGCCCCTGTTTCTGCCAGCAGTCCATAGTTAATACACTTTCTGAGCAAGTGAGTAGATAGACACTGGAACTATTTTATTAATTAAAAAAAAAAGTGAAGAGTGCTGTTGCCTGTATGTATACACACACAAAACATACAGCTCAACATCACAGTGCACATACATCTCCCATCTCTCTGACTTACCCTGTTGCACACTAGCTGGCAGAAAAGCAGTCACTACCAGTCTCTCAAGTCCAACCTCCAAATTCCCTTGCTTTCCTCAACAAAACCTCAAACCAACTGGCTTTCCTTCAGACCAAAAGAAGGATTTGAAGTCATGAGAAAGAACAACAGAACATTTCTTTTGGCAAAGAAAGAGGAAATCAGTGTGTTCCCCATCCTGCCCCACTTTGATTCAAGTTGAATTTTTCAGTTGTGCCACTGTTCTTGAAGGGTGAGGGGTGGGATAGTAAATTGGGCTTTGCAAATAATTGTATCTGAGGACTTGTTTCCTATCAGCCAGCAAACAGCCCATTTGCACTTGGAAAGACATCCAAGTCCTGAAAGCCACAGCCACTGTCATCTGTCATAGTCAACAGTAAGTGCCAGAAAACGCCTGCACAATGAGGAATAAGCTGCTCTCCATCCCTTTGCAAACCCCTCCGGATCAATTGGTCATCGCTTTTGGCGTTGCTGCAAACCTGTTCTGGAAGTTGTCCTCCCCAACCCAAAGACAGGACTCAGCTATTCTGCAGCTTCCAACAGCGAAGTCTCCACTGCACAGGAGAAATCCCTGCCTGTACATCTAGCAGGAAGGTTTGGGAAAGATGGAGCAGTGTGGCTCTCTCTGGTGGTGTGATGCAGTACACCAGCCTTTGCTTCGGCCAGCATCGTGGGCTCTGCTTGGAGAATGAGCAGCTGTCTCACTGCAGCCCAGCAGCACTCAAATGCTCTGCTACCTCTGAGGTAACTTGCCTTCCAAAGATGAATTGAATACGTCCCAGTGTCTTCCCCATCCTGTGCTCTGCAGTGATATCTCCTCCCTCTGTACCTGGAAATCTGGAATTAAGTTCCTCCACCTCCTAGCACTAAGCACAGGCTGCATCAAGTCTCACATGCAGGGAACAGCCGTCTCCCTGTCATACATCCCAGTGTTGTTGATGTTAAAGGTTGACAGTACACCCTTTCTTGCCCTCCAGTTCAACTGGCAGCACTTACTTTACACAGATCAGAACACCACTGCTGCTCTGTGGGGGCTGAATGGCACAGTAGGCCTACAAGTTAACCTGTCCTCTGCATGGAGAATATCTGCTGAGGTCTCAAGTACCACCAACTCACGTGTCCACACTGTGTCATGCTTATCTCAGGAGCAGCCTTCTCCATTAATCTCTTGGCAGCACCCTTCTGAGGGAAGACATGGCCCTCATCACATCTATGCCTGCATACAACATGATACAGGTACAATATACAGCAAGTAACTGGCCAACAGAGTCTGCAAGTTAGAGCATCTCCAACATAAAAAATAAAGACATAGCACAGCTAAAGAGCATTCATTGCCAAGGCCATAACAACCAACAGAGGAACAAATGCAGGGTCAGAGCTTTAAACTGCCACCCCTCCACACCAGGAACCTGTGTGCCCTTTGGTTGAGAAATAAGGTCATAGCCCACCAGGACTTCTGCAGATCAAATGCAGAGTGGAAAGAGCTGCTCAACAGATCACATCCAGCTGCCCACCACCCCATCTTGCTCAGCAGTTCACCCCACAGGTGTTCCCATTTCAGCCCCAGTCAGGTTACTGGCACTTTTCTCCAAGTGGTTCTGGACTCCACACAGCAGGGTAACGCCTGAAACGCAGCACGTGGGTCAGCCCCATCCCGAATTCAATCTTATCCTCTGCAGCCAGTACCGAAGCATTAGTCTGCTTCCAGGTGGCAAATTATTTACATTTAAAAAGCCACTACGCAGATGGTTGGTTTTTTTTCCTTCTGGTAGGGCACATAAGCAAGTAGATTATCTCTTTTGATCCGTATCACACTTCTTCCTATTTTTGTCATGCACACTGCTTTATTACACAGCGTACATCTTTGTACCAAAAAACACTATAATAAACTCCTATCAAAGTGGTATTTAAGCCAGTTTGTGATGCTTCCAGGGAGAACAATACCAACAGAAAGAAACCTAGCTTGGTAAATGCTGCCCAGGAACAGCCCCAATCATCCCTACACTGCACTGCACAGCCTTCATTAACTTACAAATGAATTCCTGCTGTGTCTCATGGCTTTCTTCAGATGTTATTATCCCAGCCTCCAAGGACATAAACAATTCTCTTGATTTAAGGAACTGGGCTGAGATGCTGCTTGACTGTGGCCTGTGGAGGGGCAACAGCATTGGGAAAGATGTTTTATTCAAGAAAACAACAAAAATAAAGAATTACTTCTAAATATAAGCAGTAGTCCAATTTAAATGAACTCACAGAGCATAAGCCGAAGGAATTCACGGTTAAAGAGAACAGAAATGGAATTTTGTTTTACTGCAGTTATTCTTTTAATTCAGGACCCACATCATAGCAAACAGTTGATCACCTTTAACTCTCTCATCTGAGCAGTGGTTCAGGAAAGCCTTGTGGAACCTTTTTAGATGATGAAACCCTTCTCTTCATCCAAGAGATGCCCTGCTCCTGGTCTGAAGGTAGCATCTTACTGCAGAATAACAACTCTAATCCCCTCATTTACCTACTCTTCTGAGAGCAAAGTCTTGTTGGTTTGCTTTCTGGTTTTTAAAATGAGACCTGCTCTAAATAGGGAAAACGATAGAGGCAAGAAGGTATATGCATGTGGACCTAAAGCTAGATGTGACATCCCCTGATCCAGGCCAGGGCACAGCAATCTGTCACCCAGGCACTTCACACACTAACTCTGCTTATCCAGAAACAGGGACAGCAAGGACAACACAGAGTCAGGCTGTTGTAAGATTTTGAAAGGGTTCATGAACTGCAGCCGTATTTCCCACTCCTCCCACACCGATTCCCCTTTCATCCACTGTTGATAGAAGTAATTGCTGTGTGCCACCATGGGCTCACCCCTGGAGTGAGACAGGGTTCCCAGCTCAATAAATCTATGTGACCTTAGTACTCAGGTCCTCCTGGAGGCCTCACAGCTACTCTAGTCAGTCAAAGTCCCCTCCCCACAGCTTCTTTTGGTGTAGGATTTCCAGCACTGGTGACATTCTAACAAAGGCACCTCATCTGTCCTGAGCTTAGGGTGATCACCCATCTGCTCTGACCTTTCCCTTCAGCACAGTGGTTTTAAAGAAACTTTAATAATTTGTGCTTTTGCCCAAAGGACACCGCTCCCCCACATCCACTGTGTCTCTCCATGACCTCAAACACCATTTAGCCTGTCACTCACCGCCTGACAGCACAGCTCCAGTTCTACATGACCCCCTAATGCCTCTAGCCCTGAATTTCCATATAACTGCACCCTCCAACCCCACTGGTGTTCTCCATAGCAAGGTTCAGAGCCTTGCCAAGCTCTCCACAGCACACATCAGTGATGGTTTTCAACACCTTCATCCACATTAGTCACTGGCCTCCAAGCATCTCCCAAGATACACCATCATCCAGGTTTGTCAACAAGTTCTAGAGGCAAATCACAATGCAAGTAGTATTTGGGGCCAGGGTACTGTTTTCAGTGGTTTCCCATGACCTCCTGTAGCTCCTCTCAGCACCTCAGGTTCCCCCCCAGAAGCTTGTTACAGCTCTGACAGTTGCTGCTGACCTAGAGGCACACATCCAGTTAAGTCACCCTGACAGTCCAGTGGTCATACGGTGCCTGTGACACAGAACAAAACCAGAAACACTTCTCACCTTGTCAGAGCCTCCTGCATGCAGCCATTGGCCATTTGCCTCTTGAACCTCCCAGGCACAGCAGAGATCATCACAAAGCCAAGAGAAATCATGCATCCTCCAACTACTTTACTGCTTCTTGTACAGTAGCCATGCAATTTCCTCTCCGCTCCGCTCCGCTCCTGGAATACCACAAGCATAGCACACACCATCCTTGCACACTTCCCTGCTCACTTAGCTTCTCTCTGCAGCCTTTTAACTCCTCCTGGGTGGAGCCCTCTGGCTCCCAGGTGGATGGGATCAGCTCAGGTGAGACAAGGGTAGAGCTGATTATCCTAGGTGAAGTCAACTCCTTGTTCCCCACCATATACTTGCCATCTTGCTCTGCTTCATGGATATGGCTACAGGAATTAGAGTCCTCCAGGAAGAGAGTTACTAGTCAGAGCAGACAGAGCAAACCACAGGGGTGGCAGACTCTCCTTTGGGCATGAGAGGGATGGGACCCACCCAAAACTCACAGCATTGTTAAGCTCACACATTGATGCTTCCATCTGCTACAGTTCCTAGTCTGCTGCTGTCTGGGAAATGCCTGATTTGCTCACATCATCTCTTTATGAGTTAACAAAATCAGCCGTGTCCATCTCCATTACAATCCTCTTCCATTTTATGCAGCTTTCCAACAGGAAAAGAATTTTCCAGAAGAGGTCGATGGCTCTTTTCTTCTCTGCCGAGCAGCTGCAGGAGATAGGTTGCCAAACACAACCTAGCTGCCTTGGCAGTCTTTGCTGGGTTGTGATACCACCAAGTTAAAATGGTGCAGATTAAAAAAAAATGCTGATGAGCATCAGAAGCGAGCTGCCAGGCTGCTGGGATCCACAAAGGAAGCTCACAATTAAAGAGAGATAGTCTCTGAAGATTGTAGGTGGACAGTATCCGCCACCATGCTGGCAACTTCATATGATCTCTTCAGAAACGACTGAGTGAAGACAGAGAAAAGAGATGAAAAGAAGACCTTGAACTGAGTAAGCCCAAAGTGGTAAAGGATTTCAACGGACTGAGAGAAAACTTCGCAATCAAAGGCACTCCTGTGTTGTCTGTGTCACTATTGCCCTGGACTGGACCTCAAAAACTTCTGTAAGTACTTGTCTGGAACATAGAGTGACACACCAGGAAGCAGAAATATAATTTTCAGGCCTTGGAAAAGGTTGAAATTCTGAATGATTCTGAATTTTTCCTGAATTGGCTCATTCCTTCGTAAGCAGCCCCATTTGCACTGGACAGCTGAGGAGCTGGCTGTGTCTGGAGCACAGACTCAAGCAGATTTTGTGCCCTTGTCGAGAGCCTCCTCCTCAATTCTGTCAATGCTCCTCACACAGCTCTGCCTTGACCTTTTCTGCTGTGGTCCCTTGATATAACTCCAATCCAGGTTCTGCCTGGAGTGCCTCTGCTTGTGTCCCCTTCCCATGCACCCAGACTGGACACAAAAGAAGGATGAAAAAAGGGCTTCACCCTGCATTAGGCTGAGTGAAGGGGGATGAATCACACACTTCACCAACATTTGGCACATCCAGCAAGGGTCAGATCTGTCAACTGCAACCGATGACGAGACTCTGGTGAGGAATATCCTAATGTGAGAATGACCGAGGAAAGTGAGATAAAGCAGTGAGGAAAGGAGAGATCAGAGCCTCCTGAAAAGAGCACGAACAGTCAGGAGGGAAAAGGAAAAACGGGGACTGGCTGTTCTGTATCACAAGCTGAATGTAAAATCTACCTGAAGGAGAAGACAAAGTGAGCAAATAGAGACACAAGGAGAAAAATTGTCTCCTGCTTGTGAATATTACAGGAAAGAAAGAACACAACTCCCAGCAGGTTCCAGGCACCTTCCCTGGAGCCAAGATCACAAGCAGACAACGGCAACTGACTCTCCATGGCAGCAGCTTTTGAAAGGAATCCCAGAGAATAAGGATGAATCCCAGCTATGGGTGCTGCAGAGAAGAGGGTGAAGGTCTGCCAACACCAGCAGGCTCAAAGGCCCCTACTCCAGCATGAGGAGGTGCACAAGAAATGGATATTTATAGTAGTGGATACCCCTTCCTGGAGGTGCTTAGGGCCAGGCTGGTTGGGGCTTTGAGCAACCTGGTCTGGTGGGAGGTGTCCCTGCCCATGGCAGGGAGGGTGGAACTTGATGAACTTTAAGGTCCCTTCCAACCCAAACTATTCCATGATCCTATGCTATGTGCTCATTGAGCTTGCTGGACATGCTCGGGGTGCTGCCTGCGTGGCCTGGCACTGGTGCATGCTCTTGCCCATCGGTCTGTTTTGCTGTATACCCAGTAGCCCAAGCTGCCAAACATCCAGACCAGAAACTGCTAAAAGCAGTCACCTGTACTTGAATGAGAACATCTGGGAGGCCTTGGGGACACAGGTTACTTCACTGAGAGCTTCTTTTGTGTACTGGGACTCCTCGGAGTGTCAGCCTGCAAGGGATGCTGCATAGTTCTGTTTTGCCCACGGGGGTCCAGTCTCATGCACTGAGCATCGGGGCCCAAGGTTAGATGAGCAAGACAGAAGCAATATCAGTTTTCTCTCCTTACTTACTCTGTAGGGGAAAGATCTTCCTGTACACACAGATACAGCTTAGTTATTTCAGATAAAGTTTATCTGGAGGGAAGCAGATACTGATAAAGCAGTGTTTCACAAAATGAAAGAAGTACATAGAAATTTTGGATACAAACTTCAAACTGAACAGCAGAAAAATGAAGTAGTCTTCCTTTTAATACAAATACAAGAAGCATATGATGATACCAACAAGAGACCTGGGGGAAACAGGAATGAGAGCAGCACAGAAGTTAGACCACGGATTCAAGGGAAAAATCTAGGTTCTTGCTCTGTCTCAGATGTTTACGTGGAGCAACTCTTCTGGGTTTTCTCCTTCTCAGGCTGCAGAATGAGGAAAGTATCTTTGCCTCAGAAGGTCCATATGTGGACAAAGAGGAATATGAAGGGAGGTGAAACACAACAAGATGGGCTGCGTGCTTCCAGAAGGCAGGAACAAGTCTGAATGGGAAGGGTGGCTCTGCCACAACTGGAGGACAGGATGCATGAACAAGGGGAGATGACAACCTGCAGTTATTGGGACACTACTGCAAACACCCTCCATCTCATTTCCACAGCTACAGTACCGTCTACTTAACTGCAATACGTTTAATCAAGATGTTTCTGAGGGAACCAAATAAAGCTTGATGATGCTTAATGGCTGGGGCTTAATGGTTGGGTTGTTTAACTGGGCTCATAATTTTGATTAATTAAGATGCCTGCAGGTGTTGGAGTGGTACTTAGGCAACAGCTTTGATGTTCAGAGGCAAAGGGGGTTTTGTATCCCCTTCAAAAGGATTTCTGGCAGCGCTAGTTCAGCAAAGCAAAACTGCCTTCAAGCCCTTGCTAAAAAGTTAACTCTTTTGACTGGCACCAGCCCCCAGGTTTCTGGGAAGCTTGGCAGCTTGAGTGTCCTTTTGACCACTTTACTCTTGGGATGATCTATGGAAAAAAAACCCCAAACACTTAACCTTTTGTCTCTTGGTAGGAGGAAAGGAAGAATGTGAGAGGATCTCCAGGTGGTGATGGCACATTCAGGCAATGGACCCCATCAGAACAGCAAATTGCCCGTGCCCAGACCACTGTTTCTACTCTGTTGGAAACAAGACACTGAGCTTGTCCTTCTGAGCCGTGGATAATACAAAGCCTGGCTTCCTATGAGTTTGTCCCCTCTGCTCAATACCCTAACACTGTGATTTCAGCTTCCCCCTTTCCCTGCAGCTCCTTCCCTACCCTGCCATGCCACCAGCTTTCCAGCTTCCCCCCACAGAGCAGTGTGGATGACCCACTGCAGCCATGAGTACGGATGTACAGAATGACTGGCCAGCAGGTATAGAAATCCCACTAGAATTTCCCTCTTTGGCAGTACTAACTTCTATTTCCCTTTTCTATTCAGCAGCCAACTTTCTTGTACTTACCCCAGATTTTTTTGTCTCTTGGCTGCAGATAAAATGCCCCCAGGTTAAAAAATATCCAGGGAGAAAATAGGACATGGATACCAGTGTGACGTAAGCTCATTTCCATAGGAAACTAAAACACAGGAGAGAGGCACAATGAGCCTCATCGTTGAAAACTCATTGTTGTTTTCATTATCACACATTAACATTAAAATAAGCAGAATTTGATGATTTAAGGCTCAGTGGATTACTACTGCCAACTGTAAAGGCAACACTACCTGGTGGATAGAGCACTGGAATGGGGCTCAGAGGAGCAGAGTTAAACTCTGCTTTGCCACAGATTTACTGAATGAATTTGGGCAAATGCTATCTTCACATGTGGATAAGTACGAGTCAATCTGCCACTTCTCTTGTATAAGAAATGCAAAGATGAAGCAATGCATTGTCTAGGGACCACAAAAACAACGTTTTTCCAAGAAACAGCCTTCTTAGCAACCACAGGCAGCACAAACTGAGTCAGGAGGAATGATCTCAGCCTTTTCATACGTCTGCATTGTTCCCCTCCACCACAGCTTTGTAGAGCAGGAATAAGAGACATTCAAATGCAATTTATGGAAACATTAGCAAATACAAATTGGAGCAGCCCCTTAGAGTTATCAGCAGATTTGATAGCTTGTGATGAATCATAACTGAGATAGCTGCTTTCTAGTGCATTAACACTAAAGCTGGGGTTGGGTAGGATTACTCTGATCCAAGCAATGGGTCCACTTTTAAGGGAAGTGGTTGAAATGTCCAGACACCAGCTTAATTTGTCCTAGAGTTATAATATAGTATGTTACAAAAATACTGTGAATTCTGAAAATTCTTGACAAAATAAAAAAAATACACCTGGAAACTCAGTGTCTTCAATCTATCATGGAGAACTTACCACCTCATTACAGCCTGCCACAAATTTAGCTGCAGGGGTGCTGTCTGCAACCTCCTGGCTAATTATTTTCCTCTTCTTCTACACCAGAAGAGTGCAGGACCTGAGCCGTTTTGTTTCTAAAGTGCTTAGAAGCTTTTGGGTAAATGTATCTAAAGATCATCAACATGCAAGGCCCTGCTTGAACTCTCCACTTTGAGCATTGAGCTTTTGTTTCCCTCATGATTAACAATGTTAAATGGATATATTTGCCTGGCAGCTACCATGAGAAACATTTTGGTTACTCATCTCTGTAGCTTTAGGTTGGACCTGAAGGCCAAGGAAGAGACTTTTGCTGAATCTCACCCCTTTAAAGTGACGCTTTGTTATGCAAAGCTCCTCTTATCTTACTTTTAGGAGGTCTCTTGGGACATAAGGTAGAGAAGGCAGAGTGAGAGGTAGCTGAAACCGTTCACTAGAACACTTTCTTTTATTAATCAAGAAAGATCAAAAGAAAAAAAAAATAGCTGAAGGGACAGTGGGTGAACAGATGACACTGAACCACACACTTTCAAAAATTGTTCAAAAGAGCTGAGCTGTTCAACAACCCAACTATAGTTGGTTGTTTTGTTCTGCCAGTGTAAAGGAGACTTGGATGTGGATATTGATCCCTCAGAGCTTTGATCTTCTCATGAAGAAGTAGCAAAGAGGAGATTCTGAACTGACCCCCACCCCAACACTGGAGGCCAAGCAAGAATATTAACCACTTGCAAGTCTTGCAACAGCAACTGAGTGCCAGGGACTCTTTGTGATGCTCATCAGCCATAACCACAGAAAGATTTTCTCTGGCTTTCCCATTTACAGAGCCTTTACCAGGCTGAAGGAAGCAGAACATTAACCAGAGCAGGGCAAGTGCTGGACAGCCTCAGCTTCTAGAACTTATGGGTTCCTACTGACACATTCATTTTCTCCAGGGATACTCCTCCCAGACTGTTCCAGAGAAACAGTCGACCATTTCACAACCAGTTAGGTTTCAAGAAGACTTCAAGCTAAGAGATTATTTTTTTGCAAACTTTTTCTATGTCTTTATCCATCAGAGAAAATTTATGAAATCAAACATCCTTGATACTCTCAAGGTGACTTCCAAGATCTCCTCTTCAGAGAGAAAACGAGCTTTAGCATTCTTGCTGTCTACACGGTAGGGGAGGTGCAGCAGCAGCTTCCTGTAAAAGAGGACACAGTGAATTTTGGTGTCTCAGATGGGGTGAGGAATTGAGATGGCATTGTGTGTTACTCTTGCAATCCACCGATCACTAGACCAAGGAATGTTCTTTCAGTGTATCTCCTTTCTCATGACAGGTTGTGGGGTTCCTGCAATACCTGGTGCACAGCTACACAGGCCCTGAAACATTTCCAACACCATTACCTTTCTTTTGGCTGTGGCTATGACAACAGTTTCCAATGATGGATTGTGGGATCTATCTACTGTTCTTGCTTTTGCACAGTGCTGAATTTTAAATGCAGAAGAAAGAGAAGCTGCATTGATAATGGTCTCCTGGTGGTAAAAATCTGAATAATGCCTAAAGCCTGAAAGTGTCTTCAGGAGTTTGTCCTCTCTAGTAAAAAGAAATAAGTGATGCAGCATGATTAGAGACTCTGGCTAGTCCAGTTTCATAAATGCTATGTCTACACTGCAAATCACAGTTCAGGTATGAGAATGGCCTTAGGGTTATGAATTTGTTGGGATTTTAACCTACAGTGGAGATTAAGTTCAGTGATCCCCTGCCTGTGGCTCAGGAACATAACACACAAAGAAAGGCTGGATCTTGGACTCAGGAACTATTCCACAGTCCCTTGCTATGTCAGACATACAGCTTTCCCGGGAATGTCTGACAAGCCCTCCAGTTTATCTCCTCACGAGGATGTCTCAGTCTGGACTCATTCAACTCTTCTTATTGACAACAGCCCAAAATGACTCGCTCATACAGAGTCTGGACTGTTTCCCCTCTTATCCCAGGCTTATGTATCAACAATATGAATGACAGGTCAGTGTTAGACCTCCTTTCTCTTGACAGTGCAAGCAGATTCAAGGACACTTTAGACTCAAGAGATCTGCCCAGCTAAGTTCTATAAAGCATGGTAGCATAGACAACATGGTAGCATAGATGGGGGTTACTTTAAATTGGGGTTTAAATCACACTGATTCTTTTTCAGACCTTTTCAGCTGTGTTGTAGGAGCCATGCCTGAAAGAGGCAGAGCCAAAACACCTTTGCACAGCAGCTACTGAAGGCAACCACTTGCCATAATTTGGAGAAGTCCTCAAAATCAGCTTGGCTTAGAATGAGCCCCAGGAGTACAGAATTGGAAACATTTCCTTTGAGCCCTCCTACACATCTGTGAGAATACAGTGTTTTTCAGTACGTAGACCTTTAAATCTTGTTTCTTTCATACTGAGAAGACTTGTACTTATATTTGTAAAAGTAGCACTGGCTCAGGCTGTACCCAAGCAACCATCAGATTTACGGCAAACTTTTTATTTGCTAGGCTTGTGACTAGAGACAGCTGGATACTAAGAAAATAACAGCAGATCTGAGTCACCAAAAAGACAGAACTGCAAAAGAAAATGGAAACTGAAGTTTTCCTACATCTGCAGTAGTGCATTAAGCTACCTCTTTCACTATGTATACGTTCTGCAAGTCATTAGCTAAACAATTATTCCTCCTGATTTCCCAGTTCCAAACATTTTTCCACTCCTGTTACATCTTTGGCTTGAATCCAAGCAGGGAGTAATGGACTCAGCCTGGTTTTGTCTTTAAGGAAGGTGTTTTTTCTATAGTTAACCCACAGAACTAATTTGGACATTAATCCATGGCTTGCACCTTGAATTTACCTGCAGGAAGTTATTCACATGTGGACCTTCTCACATCCCATTCAGTTCAGCAAGTCAGCCAGCAGAAGATTAAGCTTTCTCATGAAAGCACTCTATTGTGAAGAAGGACTTAAAGCAAAACAGATATGGGAATCATTTTGAAATTTCAGGCAGGGCAATTGCTCACTGAGGGAAATATGGAGGGAGACTGAGAAGTCTGACAGGTATCAGTCAGTTCATTACCTTTGTGGTTCAAAATAGTGCTATAAGTAAAGAATTTGAAGGAAATCTCTTTAGGGAAACCATTCCTAACATTGTAACGTTTCCACCTCTGCACCCACGCCTGGATATGTCCACAATTTGGTTTTCAGCTGCTGGAGAAGTATCTGCACATTTTTGACCATCTTCAATTACAGATTCGTACAAATTAATATTCAGAAAGCAAACTCCCAAGAAGTCCTTTAAGACCATGGGCAGTTTTTTGCCAGACACTTGGGGTCCTTGAAGCCTTGCTGTTTATGTAGCCAAAATCTGTCTTAAAACTATTTTTGCTAGAAGAGTATCACAGATCCAAAGTTAGCACTATACACCTATAGTCCAAATACACCTATGGTTGGTTTTGCCTATATCTATTTCCCATGTGCAATTAATAACCTGATCTTCATCTTTAGCTTTGCTTTCTATACCACATTTATTTGAAAGCTTGGTTAAACCTCCTTTCAAACAAGATATTAACTGTACTTCTATCAACTCTGTTTCACTTACTTTTGGGGAGTTCGAAGGTCAAGAACCGTGTCCTGGATATCCAGTGTGATGTCTGAGTACTTTGTCTCTGGGAGCTTGATTTTAATCTGAAATGATGGGCAGAGGTAAAGTTGTGATTAGATACGGAGCCCTCCAAGCCATAAAAGATCTCATCTATGTGAATATTTTGATGCTAGTGTCAAAGAGCAACATTCTGAGTAGATAATTTGTATATATGACAGTGCTAATCATTGCTTTCAATAGCTTAATGATGTGTATTGATATCCTATTTTCTTCAAAATCCTGAGCTGACATTGTACTTGACAGGTATTCTACATCCAGCAACCCCCCCAGCTTTGTGTATTCCAATGACAGCTTGCTTCTAATAGAACAATTGCACAGCAGTTCTAGTTGTCCTGAAGTTCAAAAAGCAGGGAGATCTTTGATCATATAATAATGGGACAGCATCTGGTACCTGTAACTTTAAAGACTTTTAGTATTGTAGCATTCTGCTAACTCACATACCTTTTAATAAATGCAGGCAGATGAAAACCACCTCCTTCCCACTCCCTTTCCCCTCCAAAATTGTGTCCAAGATGAAACTTCATCTTAGAACCACTTTTTATTCCCTCAAATCTGTATGTGGCATATGCATTTGCACAAATTGTCTTGAGTACACTAAGTCCTTGAGGAGATACACAACTTCTTCAGGTCAGCAAGTGTAAATATCATCTACAAATGCTGGCAGAGCTACAAGAAAATCCTACAGGAGACCAAAGGCAGCAATACATCTTGGTGTTTACATTCAGTCCCTCAAGAAGGTGGCAGGATTGAAAAGGGCAGAGAAAGAACAGAAAGAAGGTTCAGCTCACCACCATATCTTCACAGCAGGCCGTGGAAGGGTCTTTCCTGCTCATCCCAAAGAAGACATCCTCTGTTCCCACACACTGTTTGAACAAAATCTGATACCTGAGAAAGAGAAGTAGTTGCTTAATAATCCTGAAAAGGGGGCAAGAGACTAAAGGAGATTGTATTTCCCAGAGGATTGTAAATATCCCCATTGCGTTGCACCTCCTCCCTTTTGGTCTCCTTCAAGTCTTCAACCCGCCTGCACTGGGATTCTGTTCAGAGCCATGACTGAGTTCACTAGAAAATGGGTGAAGAACACTCACTCCACCTTCCAAGGCGCCCACTTTGCTGCCTCTACTTTGCTGACCAGCCTTTGCAGGATCAGGAAATGCATCCTTAGTGAATATGATACTTAGCAACTAGTCAAACACCACAAACTCTTGGGAAACTGATTTGAAAAGGATGTTGTCACAATCACATGGGTTCTGTTCTGCAATTCAACAATTTCTTCAGCCTCAGTGTAACAATTTTGTCAGATTGTAATTCTTTTGTGTTCAGCCAACATTGATCTTCCATTCGTTTGGATCTACAACAGGGAGAATCATGTACTTCCTTGCACTTGGTACTTACTGAATGAGGAAATACAAACTAAAGATTGTATTTAGAACATACATTACTCCTACTAAATTCAACAAAAGTGGGGAGAATCACTTCTCTAAGCTGTTGGGAAGAGTGTAGGGGAAGTTTTTTCTACATCCCCAACGATCAATGAGAAAACCTGTCTAATAGCTCTGGATGCCCCTCCTGAGCCATCTGTTTTCCTTTTGGACCATCCTCCTTGATTCCATTTGATGAACAATTACAGAGACTTACACTCTCCTTTCATCTCTGCAATACAGCTCATAATTGCTTGAGGCAAGAAAAGCTCTGCATTTTACCCAGCAGGGAGGACAGTGGTCAAAATAACCCACCCTGAGAACAGCTTCTGTTGTGCCCGCAATACAAAGAGAGCTTGTTCTGTAACTCACAGGTGATGGTTTCAAGTACAAGCATACAAATGTATGGGGAGGCTTTATGCCAACGCCAAATCATTTCCAGACAGCCTGAGTCTAAGTTTAGGTGAGTCTCAGTCCCCTCTTGAGATCAGGGAATTGAACACCTAATGGTATGACTTAGGTGCTGAGAAAAAATAGGATTCTGGAGTAAAAACTAGTGTGCAACGTGCAGCTTTGTGGGCTTCAGTCCATCTGCTCCAGCATTTAGCACTCCAGGACGCTGCATCAGAGCAGAGGGGTTAGAAATGCACAGGCTGCTTTGTGGATTGTCCCTGAGGGCTTTCAGACCCCTACAAACTACAACTAACATGTCTGATAGTATTTATTTCGAAAATGGTTTTGGGTTTTTTTTTTAGGAGGAAGGGAAAAGACTGGTTTTAGGTTTTCCCTCAATAGACTAAGATTAAATGACAAGATTTAAACATTCAGTACTGCCTGCCCATCGCCTACCTTCCTGTAGTACATTTGTCTCTAAAGAGCTGAATTCTTTGAAATGCAAATTTAAATTGGAGTACTTTATGAATTTAAGAGTATGAAACATAAATGAATCTTGGTTGCAGGGGGAAAAGACAGGTATTTCAAAAAAAGGCATTTTTCATGATTTGCTGGTTGGCTTCCCCTCCTGATCCCACTTCATACAAGTACCTGACACTGCCAGTAGTCTTCTGGTGGGACAAAACCAACTCTGTGTTTCTGCTATGAGAGCAGAAGGTTTTTAAGGGAGAGTTAAAAATCACTCCGTGTTTGTTGCTTTAGATGCAACAGCGACATCCTTCCTTTCTCCTTCCAGGACACAAGCTCTTTGGGTGTCTGACTCAAATGCAGTAGATGCTGTTTAACTGTCATTTCCATGAATCCTCTTCAAAGTCTCAGTCTCAGCTCACTTACTCTGGCTGTTCTCTGGGGTCCCAGGTATCATCAAATTCAGATCCTTCTGGCACCTCCTCTCTGTTCCAAATAGTGTTCTTGTTTTCAGGTTGCACTTGAGAAGTACCTGTAAATGATGAGAAAAACCACACGGTCGTATTTTGGAATGTCTCTGCTCTAGGTTTGCTAAGAAGTTTGTTGTTTTTTTTTCTAAGTTGTAGGAAAATCTTAGTATTAAGAATTCTGGTTAATGGTTCCAGTCTGCTTCACCTCAATACAGAACTACGATGTTAAGGAAATCCTCCTTTCAGGTATAAAATATTTAGCACTTCAAAACGGGTAAAGTGGAGAAGTACAAAATATTAACCTTCCCCAAGACCCTGACAGGAGACTTTGAAGTGGGTACAGCCGTTCACAAAAGGACCTTCTTACACAGGAACCTCGCTCTTCCCATCCATTATTGAGCACAGCCCAGATAAGGTACTGAAGACACATGAAAATTCACGGGCAGAGTACTATGGTTTATGCCTGTCCTACATGGAAAACTGTATTTTGTAGTAAGCTGGTAAGAAGTGGTGCTCCCCCTTTCCACAAAAAGGGTTGTCAAGCATTGGAAGAGACTGCCCAGGGAACTGCTTGAGTCACCATCCCTGGAGGTATTTAAAAGATGCGTAGAAGTGGTGCTGAGGGACATGGTTTAGAGGCAACTGGCAGTGTCAGGTTTATCGTTCAACTCGATGATCTCAAAGCCCTTTTTCAAGTTAAATGATTCTGTGATTCTAAATCTGCAACTTGGTGGTTTTTACAGAAGAATATCTTCATTTTGTTGGAATCCCAAGCAAAAATACTTGATTGTTATAGTTGCCACAGTTCCTTTCCTGCTACACTCATCCTGGTTGTGTGACGAGGCTGTGTTCTGTACCCTCTTTATCATCACCACTGGAGGCTGTGGGGCTCTTGAGTTACCTTTTCTGCTTCTCTTTGGAGATTTTGCAGTTAAGTGTTTAAAAAAAGAAGAATTTTACACTGCAATTGTAAAGATGACATTAACTATTTCAATCTCAGAGGTCAGTGACCACTCTCTTACTGAAGCAAATCCCATCAGTGGTAACTTAGAACCTTACTACAGCTGTTATTGGCTGCTAACGTGGGACTGAATGCTGAAACATACAAATGCTCCTCCTTACCAGTGGTCTCTTTCTTTACTGGTCCAATACCAGCAGGAGTCATGGCAGCAACAGAAGAGCGTGGCTGCAAAAAAGGCAAATGGAACTTCCATCAATTTTTGTAGAGCTCAGTTCAGTAAAAACAATAATGTCAATAAGTAGAAAAAGTTATCTGACATCAAGCAAATCCCAGTTAGAATTCAAAAAATATTGTTGTGTGATTTCATAACTGAACCACTGAATATTGGCTCTTCTTCACTCTCATCCTGCAGGAAGTGATCTCAACGCACTGGGTTCAAGCAGCACTTCCAGAAGCACAAATTACAGAAACAAGTGCTTTTTCTGCATTAGTTTCCATGGAATTTGGGCAAAATTGCCATGCTTTGCCTGCCACGAAAGTATTGCAGGAAACGAAGGGTACTTGGTGAAAACTCCATCACAGCATTTTTGGATTCCTTTTGACAGCAGAGATCATTTAAGGCAACAACACTTTCCTCTAATTATGAATCAATTTAGTACTAATAGAGCAATGTGAGGCATTTCTCTCTATATGAAGATCCCGTGGTTTGATAAAAGTGCCTCATGCGCACAGAACATTAAATTAAATCAAAATAAAGATTTCAATTTCCCCAGACTGACTCAGGCTTAATTGACATCCCTTGTGGCAATTTTCCATTTCTGTCTCTGAAGTGTCATTCATTTCATTAATAAGATGCAAACAAATTCTTTTAAAATCAGGATGTTTACTCCAAAGCTGTGCAGCAATAATGCTAACTTTAAAAGGCAGGCCTTCAAGAGCTGAAGGGGAGCCAAGAGTATGAAGGACTACATCCACCACCTACCCAAGGGAAATTTCAAGGGATACGCACCCATTTTATCCCAAATATTGCTACCATTGCCATTACTAGTGCACAACTGCCAGGTCAGGCAG
Organism: Thinocorus orbignyianus; assembly: GCA_013400375.1. Taxonomy (NCBI): domain Eukaryota; kingdom Metazoa; phylum Chordata; class Aves; order Ciconiiformes; family Thinocoridae; genus Thinocorus; species Thinocorus orbignyianus. The sequence continues at coordinate 290,243 of VXBW01008148.1, forward strand.
CTGGCTCTTTGTTGAGGACGAATTCGGAGGAATTTGCTATTTTCATAGCTCCTAACAGGACTTGTTCAAAATCCTAAAAGACTTGGCAAAGTTTTAAGCCTACACAGAGGCTTTCAACATTGTGATTGCTGGCACCTGTGTCCCCTGGGACAGTTCTCCCCAGCACACACGCAGGCCTGGATAAAAGCAGCACTTGCACACTGCAGGAAAAATGCACAATATCCCACAGCTGTGATTTTCACCTAGTCCTGAGAGAAATTGAAACAGAATTGCCTTGATCACTGTCACAATTCAGAGAAAAGCAAGGGTAAGTCTAAGGTATTCCAAGCTCTTTAAACTACCTGTTCTCATTTCCTTCAGGCTGAATATTAAATTTCTCTCCCACTTTGTGTTCACAATTACATCCTGCATTCCTGGGGCACCTTCCTTATTCTCTCCCTCAAGAGCTTGTATTCTCTCCCTCAAAAGCTTATTACCCTACAAGTATCATGTACTTGGAGAAGGACTCTTTGTCAGGAAGTGCAGTGACAGGACAAGGGGCAATGGTTTTACATTGGAAGAGGGGAGATTTAGATTAGATATTAGGAAGAAATTCTTTACTGTGAAGGTGGTGAGGAACTGGAACAGGTTGCCCAGGGAAGCTGTGGATGCCCCATCCCTGGAAGTGTTCAAGGCCAGGCTGGATGGGGCTTGGAGCAAACTGCTCTGGTGGGAAGTGTCCCTGCTCAGGGCAGAGGGTTGGAACTGGATGATATTTAAGGTCCCTTCCAACTCTAACCATTCTGTGATTCTACGATCTTCCAGTATCTCACTGTTTCAGTCAGTCAAAGGCTTTTATGATTTTCATCCTCTATTTACTCACTCCAGGAAAAGAGGGGTTTGCCTCTCCCCGGTTAACAAGGTGAAGCTGTGGCACCACATGTAAAAGAAGAAGCACTTCTCATGAAAGACTCACCATGTATTCATCATCATCATCATCTTCCTCTGAAGCATCACGAAGCAGCTTAGCCAGGAGCTGCAGAGAAGAGCCTGAGGAAACGCTATCCATATCAACAGCAACTGCTGCCCTGTGGAGACAAAACTAGTAAGTAACAAAAAAAAACCAAAACATTTTCTGCGCTGTCTGTAAGGCACAGAGTCCCTGCTGTGTGTTAGGGAAGGTTAAAGTTACACCCGAACTCTTCCATGTGTGACATACGTGCAACAGGTGATAGAAAACCTTTATTTCTGTGTTCAGATTGCTCTCCTCAGGCAGTAGGTGCAATCACAGCTCTGTCAGACCCCCTGGCAACGTGTGTTTGCAGCTACAGCAGCCAGGGCGAGGGCGGCACTGAACGCCAGAGCAGAGCCTTTCAGGCAGGTTCTCTGCCCCGGCTCCAGGCCCAAGCCACGGGCAGACGGAGCGGCCCGTTCAGAGAATCCCGCCCACGTCGCCGCTCTCGGGATGCACAACGGCTCCCACCCCGTGGTAAGAGCACCGGGGCGGACCGTCTTCTCCCAGACGAACCGGGCAGGGATTCGGTCGGCTGCCCGGCAGCTGCCGCTCCGCCCGAGGCCCCGGTGCCGCCGCCCAGCCCAGCGCCGCCAGGGGCCGCGTCCCCCCGTCACCACAGCAACGGGCCACCGCTGCCCGCCTCCCCTCGGGGAGCCTATCAGAGCGGGTCATTCAGGAGTGGCGGCGGAGCCAGCCAATAGTTGTGAAGGGCGGGAAGCCTCGGGGAGGTGGTTGGTAGGTGAGAGAAAGGGGTGGCTGTGTCGCGTGGGGTCAGTACGTCATCGCTAGGCGCGCGGCGGTCTGAGGGAGCTTCCTCGCTGCGCTCTGGGAGCGGGCCCGTTCCCCATCCCGGTGCCTTGTCCCGGTGCCGCCATGAGCCAGTTCAGCTTCGGCTCCGGTGCTGCGGGTGGCGGCAGCGGCGGCGGCTTCACTTTCGGCACGCCGAAGACGGCCGCCGCCAGCACGGCGGCCACGACCGGCTTCTCCTTCTCCACGCCCGTCGCCATCGGGGGCTT
>VXBW01008148.1:292337-306342 GCA_013400375.1 Thinocorus orbignyianus
CCAGGGAGGATGTGGAGTCCCCTGCTCTAGAGATTTTCAAGCCCCTCCTGGATGCAGCCCTGAGTGATGTGCTCTGGGCAATCCTGCTTTAGCAGGGGAGTTGGGCTATGTGATCTCTAGAGGTCCCTTGCAACTCTGACAGTTCTGGGAATCTGGAGCACTCAGAATGATTCTTCATCCAAGTGGGTCTGTCTTGTCCTTATGAGAGGCTTTGAAGGGATTCTTCGGAAGTGCTGTTGCTGAAGCTTGCCAGATGGGAGGAGAGGGAAGGGAGCTGACATGGGGCCAAGCAGTAACAGTTGACAAAAAATAATCTTGTGTAGAGGAAGTGAAACAGGTGCTTAGGAGCTGAGAGAACAAGCACCTTCACTTACACTGGTGTGGTAATTGAGGGGGAGTCAAAATAAAGAGCCTTAGAAAGAATTGCAGGTGACAGGAGCTGTGTTGGTCATGGTCAAAATTGAAGCATTAACCTGGTCAAGTACACATCTTGAAGTGGTCTTACAGGTCACAGCAAGTGACCTGTAAGAAAGCTGATTTGGTGCTTGACAAGGAGTACATCTCAAGCACCTTGGCTTCTTTTCTTCTCTAGGACAAATGCACCAAAATTAAACTTTGGCAGCAGCACTGCAACTCCGGCGACTGGAATCACAGGGGCCTTTGGGTTGGGGAGCTCTGTAGCAACCAGCGCACCCTCAAGTCAAGCAGNTGGTGTGGTAATTGAGGGGGAGTCAAAATAAAGAGCCTTAGAAAGAATTGCAGGTGACAGGAGCTGTGTTGGTCATGGTCAAAATTGAAGCATTAACCTGGTCAAGTACACATCTTGAAGTGGTCTTACAGGTCACAGCAAGTGACCTGTAAGAAAGCTGATTTGGTGCTTGACAAGGAGTACATCTCAAGCACCTTGGCTTCTTTTCTTCTCTAGGACAAATGCACCAAAATTAAACTTTGGCAGCAGCACTGCNACCCCCGGCGACGGGAATCACAGGGGCCTTTGGGTTGGGGAGCTCTGTAGCAACCAGCGCACCCTCAAGTCAAGCAGCAGCTCCTTCTGGCTTTACATTTGGATCAACTGGCACTACCAGCACCATGCTCAGTCTTGGAACAACTGGAGGATTTACTTTTTCCAGCAGTAGCACAACTCAGGCTGGGACAGCCACCTCCACTATTGGCACTGCAGCTCCCCAAGCAGCGGCCACAGGGTTCACCTTTGGAACAGCACCTACAGCTGCTGCCACCACAGCTGCCACTTCAGGGGTTACAACGCAGTCAACAACCCCCTTCAGCCTTGGGGGGCAGCCCACAGGTGAGAGTGTTTGCTTGAGATGGCAGCCACAGTCAGGAAGGGTGTCAGCAGGGAGGGCAGCTGGGGCTGGTGTGGAGGTTCTGCAGCTCCTGCTGTTGAGAAATGAAGTTGGAGGCTGGAATGAGGGCCTTTTCTGCTGCGCTTGTCCAGGGCCTTTGGTGATGAGGACCAGTTGCTGTTGAGCCTTTGGCTTCAGAGACTAAGGCTGAAATAATTTTGCCAGTGTGTGTAGAAGCGTCAGAAGCGTCAACTTCAGGCTTCAGCCTGAAGAGATTTAAAATGTTTTTGGCTGTTTTGCTGGTGCAGAGGAAAAGGGCTTGAGGTGGTAGGGAGGGGGTCCCACAGGATGTGCCTGACCCATGGTGCTTGTTAGCCCTCGTTCATCTCCAGGATATCACGGAGTGTTTATTACTCTTAAACTGTTGGGTACTCAAACATTGCTGTGATCAGATTATCTGTAGTGAAAGGCTCATCCTTTTTCTTCCTTTTTTTTAATATATTTTTTTTATTTTATTCTGCTTGTTCCAGGTCTAACCTTTGGGTCATTGACTTCAACAGCAGCCACCAGTGCCCCTGTGGCAGCTCCAACCACAACTACTGCCCAGAAACCCACTCTGTCCTTTGGAACCAAACTTAGAGGTAGGAAGTGATTTCAGGAATCTCCAGATTCCTCTAGACTTTGTGAATTTGATCTATTTCTAGGAAGAGTTTCCTGACTTGGGGTTTGAAATCGACTAGAAATTTCTTACTGTGAATTTGGAATTTGTCTGTGACAGCCAGTGGGCCTAGTATCCTGTATTTTTTATTGTGTTCCACAGGCTGAATTCCATTTTGTGCTTGTTGGTGGAGCGTAGNGGAGGCTGGAATGAGGGCCTTTTCTGCTGCGCTTGTCCAGGGCCTTTGGTGATGAGGACCAGTTGCTGTTGAGCCTTTGGCTTCAGAGACTAAGGCTGAAATAATTTTGCCAGTGTGTGTAGAAGCGTCAACTTCAGGCTTCAGCCTGAAGAGATTTAAAATGTTTTTGGCTGTTTTGCTGGTGCAGAGGAAAAGGGCTTGAGGTGGTAGGGAGGGGGTCCCACAGGATGTGCCTGACCCATGGTGCTTGTTAGCCCTCGTTCATCTCCAGGATATCACGGAGTGTTTATTACTCTTAAACTGTTGGGTACTCAAACATTGCTGTGATCAGATTATCTGTAGTGAAAGGCTCATCCTTTTTCTTCCTTTTTTTTAATATATTTTTTTTATTTTATTCTGCTTGTTCCAGGTCTAACCTTTGGGTCATTGACTTCAACAGCAGCCACCAGTGCCCCTGTGGCAGCTCCAACCACAACTACTGCCCAGAAACCCACTCTGTCCTTTGGAACCAAACTTAGAGGTAGGAAGTGATTTCAGGAATCTCCAGATTCCTCTAGACTTTGTGAATTTGATCTATTTCTAGGAAGAGTTTCCTGACTTGGGGTTTGAAATCGACTAGAAATTTCTTACTGTGAATTTGGAATTTGTCTGTGACAGCCAGTGGGCCTAGTATCCTGTATTTTTTATTGTGTTCCACAGGCTGAATTCCATTTTGTGCTTGTTGGTGGAGCGTAGTGGAAGGAAGCCACAGCTTCAAAGTGTGTGACAAAAGATGTGAGAAGAGATTGAGTTGTGGAGGAATACAAGGGGAAAAAAAGTTTAAAATTCTTACATCTATAAGAAACTGATGTAAATGCCCAAATGTGTATCACATTCTCAGCATTACTCTACGATTGTGCAAGATTGATGCCTTTTCCATTTGTAGTAACATCCACAGCTGCTACAACTGCTGCTACCACAACCTCTGCTCTTGGTTCAACGGGGCCTACGCTGTTTTCATCTGTAGTGAGTTCTTCAGCACCAACATCGTCTACCACCACGGGCCTCTCACGTAAGTCACAACAGACACATTTTCTCTGTTGGGGGAAGAAATGAGCAGCCTGGTTGGTGCTCCCTGTCAGTAGGGGAGCTTTTATGTTTTACATTAAAGCCTCACTGATTACTTTTAATTTGTAGATGCCTAACAACTTTTGTAGCATCTCTACAGAGGTTGCAGTGCCATTCTGGTTCCAGATCTGGCTTTAATCTTTGTGTTTAAGAATGCGTTTAATCTAATGGGCATTCTCTATTTCTCAGGGTGTCTGAAACCTTGCTCTTAGCTGAGAATAGGTGGGTTGTTCCCAGGCAACTGTGATGTGACCAGTGTGTTTCCTGTAGTATGTGAAATTGTATTGCTGTAGCATGTAGAGTTGTGCAGAGGTTACATTTCCTGCCTGCCAGCTTTGTTTTATGTTAAAGCCTCACTTACTACTTTTAACTAATCAGCTGCAATTTGTAGATGCCACAAATACCAGCCTAACAAGTATTGTAGTAGCTCCACAGAGCTTGCACTGCCACTCTAGCTGCAAATCTGACTGTAATCTCTGTGTTTAAGAATGCTTTTAATCTAATGGGCATTCACTGTTTCTCAAGGTGTCTGAAACCTTGTTCTTAGATGAGAATACGTGGGTTGTTTCCAAGCAGCTGTGGCGTGACCAGTGTGTTTCCTGTACTGTGTGCATTGGTACTGTTTTAGCAAGTAGAGGCATGCAGAGCTTTTCAAAGGGGCACTTTATTTAGGTGACACAAACTCTTAATGCTGTCTTCTGTTTACAGTTGGTGCCCCTTCCACTGGGACGGCAAGCCCTGGAACACTTGGGTTTGGATTAAAAGTTCCTGGAACAACAGCTGCTGCAACAAGCACTGCCACTAGTAAGAACCAGATGCTGAAAGTAGTTCAAGAGAAGGAAACCTGACTTAAATGCTCTGTGGTAGTGTAAAGGGCCATAGTGGTGTAGAAGTGCAGCAGTTCTAATGACTAATGCCCTGCAATAACTGAAAATAATACAATATTTCGTTCTCTAATCATACTTTTCCATCTCCACAAGAGCACAGTTACTTAAGACCTGAGCCTGTTGACAGCAGAGGGACTTTGAGTGAGGGAAGGCCTGTAGGCTTTGATGTTGTAGTGTGGAACATAGATTGGCTGCTCCTTCTGTAGCCTGCCTGTGTAGGTACATGTTTGACCTAAGGGGGGAGAGTGAGAGGCCAAAGACCTGCAGGGAGTGTTAGGGAGAATGTCTTCAGTTTTGCTCCGTTAATCTGTTTATTCCATACTGTTTAAAGTACATGATTTCATTACCTTTTCTTAAAATACAAATAATGCAGAGATTAGTGTTGTATCTATGTTGGCCCTCCTCATGTGAAAGCCTGCATTGGAATTGGTTGCTGCACAGTGTTGGGAATCAGGGCTGAACATTCTTTTTCCAGGCACAACCGCTGCTTCTGGCTTTGCTTTGAATCTTAAGCCATTAACTACAACTGGTGCCACTGGAGCTGGAACTTCTACAACTGCCATAACCACCACCACAACAACCAGGTGAGCATTTTGTTGTAAGGGACTGTTTCCTGACTGGGGCAAGAGGCAGTATTAATGCTGGTGTCTGGTGGAGGAAGGGAAGAGGAGTGTTGTCCTGTTTCTATGTTGGGTTTTGATCTCCTGTTCTGTGCTGTCTTGCCTTTGCTCTCAGCGCGCCTCCAGTGATGACTTATGCCCAGCTGGAGAGTTTGATAAACAAGTGGAGTCTGGAACTGGAAGACCAAGAGAAACACTTCCTCCATCAAGCAACACAAGTTAATGCTTGGGATCGGATGCTAATAGAGAATGGGGAGAAGGTAAGATGATGACTGGTGTAACCTGATTTTGCTTTAGATCCTTCAAGATCTGGAGCAAACCATCTAGTGGTACTTCCTACTTGGAGATAAAAAAAAATAGATGTGTGAATTACATTTTGGGGCTTATGAAATCCGTGCTATATGTCGGTTCTGACTTTGAGGCTCTGCAATCTGTTCTTTGAGCTTACTGTGTGGTGACATGGTACCTTAGGGTGGAGCTTTCAAAGCCAAACCTCCCTTACTCCCTTTTTGATCTGTAAATCTTTCTGTAACCGTTTCTTGTAAAAACAGTAGCCATTTGTATGGTGCTGTCTTTCTGCGTTCCACCACTCTTCTTTTACGAGTTGACTTTTGAATTGTCACAGTATAATTAAGTGTCTTCTGTTTCCAGATTACTTGCTTGCACAGAGAAGTAGAGAAAGTGAAGCTTGATCAGAAGAGGTACGAAACTATGAACCCTTGAGATGATTTTGTTTCTGTTTTGCACCTCCCTGTGCTGTGGCCTGGCAGGTGTAGAATGTCTGTAACCTCTCAGTGGAGTCGCTAATGCTTTCTCTTTTCAGACTGGATCAGGAGCTGGACTTCATTCTGTCCCAGCAGAAAGAGCTGGAAGACTTGTTGACCCCTCTGGAGGAGTCTGTGAAGGAGCAGAGCGGGACGATCTACTTGCAGCACGCAGATGAAGAACGGGAGAGGACGTAAGACAAGAGTCTGCTTGGAGTGTGTGTGGAGGAGGTGCATGTGGTGGTGGTGACTGAGCAAGAAGTAGAGTTGGGATGCATCAGTGGCCTTTGTCAAATACGTAATTCTGTTTTATGCACAACAACTTGGATTTTACGCATTAGATATGGGGATTGTGGCTGGAAGCCCTTGAATCAGCATGAGAAGCTCTTTGGGTATTGGTCTAATCAGCTGTCTGGGAAGAGTTGCTAATTTTGGTATAACCTCAGACAACCAGTGGTTAGTGACAGAAGGGATGAGAGTGGTATGTGTGATGTGTGGCTGAAGCATCCTTGTAAGCCTTAAGCTTTGAATCATAGTAATGAAAAGAAGTGTTTGTCTGGATCAAGAGAGATCTGTTTTGAAGAACCTGGTCTGGCTTGTTACTTCAATTCTGACAAAGCCTTCCAGTAAGCTCTCTGCACTATTGCTTGTATTTGTTGAAAGAGTAGGAGTGCAGGAATTACTTCCTCTGTGTGCCAGAATGCCTCCCCTGGTGCTGCTTCTAACGTATCTGCCAGCCGTGGTTGAAAGGCGTGGAATGAAATTCCGGTTGCCTAAAGTTGATGTGACTGAGTGGGTCTTCTGAAGTTCACCTTAAATATTCTGACCTGAGTTCCTGTGCGTTTTGTAGCTATAAACTGGCTGAAAACATAGATGCTCAGTTGAAGCGAATGGCACAAGATCTGAAGGACATCATTGAGCACCTGAATACATCAGGAGGCCCGGCAGACACGAGTGACCCGGTAAATCCAAGCTTAATATTTGTGTCAGAGTAAGAGACAAAGGCTGTTTAAACAGTTCTGACTTTTGTCAGAATTGACAGTTGTCCACTCCTGGATACTCTGCTGCTTCTAGTTACAACCTTGGAAAAGTATTTTGTTTCCTTCTTGGGGTGGTTCTCTTCTGGTCAAACTTGCATTTTAACACAGCACAAGTCAGCCTGATGCACGTACTGACTGCAGTTCTCTTAATAGTTTTTGAAGTGTCATATTCTGGTACGAACTCTGGTTCTTTGCTTGTTGTCTAATTTTTACCTAGACAACAACTTATTTTGGAGGCACTTTTGATGTTGATCCGTCTGCCTGCTGCACTGCCTGCATATTCCTTGTGGCAAATCTAAACTTTGCTCAGACTGAGCTCTGTAGCCACTGATACTTTTTCCTTACACTCTCTTGTATCCTCATGAAAGCAAGATCTGAATTACCAGCTCTTTTTGACACTGTCTTACTGTTTTGATTTGTTACAATATAGAAAAACTGACATGCACCTTTCTGCTCAGCTTCAGCAGATCTGTAAGATTTTGAATGCCCACATGGATTCATTGCAGTGGATTGACCAGAACTCAGGTGAGAGCTGTCTTTGGGAATGTAAATAGAAAGCATGTAGTGTGTGTGTGGGCAGGTGCTTTGTGAATATCAATGAATTCCTGAAGATCCCCGGGGAATCTTTCTCCTCTTTACCTTCAGTGATGCTGTCCCTGAATTCCTTGAATTCTCCTGATGTGCATTAAGGGCCTCTGCTGAGAAGTGATTCCTGGCAACTGTTTTACAAAAAGCACTACTTGAAATGCTTCAGTGCAAAGCTGAGGACTGCAAAACCTTGTGTTTTGTTCTGTCAAACTGCAGTTAAGTATTTCAGCTTCTACAATGTGATTGGGTTTCCCTGTGGAATGGGAGAGTTGGTGAGGAGGGCTGTGTCTGTAATGATATCCTCTCCCCTCTAAAGGGAAAGCCAAATGCAGGTAAGATTGAGCATCGTGTGTTTATCTGCAGCTTGTTAAATGCCAGAGTATGGAAATTTCAGAACTTCAGTAACCCGAGGTGTAGTGCAGGGCAGAACATGGACTCAAGAATGAAATCTTGATGGTGTAGTTCCTGTTGTTTCTTGGTTAGTTTCACCCCTAACTTGTATGACACCGTTGTGCCATCCTAAAAACAAACAGGAGAAAGCAGCTTTTCTCCCAGGGGCTGAAGAATTCTGCCTGGCTTTGATTGGAACTGATATCAGCAGCCACATGGGGACACGGCAGAATAAAGCCATGCTGCTCTCGCCAGCACCGGACTGCGCTGTCTGGCTGCAGTGCTGTGAAAGTGCTCACAGCTTGTCTGATGCCTGTGTGAAAGCAGAAATACCACTATCCATGTTGAAATAGTATTTTTGGCTTAGATCAGGGTTTAATTTGGCTTTTATTTTCAGAACACATATGTTATCTTCCGCATTCTGTACATGCCTTTCTTGCAAAATGTGATGCGGCTCCTGTGGCATCAGAACTCTGACTTTTCAGAATGTGTGTGAAATTAGCAACTTTAAGTTTTCCTAGAAGGGAGACCTATTTTTACCTCTGTCATTCAGTAGGGAAGAAATTGTCTCACTGTGTGCACTTAAGTGGTGTGGTGGAAAAATAATGCAGTTTTGAAGTAAGCCTTCATGTAGCCCTTGCCATTCATAAGTGGAGTTGGCCTGGGAAGGAGGCACTTCCTTGCACTCTCTTTTTTTGTATGGAACAAACCCCAATGCCTCACAAACCAGAAATGGGACTTCTGTGCTCTAGGTGATGTCAGGTTTTTTTAACTTTAGAAACATATCACCCCATGATCAGCCTGTGATCTTTCCTAGTCCAATTCTGTGCAACTGTGGCACTTGATTCAATCACTGTTAACCTGCCACGAATAAATGAAATGGCTGAAGATGGACATAGGGCAGTGCTGCTTCCGTAAGAAAAAGAGATGTATGGACAAAGCCTTGTTCTAACCTTCTGCCTAGTCCCAAGGGAACCAGAAAGTCTCCTCTTTTGTAGTTATGATGGAATTCTGAGTTCAGTGAGAGATATCTGTGAGACAGTGAACCAAACTGCTGGTTTATGCCACAGGCATTTTTGCATGGTGAATTTCTGAAAAGTGACAAACTGAAATATGTTGCTTAATGTTACTGGAAAATTCTGCATTCAGCATGCTGTACGAAATAAAACCCAACCTGGACTATCCATCTGGAAGCCACAGGCTGGCATAATGTCATAGCCCTGTTGAATAGCTTCTGATAAGCTTTCATGGAATGAAACTAGAAATTGCATTAGCTCGAGCCAAGATTTTTTTGCTATATTGTACTGCCTGCTGCGTATGTAGTTAATGATCAATCAGTGGCTTATGTTGTAATATCCAGCAAGAAAATATGTCTATACCTCTAGCAGATTGTGTGCTTGGCCTATAATGTGCATAATTCAAAGTGAGCTTAGCAGGAGGTAGGTGGGGGAAACTGGTTTCTAGAGCAATTGCTTTTCCTGCAGCTGCAGACCAGCAGTTCCTGTTGAGGGAGGGTTTGCTTTTCTCTCTGGTGCAGTGCCTTGAAAGTACAACACACTGGCATGGCAAAACGTCTCTCTGAATGCCTGGGAATACTTTTTAGCCAATCTTAGCCTTGGAGGGTCAGCACTGCTTTGTATTGGGTTTTCCTCTTTCTTTGTGCACTGTCAAATCTGAGTGACTGTCAAAATTCAAATGCTTTTCTTTCTTCTGCAAGCTAACCTATATTGGGTTGTGTTTGAGGGCGATGGTAAGCCTAATGCCTTGTTTGTCCCTTGTTTCAGCTGTGTTGCAGAGGAAGGTGGAAGAGGTGACAAAGATCTGTGAGAGCCGCCGCAAGGAGCAAGAGCGCAACTTTCGGTTTGCATTTGACTGAAGGACTCACGGTTTCAAGGATTAACACAACACCTCCTGAGAAACTAGAAGCTGGTGGGGACCTAGGTGTCCAGTCACCATCTGGGTTTGTTTTGTTTCTTGCAATAAAACTTGTTTGTTCCAAAGCCAGTCGTTGCAGAGACTGGCTGGAATTCCCTGACTCCCGTGTGAGAGACTGCATGAAGTTTGTGCTGGAATGAGGTGTCCTTTGTCCCTGTTGTTGGTAACTGCCTGCAGGCTGGTGAGAGGCAGAGGCTGCCCCTGAGGGCTTTGAACCCTGTGTGACTCCGTGACTGAGCTCTGCAGTAGTTGAGTGGAACGTGACTATCCTCAGCTGGGACTTCCTAAGCTTTGCTTTGGGTCCTTCCAGGTGTGGTTTAAGCTGTCCCCAGCAGGAGCCACCTGAGAGATTCTGCTTCCTCCTGCTGCTGGCTGGAGTTTGTGTTTAAATTTCCTGTGCTTCCACTTGTGAAAGTGGGCCTTGTTTTCTGTACTCTTGGGCAATAAACTGCTTTTGTGCAGGTCCCCGTAAGTGGAATTTGTACTGAATTAAAAACTACCAGATGTGTTGTTACAAAAATGGTTCTTGTGTGGTGACTTGGGGGGAGGTGAAGCTTGTTCATTTGTGAGGGTGCAGGAAAGAATACAGTCAGCAAGTCTGCTGCCAGGAATTCCAGAAGTGACAGAGTATCGTATCGCTGCTTTTTGATAAAGTCTGGTTATAAATCAGATTGCAATGTCTCTTTAGTAATAGATGGAAGTGACTGATTCATGTATTTAGGAGACCTGCCCTAATGCTCAATTCTGCTTTGCACTTTAGGCTTCTCTCCTGCAAAATGCTGAAAGGGGACAAATAATGCGTGATGAGCTTTGCTTTATATTTTTTCCCCCTCTCTCTGCACCCCATCTGCCTTAGTTTACATAATACGTAGAGGGAGTCAATTCTCTAAGGCATTGGGAAGAGCACGGGGAAAGTCTTCTCCAATTCTCCAGTGTTCATACTTGTAATAATTCCCAAGTCAATGAGAAACAGCTCTGGATGCACCTCTTGAGCCATCTGCTTTCCTTTTGAGGTATCTTGATTCAATTTGATGAACGGTTATAAAGACTTAGACTCTCTTTTCAGATGTAGTTGCTTGAGGCTAGAGAGGTTCTGCATTTTGCACAGAATAAAACAAGGAAGAGGATAAGAACAGCTTCTGTTGTGCCCACAATAAAAAGCTAGTTCTGAAGCTGGCGGGTGACAGTTCCAAGAGCAAGTGTACAACTCTGGGGTGAGGCTCTAGGTAAATGAGCAAGGGATAAAACTGGTTTTAGGCTGTCCCTCAATAGATTAAGATTAAATGACAAGATTTAAACATTCAGTACTGCCTGCCCATCGCCTACCTTCCTGTAGTACATTTGTCTCTAAAGAGCTGAATTCTTTGAAATGCAAATTTAAATTGGAGTACTTTATGAATTTGAGTATGAAACATAAATGAATCTTGGTTGCAGGGGGAAAAGACAGGTATTTCAAAAAAAAGGCAATTTTCATGTGTTTCTGTTATGAGAGCAGAAAGTTTCTAAGGGAGAATTAAAATCACTCCGTGTTTGTTGCTTTAAATGCAACAACAACATCCTTCCTTTCTCCTTCCAGGACACAAGCTCTTTGGGTGTCTGACTCAAATGCAGTAGATGCTGTTTAACTGCCATTTCCATGAACTCTCTGCAAAGCCCCCGCAGGCAGCCTCGGCTCACTCACTCTGGCTGCTCTCTGGGGTCTCAGGTATCATCGAATTCAGATCCTTCTGACACCTCCTCTCTGTTCCAAATAGTTTTCCTGTTTTCAGGTTGCACTTGAGAAGTACCTGTAAGCGATGAGAGAAAACACAGGGTTGTATTTTGGAATGTCTCTGCTCTAGGTTTGCTGAGAAGTTTGTGGGGTTTTTTCTGAGCTGTAGGAAAATCTTAGTATTGAAAGTTAATTACTCCAGTCTGCTTCACCTCAATACAGAACCGTGATGTCAAGGAAATCCTCCTTTCAGGCATAAAATATTTAGCACTTCAAAATAGGTAAATATGGCATTTGGGCAGAATTGCTATGAAAATATTGCAGGAAACCAAAGGTGCTGGGTGAAAGCTCCCTTGCAGCAGTTTTGGATTCCTTCTGACAGTAGAGATCATTTGAGGCAACATTTCCCTTTAATTATGAGTCAATTTAGTGCTAATAGAGCAATGTGAGGCATTTCTCTCTATATGAAGATCCCGTGGTTTGATAAAAGTGCCTCATGCGCACAGAACATTAAATTAAATCAAAATAAAGATTTCAATTTCCCCAGACTGACTCAGGCTTAATTGACATCCCTTGTGGCAATTTTCCATTTCTGTCTCTGAAGTGTCATTCATTTCATTAATAAGATGCAAACAAATTCTTTTAAAATCAGGATGTTTGCTCCAAAACTGTTGTGTGGGAGCACCCGGCCAAACTGGTTTCAGAGCACAATAGGTGAGATGCAGGGGGACTCAGCTTCATCTCTGCCTTGCCTTATCTATGCAGAGATGACCTGGGGGGAGCTGCAAAATCGGTTCAGCCCTGATTTGTCGTATTGCATTACAATAAGAACCGAAACTGAAAAAAACAATATGCCCTGATTCCCATCCCACCACTAATTCCTTGTCTTTGAGTGCTAGACATCACAAAATTAGCATCAGAGATTTAGGAGCCATCAGTACCACCAGAGATAAATATTCCAGATAGGGTAATCCCCTCAGACATAAAAGGTAAGGTTTGGGGAAAAGAATGGGGAATCCTCCAAGGACCTGGCTGGCCTGTAGGAGATCCATCCCCTGCCTTGTCCAGGACGCTGTAAAGGGTGACTTCCCAGGGACTGAGTGACCTTACCTGAGAGAGAAGGTAAGTGATTAAGAAACATACCTATGGCACATGGCATGCTATCAAGGCTGTGATTAGTGCACTCTCTTAGGATATTAATATCTAGTGTGCTTATGGTCTGTGTTGTTACTTTTCGGGATCCCTTGTAGGTTGTAACAGTGTATTCCGTGAATGGATTTGCAATTGCCATAGTGTGACAGTACAGTGCCCACAGTCACCACATAACTGATCACTACAGTGATCAATTATATCTACAGCTCTTCAACGCCTGACACACTCAGTCTTCTCTGGATATTTTAGGCTTTTCTCAGATGTTGAGCAGCAGCTTTTTGCCTTCATATGAAATATTAAGCTGTAATTGCCTTCTTCACTGTCAGGCTTCAGAGAAAATCAGGGAGAAGTCTAAGGTATTCCAATCTCTTTCAACTCCCCGTTTTCTCGTTTCCTTCAGGCTGAAAAAGTCTCCCTTCTGAATCTCCCTCCCATTGTGTGGTCACCATCTCTCCTTGCTTTCCTGGGGCATCTTCCTTATTCTGTCCCTCAAAAGCTCAATACTCTACAAGTATCTTGTAGTATCTTCCTTTTTCAGTCAATCCAAAGCCTTCTACGGTTTTCATTCTCTATTTACTCAGTCTGGGAGAAGAAGGGTTTGCTTCTCCCCAGTTAACAAGGTCGGGCTGTGGCACCACATGTAAAAGAAGAAGCATTTCTTATGAAAGAGTCACCACATGTTCATCATCATCATCATCTTCCTCTGAAGCATCACAAAGCAGCTTAGCCAGGAACTGCAGAGAAGAGCCTGAGGAAATGCTATCCGTATCAACATTCCCAAATAACAGTTGCAGACAAAATGAGTGTCAGATGAATAATAATTAATATATATATATATATATGTAGTACTGTCTGTAAAGCACAATGCTCCTGCTGCGTGTTAGGGAAGGGTAAAATTAAGCCAAATTCTTACACATGTGACACCAAAACTCCTATAATGGTACACAGTCAACCTCTCCTCTCTGTGCACGGGACAGGGACTCTTTCACTCCTCAGGCAGTAGATACAACCACAGAACCGGCCTCACGGCGACCCTTAGCTCTGGCAGACCCCCGTCAGCGCGGGTTTGCAGCCACAGCAGCTGGGGCAGGGGCAGCAATGGATGCCATGGCTGAGGCCTAGCAACGAGGGGCCAGGAAGAGGCCTTCACGCAGACTCTCCCACCGCTGCGGCCACGCTCTCGGGCTGCACAGCGGCTCCCACTCCGTGGTAAGACCACCGGGGTGCCGGCAATCCCGCAAACCTACCGGGCTGGGCCCGGATCGGAGAACAAGGCCCCGGCGCCGCCGCCGGCCTCTGGGCCGCGTCCCCGTCACCACAGCAACGGGCCGCCACGACCCGCCTCCCCTGGATAAACCTATCAGAGCGGGTCGTTCAGGAGTGGCGGCGAGATCAGCCAATAGCTGTGCAGGGTGGGAAAGCTCGGCCGGTGGTTGGTAGGTGGGAGCGAGGGGCGGCTGTGTCGCGTGGGGTCAGTACGTCATCGCTAGGCGCGCGGCGGTCTGAGGGAGCTTCCTCCCTGCGCTCTGGGAGCGGGCCTGATTCCGATCCCGATCCCGGTGCCTGGTCTCGGTCGCGGTCCCGCAGGCCGCAGCCGCCATGAGCCAGTTCAACTTCGGTTCCGGTGCCGCGGGTGGCGGCGGCTTCACT
>VXBW01008148.1:307678-341100 GCA_013400375.1 Thinocorus orbignyianus
GAGGCTCTTCAACTCCTGCTGTTGAGAAATGAAGTTTGAGGCTGGAATGAGGAGCTTTTCTGCTGTGCTTGTCCAGGGCCTTCATTGATGAGCAACAGTTGCTGTTGAGCTTTTGGCTTTGGGAATTCTAACTTGAACTTTGCTGTGATCAGATTTTCTGTAGTGAATGGTTCAACTTTTCTTTTTACTTCTGCTTGTTCCAGGTCTAACCTTCGGGTCATTGACTTCAACAGCAGCCACCAGTGCCCCTGTGGCAACGCCGACTACAAGTACCGCCCAGAAACCCACTCTGTCCTTTGGGGCCAAACTTGGAGGTAGGAAGTGATTTCAGGAATCTCCAGGTTCCTCCTGACTTTGTGGATTTGCTCTCCTTCTGGGAACAGTATTCTAACCTGGCATCTGGAAATGAGCTTCGAGGTGTTTGTTACTGTGAATTTTCAATGGCATCAGTCACCTGTGATAGTTCATACAGCCATTGAACCTAGTATCCTTTGTTATTTTTTGTGTCCCATGAGCTGAATTCCATTCTGTGCTTGTTGGTGGAACATAGTGGAAAGAATGCAGGAGTTCAGATGGTACACTGGAAAAGAGTTCAGGTAGAATACAAGAGGAAAAAACTTAAAATTGTTACATCCATAAGATGGAAATTCTCATCTACACCAGTACTGTATTCTCAGCATAACTGTACAAGACTGATCCTTTTTCTGTTTGTAGTAACATCCACAGCTGCTACAACTGCTGCTACCACCACAACCTCTGCTCTTGGTTCAACGGGGCCCACGTTGTTCTCATCTATAGTGAGTTCTTCAGCACCAACATCGTCTACCACCACAGGCCTCTCACGTAAGTCACAACAGACACATTTTCTCTGTTGGGGGAAGAAATGAGCAGCCTGGTTGGTGCTCCCTGTCAGTAGGGGAGCTTTTATGTTTTACATTAAAGTCTCACTGATTACTTTTTCTCAGGGTGTCTGAAACCTTGTTCTTAGCTGAGAATAGGTGGGTTGTTTCCAGGCCACTGTGATGTGACCAGTGTGTTTCCTGTAGTATGTGAAATGGCATTGCTGTAGCATGTAGAGTTGTGCAGAGGTTACATTTCTTGCCTGCCAGTGTCCAATACCCTTTGCATTTTTAAATATTTGATTGCGGTTAAATGTTTGATAACACAAAACAGATGAAGAGAAGTGACAATAGCTTGACATCTGTGTTGATAAAGTTTCCTGGAAGAGTCACAGAGCATTCTGGCTCTTCTGTAGCTTCAGCCTACCTTTTTTCATATCATGTCTGGATGATCCTTCGTGTAAATTGATCCTCATTAATCCAAATAAAGACCAGATGGAGATGAGTGAGCAATCAGTGTAGAACTTTTCAAAGCAGCACTGTATGTAATGGATGATGCAGCCTCTGTGTGTTGTCTTTTTACAGTTGGTGCCCCTTCCACTGGGACGACCAGTCTTGGAACGCTTGGGTTTGGATTAAAAGTTCCTGGAACGACAGCTGCTGCAACAAGCACTGCCACTAGTAAGAACCAGATGCTGCAAGTAGCTGAAGAGAAGGAAACTTGACTTCAGTGCTCTGTAGTAGCATGAAGGATCCTGCTGGTTTAGCAGCACAGCAGTTCTAATTTGAAAATAACAGTTGTTTTTTGTTTTGTTTTTTTTTTCTAATCCTCCTCTTCCATTTCCCCAAATGAATATTTACTTATGACTTCTGAGAGCCTGTCAAGAGCAGAGGGACTTTGAGTGAAGAAAGGCCCATAGTCTTTGATGTTCTAGACTGGAGCAAGTAATCTCTTCTAGCCTGTCTGTGTAGGTGCAGGATTGCCCTAAGGAGAGGAAGAGGCCGAAGACTTGCAGGGAGTATTAGGGAGAGATGATTTTTGTTTCAGTTCTGCCATATTAATCTGTTTCTTCCATGTTATATGTTTTAGAGTATGGGATTTCATTAACTTTTCTTCCAAAAAAACCCCACAAAACCCCAAAACAAACCAGACATGAATGCTGTATTTCAGTGGCTGCACTCATGTGAAATCCTGCAGTGGAACTGGCTGCTGCATCATGTTGGGATTCAGGACTGAGCGTCCTTTTCTGGATGCAGTTACCCATCATAATCAGTGTAAAAACATGGATGTTGCTCAGCTCTCAAGGTTTTTCTAAAGCTTGTTTCTGGGATGGCTACAAAGAATTTGAGCTCAACACCTGGAATTGCCATGCAACTGGCTGATAGTACCGTGTGATAGATGTTCTTAGCTTTGTGAAAACATAGACATCTGAAAAGATGCAGGAGAGGAACTGGGTGTGCTGGTAGTTATCAGGTCTGATATTAACACATAAGGAGATTTAGAAGGGTGTGTTTCCTTGAATAATACCTGGGTTAAGTGTAGGCTGACTGTTCTTGTACTACTAAAGCTACTAGTCAGGCATTTAGAGTTCTCTACTTCTGTGTCAAGATATGCTTCATTCTCCATCTTGACTGATGCGGGATTTGCTTTTTCTTAAATGGACCTATTTGAGCTCCAACAGCACTGTGTTTGGAAGTGCATACTGGGCCTGTTCTCAGTTTGTTAGATAGATTTGTCATCTTCTGCTTGACTTGAATCTCTTCTTCCAGGCACAACTGCTTCTTCTGGCTTTGCTTTGAATCTTAAGCCATTAACTACAACTGGTGCAATTGGAGCTGGGACTTCCACAGCTGCCATAACCACCACCACAACAACCAGGTGAGCATTTTGTTGTAAGGGACTGTTTCCTGACTGGGGCAAGAGGCAGTATTAATGCTGGTGTCTGGTGGAGGAAGGGAAAAGGAGTGTTGTCATGTTTCTGTCTTGGGTTTTGATCTCCTGTTCTGTGCTGTCTTGCCTTTGCTCTCAGCGCGCCTCCAGTGATGACTTATGCCCAGCTGGAGAGTTTGATAAACAAGTGGAGTCTGGAACTGGAAGACCAAGAGAAACACTTCCTCCATCAAGCAACACAAGTTAATGCCTGGGATCAGACCCTCATAGAGAACGGGGAGAAGGTAAGGTGACATCTGGTGTAACCTCAGTGGTTTCCAGTGGGGAGGGGCAACGGGCACAAGCTAGAACATAGGAAGTTCCATTTGAAAATGAGAAGAAACTTCCTTCTGAATGCAGTCCTGAGCGATGTGCTCTGGGCAACCCTGCTTTAGCAAGGGAGTTGGACTAGATGATCTCTAGAGGTCCCTTCCAATTCTAACAATTCTGTGCTTTAGATCCTTCAAGGCATTAAGTGTCACAGATGCAGGAAGCCATCTAGTGGGAGTTCTGACTTCTAAATAAAAAGATGTGAATTTCATCTTGGTGCTTGTGAAAGCCTTGCTGAAAGCCTTGCTGTATGTCAGTTCTGGCTTTGAAGCTTGGCAGTCTGGTCTTTGAGTTTACTGGCGGTAACACATTATATTTGGGTAAGCCAAACCTCCCTTACTTAGCTTTGGTCTGCAAATGTTAAAAAAAATTATAAGAACTGTAAAACTGTTTATTGTAGAAACACTAGCTGTTTGTATGGTGCTGTCTTTCTGCGTTCCACCACTCTTCTTTTACGAGTTGACTTTTGAATTGTCACAGTATAATTAAGTGTCTTCTGTTCCCAGATTACTTGCTTGCACAGAGAAGTAGAGAAAGTGAAGCTTGATCAGAAGAGGTACGAAACTATGAACCCTTGAGATGATTTTGTTTCTGTTTTGCACCTTCCTGTGCTGTGGCCTGGCAGGTGTAGAATGTCTGTAACCTCTCAGTGGAGTCGCTAACGCTTTCTCTTTTCAGACTGGATCAGGAGCTGGACTTCATTCTGTCCCAGCAGAAAGAGCTGGAAGACTTGTTGACCCCTCTGGAGGAGTCTGTGAAGGAGCAGAGCGGGACGATCTACTTGCAGCACGCAGATGAAGAACGGGAGAGGACGTAAGACAAGAGTCTGCTTGGAGTGTGTGTGGAGGAGGTGCATGTGGTGGTGGTGACTGAGCAAGAAATAGAGTTGGGATGCATCAGTGGCCTTTGTCAAATCAACGTAGATTGTTTAGTGACAGAAGAGATGAGAGCAGAATGCACAATGTGTGGTTGAAGCATCCTTGTAAGCCCTAAGTGTTGAATCGTAGCTAACAAAAAGAAGTATTTTACTGGTTCAAGAGAGGTTAGTCTTGAAGAACCTGGTCTGGCTTGTTCCTTCAATTCTGACAAAGCCTTCCAGAGAGCTCTTTCTTTCTTGTGGAATGAAATTCTGGTTGTCCAGAGTTGGTGTGACTGGGGGTGGGTCTTCTGAAGTTCACCTTAAGTNTTAAGTATTCTGACCTGAGTTCCTGTGTGTTTTGTAGCTATAAACTGGCTGAAAACATAGATGCTCAGTTGAAGAGAATGGCACAAGATCTGAAGGACATCACTGAGCACCTGAATACATCGAGAGGCCCGGCAGACACGAGTGACCCGGTAAATCCAAGCTTTATTTTTTGGATGATAATAAGAGACAAAGCATATGTCAACAGTTCTGACTCTGGGATAGCCCACTCCTGGATACTCTGCTGCTTCTAGTTACAATCTTGGAAGGGCATTTTATTTTCTGTCCTTGGGTTGGTTCTCTTTGGTCAAACTGCATTATAACACAGAACTTAGTTTTCCAAATATTATATTCTGGTACAAACTCTAGTTATTTGCTTGTTTTCTAATTTTAGCCTAGACAGCAACTTGTTTTGGAGGCACTTTTGACATTGATTCATCTGCCTGCTCCGCTCTTGCATGTTCCTTTTGGCAAATCTGAACTTTGCTCAGACTGAGCTCTATAGATGCTGATACTTTTTCCTTATTGTGGTGTTGGATTCTCCTGAAAACAAGCTGTGAATTCACAGCTCTTCCTGGTAGGTGTTGAGCTGATCTTGATGCTCCTTGTGGATTTACTGAGAAGCTTCTTTTCGTAAAAATTTCCCTTCAGTATTGCAACAGTATTGAGAGGTGGTTTTTTTTTTTCCTATTCCTTTTTTCACTTTTGCCACCTCAAGCTTTATGCGATTCATATTGTGGTGGTTCCTGGTCATAAATTGGAATAAGTCTAAGACACAGGCATACACTCCAAACCAGTCTGTTTTCCTGATGGTAAAGAGAAGTGAAGCATCACAGTTGCTGCACAGATTTCCACAGGAAAGTGTCTGGACAGTTAGTGGAGCTGAAGATAAGAGCAATGTGCTTGCATCATGTTCCAAACGCAGGGACAGGCAGGCTGGCTGGCTCTTACCGTTCTGATTTGTTACAATATTGAAAAACTGACTTGCACCGTCTCTTTCTGCTCAGCTTCAGCAGATCTGTAAGATTTTGAATGCCCACATGGATTCATTGCAGTGGATTGACCAGAACTCAGGTGAGAGCTGTCTTTGGGAATGTAAATAGAAAGCATGTAGTGTGTGTGTGGGCAGGTGCTTTGTGAATATCAATGAATTCCTGAAGATCCCTGAGGAATCTTCTCCTCCTTACCTTCAGTGATGCTGTCCCTTCTGTGCTTGAATTCTCCTGATGTGCATTAAGGGCCTCTGCTGAGAAGTGATTCCTGGCAACTGTTTTACAAAAAGCACTACTTGAAATGCTTCAGTGCAAAGCTGAGGACTGCAAAACCTTGTGTTTTGTTCTGTCAAACTATGGTTAAATATTTTAACTTCTGTAGTGTGGTGGGGTTTCCCTGTGGAATAGGAAAGTTGGTGAGGAGGGCTGTGTCTGTAATATCAACCTCTCCTCTCCAAAATCTAAATGCAGGTAAGATTGAGCATCATGTATTTATCTGCAGCTTGTTAAAGGCTGGAGTATGGAAATTTCAGAGCTTTTTGGGGAGGGTTTGCTCTACTCTCTGCAGTGCCCTGAAACTACAACACACTGGCATGGCAGAAAGTGTCAACAATGTGTCCTGGGGCTCAGGCACCTCTGCCTGGTGGTCCCTGAATGCCTCAGAATACTTTTTAGCCAATCTTCATTGCCTTGGAGGATTAGCACTGCTTTGCCTTGACTGACTGTCGAAAATCAAATGCTTTTCTTTCTCCCTCTGCAGTCCAACCTGTGCAGACTTGTGTTTGAGGGCGATGATAAGCCTAATGCCTTGTTTGTCCCTTGTTTCAGCTGTGTTGCAGAGGAAGGTGGAAGAGGTGACAAAGATCTGTGAGAGCCGCCGCAAGGAGCAAGAGCGCAACTTTCGGTTTGCATTTGACTGAAGGACTCACGGTTTCAAGGATTAACACAACACCTCCTGAGAAACTAGAAGCTGGTGGGGACCTAGGTGTCCAGTCACCATCTGGGTTTGTTTTGTTTCTTGCAATAAAACTTGTTGTTTGTTCCAAAGCCAGTCGTTGACTGGAATTCCCTGACTCCCATGTGAGAGACTGCATGAAGTTTGTGCTGGAATGAGGTGTCCTTTGTCCCTGTTGTTGGTAACTGCCTGCAGGCTGGTGAGAGGCAGAGGCTGCCCCTGAGGGATTTGAACCTGAGTATCTTCAGCTGGGACTTCCTAAGCTTTGCTTTGGGTCCTTCCAGGTGTGGTTTAAGCTGTCCCCAGCAGGAGCCACCTGAGAGACTCTGCTTCCTCCTGCCGCTGGCTGGAGTTTGTGTTTTAAATTTCCTGTGCTTCCACTTGTGAAAGTGGGCCTTGTTTTCTGTACTTTTGGGCAATAAACTGCTTTTGTGCAGGTCCCTGTAAGTGGAATTTGTACTGAATTAAAAATTACCTGATGTGTTGTTACAAAAATGGTTCGTGTGTGGTGACTTGGGGGGGTGAAGCTTGCTCATTTGTGAGGGTGAAGGAGACAAGACTATTTTAAGAGACGGGAGTATCATATTGCTGCTTTTTGATAAAGTCTGGTTATAAATCAGATTCCAATGTCTCTTAGCCATTGAAGACATTCCATCTTCAACAGATGGAAGTGACTGCTCCATGTGTTTAGGAGACCTGCCCTAATGCTCAATTCTGCTTTGCACTTCAGGCTTCTCTCCTGCAAAATGCAGAAAGGGGAGGAATAACTCATGATGAGCTTTACTTTATTTTTTTTTCCTCCTCTTCCTATACCCCATCTGTCTTTTTTTACATATCATCCCTGAGGAAGAAAGGGAAGGGTCCACTACCCAGAGTAATTCCTTGGCTTAAACATGAGTTTAGATGCATGAGCTTTCATCTTTAGCAGGGTGGGGAGTCAGCTAAGGCTACTGTTGACTGTATGAAGCCCTTGCGGAGGTCTCCAGCCGCTTTGCTGTGGGTTTTCACGGGGTAGCGGGTTGCTTTCCCCGCCTCGGTGATCTCCGGTACTACTGGGGCAGTATAGGCCGCGGCCTCCCCATGGCGCCTTTCTCCCTCAGCCCGCACTACATCTCCCATCGGCCCCTTCGCCCGCGGGGGCTGCTGGGAGCCGGAGTCGCCGCCATGCGCAGGTGAGCAGGGCTAAGGGAACCCGGGGTGGGCTCCGCTCCGGGCCGGAGGGTGTGGGGCCGGTCATGCCTGGAAAAGTGTTTTTTTGGGGGTCCGCCGGGGGCCTCGCACCCTCCTGGAACTGCTACGGCCTCGAAGGTGGCAGGGAGAGCTGTCACCTCAAACCGGGCCGCCTGGGATTGGTTTGGGCTTCCCTCTGGCCTGTGGAAAGGCCGAGCCGAGCTGGGCCCATGGCCTGGCTCTCAGGTTCCCCACAGCTCGGCAGAAGTCTAAGTTGTAGGAGCTCTGCCTCCAAAAAACAGGGGTCAGCAACCCCCCCAACTGCCAGAAACGCGTGCTGTCTGCAGGGTGAGGGTGGAGATGGTGTCCCTCGGCCTGTTTGGATGGTGACTCCAGGAAGGCAACAAGGAGCTTTCCATAGAGTGCTGCAAAAATTCACTGTTCTCCCTCACAGATTTCTTTCTTGAGCTGTTTGAAAGTAGCAATATCTGTTTGAATACTGATACCAAACACCTTCCTACCAATAAAAATATGATTATATGTGCCTATTTTTTTTTTAATCTCCTTGGGGCATTTTTAACATTCTTGAAACAGTCCTAAATCTGTTGGCTTTTCTGCTTAACATTAGTGGGAGCTTGGGTTAAATAGTTTTGGTTCCTTGTTGTGCTTTAAACACTGTGACAACAGTCAAGGAGGTAGAGAGGCTGTAGCTGTGGTGTGTTTTGAGCAGTGTTTTCCCAGTTGGCCTTACTCACCATGTCTGTGCTCTGCTTGTGTGCCTCAGGGTCAACAGCAGCCTGTCCAGCGATGAGCTCCTCCTGGAAGACTTGGAGACAGAAGGAGAGAGGCAGCTGAAAAGCATCCTTCACCACCAGCTTGATACCACTGTCTCTATCGAGCAGTAAGTCCTGGTCTGGCCCCTGAGGGAGCTGCTGGAGGGGCTGATGAGCAGAGTCTGGCCACGTCAGGGCAGTGTTGCCTCACTGAGATCTTCTCCCCTGGGGGATGTTTGGTGCAGGCCGTTGTCTGCCAAAATAGCTGGGCAAACCCTTGCTTCTTTCCTGAGTCTTTTGGCTGGACAATCCAGCAGGACATAAGCACTCCTTGTTCCGGGAGCAAGTGCTGGTGGTAACTTATTTTCACCCAAAATAACCAATTTGCCTGGGCCAGGTGTGAGGTTCTAGGCCTCTGAGCTTGTTCCCACCAGCCTGGCCTGTGTTTGCACCTGTGTTGGTATGAACAGTGTCATTGTAGAATCACAGAATGGTCAGAGTTGGAAGGGACCTTAAAGATCATCAAGTTCCAATCCCCCTGCCCTGGGCAGGGACACCTCTCCCTAGAGCAGGTTGCTCCAAGCCCCATCCAGCCTGGCCTTAAACACTTCCAGGGATGGGGCATCAACAACTTCCCTGGGCAACCCATTCCAGTGCCTCACCACCCTCACAGCATCATTTGTCTCCTATCCATAGTGGGGCAGTGTCCTGCCCTGCAGGATCTTGTGGCTTGGGAAAGGGTTGGGAGAGTATGGCTGGATCATGTGTCAGAAACATGGCATCTCTGCCTCGGTGCAGCGGGACCAAGTGTGGGTGGAAAGAGAGGCCAACCCTTCCTCTTCCCCCAGTTTCTTAGTGCGAAGTTGTTGTTGCTGTTCTCTTGCTTTTGGGTTCCAGGTGCAAGTCAAAGCGGAGATGTTTTGCACCTGCAGCTTTTTACAAGCCTTTTGGGGAAGAGGCTGCGGGAGCTTTGACCTTGTCACAGTTCCAGGCCCTGCAGGAGAGCAACAAAGAAACTGCTTCTCTCCGGGAACTGGGGCTTTCCGACTCGGAGATCCTGCTCTGGAAGAACCGGGCTTCAACAGGGAAGGTAGGTGTGCTCTGCTCTGATGTGTCCTGCTATTAATTTGGTAAACTGGAAGGTGCAAAACAGGGCTTGGGCTGATCCTTGGCTTCCCTCTGTCTCTCCTCCTGTTCCTGAGCAATAGCTGTGTGCAGAAAGAAGCTGACTGTGATAATAGTGGGTTTGTTTCTCTTCAGCTGAAGTCATTACTTGCTTTGGTGTTTAAATGGAAACCCAGTCCTGGTGTGGCCTGCATTAGAGCTTGGGTTAGAGAGAAGTGTGCTGTTAATTTAAGATTGAAAATCAATGTCAGCAGTTGCCAGCTGTTATCTGTGGTATGAAATCACTTCTGGGATGTTTAGAAATAAAGATTAACACTACTCTGATAGCAAGAACCAGTGAAAATAGGATGCAGCTCATGACAGGAGAAGAATGTTTAGAGAGAAAGCCCAAGTCAGATAGCGATGTGCAGTTTTGTGCATGGAGTGAAAGATTCCACCAAGGAGAAATTAGTGGAGACAGTGAGGACTTCAGATTGCTCATGGAGCTCTCAGCGAGGTACTGTGCACAGGCTTCTGTTAGTTTCAGCTGCTAAGTTGCAGCTTTGTTGAAAACAAAGTACTACAAACGATTTCCTGGAATTGCTTTTCCATATAAACAGCCTTTGTGCTCCAGGGAAGCTGCGGAATGGTGAATGGAAGCTCTGCAGATGTGGGCCAGGGCAGTCAGGCGAAAGGGAGAGGTACCCACGGGAAAGTCTTCATTAGGTTGTGCTCAGTGTGGGGAGAAAGCCTGGTTTCTTGCCTGAGGCAGGAGGGTCTGCCACAGTAATGGCTGAACTGAATTTGGGTAAAGAAAATCCACCTACAGCCCCATAAAAGTGTGTTCTCTGGATTTGGATGAGGGAACAGAAGGTAGGATGTGTCTCTGTGCTTCGGCAGCATGAATCTGGTGAATCCTGGCAGTGCCCTGGCCCTGTGCAGTGAAGTTTATTTACACAGGAGTGCTTGCTCATAGCCAGGTTTGCTCTGAGGTCTGTGCTGCTGGAGCTGGGTGGTTTCTGTGTGGTGGCTCGTGTGAAGCTGGCCAGGGGTTTAGTCCTCAGCAAAGACCTGCTCTCAGGTGCCAAACAGCAACTTGTGATCCTCTTCACAGCACGTAAGGTTCTCTCAGTGACACCAGGGTCATAGACAGAAAACTGGGTGGAAACTTGAGCTCAAGGATGCTATAGATGTGGCAAAAGAATTGCCAAAAGGGGTTTGTGCAGTAACTGTAGGTGGCCTTAGAAAATGACTGTAGCTGCAGAAGCTAGGACAGAGGGATGCAGTGAGGCCAGGGAAAGGAAGGCAGTGCAGAAACATCAGGAAAAAGGGGCTGTTTCTCCATTTTTCTTGAGAACTGAGGCTTGTTGATTGATTGTATTTCTGTCCTTTCAGTAGCAGGACCTCTTGGAGAACCTGCTCTTTTGGGGACAGTTTCTAGTTGCTCTCCAGGTCTGGAGGATGTGAAGTTTAACTGCTGGTTGAGCCCCTGAAACGGAGGTGTGTGCCGTATTGAGCAAAGCTGTGCCTGTCTTCCAGGGCTCTGGGCTGGGAGCAGCCCCAGAAGCCACGCAGGACCGACTCCATGCCATCCAGGAGAAGATGGAAGAGCGTCAGCGCATCCTGGCTCTGCCCCAGAGGTTTGCTGGCAGCAAGCAGCTGAGCCGGCGGGAGATGGAGATTGAAAACGCCCTCTTTCAGGGAACAGACCGTCACTCCTTCCTCCGGGCCCTCTACCATGAAGGTTTGTGGGCTCAAGTTTTATTCCTGCCTTTGCTCCAGCACAGAGAGCCAGGGTGTGTGGGAGTCCAACACATTTCTGTCTGGCCTTCTGTCCCTGAAGACATGGTTCTGTTTTGGCTCTGCGTGGGAGCAGATATTTTCCTGTGTTACATGAGCAGGCAGAGGGTGGGCTCTCTGAAGGGTTTAATATAGAGGCTTCTAAAGTCAGTCTCTGGAGAGCATGGATCTCATTGATGTGTCACAGGTACTGCAGACCCCAGCTCGGAATGTGGAAGGGTGCTTTGGTAGAGCCCAGAGGTCCCCACCGAGCTGCATTAAGTGACACGAAGTGCCAATGTGGAGCTGGAGAATGTCCTTTCTCTGTTTCTCTGTTTAACTGCAGTCTAACAAGGGTGAGAGGGAAACAAAGGCTCTGAATAACCTGCAGAGCCCGGTTGGTGGATGCATGGAGGCTGGGTCGGAACAGGGTTTCTCCTGTCTGTGTCTCTTCCTGCAGTCTGTGTGTTTTGCAGGTTCCTGGTTGTAGTCATATTACTGTATTTCTCTGTTGTGGATTAGATGACACTCAGAAGAGGATAACAGATGAAAAGGACCCCATGGTTCATCTGGAGAGTGTTTACCAAGAGCTGTTGAGCAAGAAGTGTCCTGAAGAAGTCCCGCCTACCAAGAGTGAGTCATGCTTGGACCCTTCCCTGGCCCCGCAGGGGCCTGTGGCTGAGGAATCATCACTTCCAGACCAGGAAGATCAGGCAGAAGAGGCAAGAAGTCCCAGTCTTCCAGTCACAAAGCCCACCCAGTCCCCTCCAACGCTTACAATCATCAAAGAGCCTGTAGAGTTTGTCCCAGAAGAGGAGATCTGCAAGAACCGTCTCTCAGAGGCAGAGCTCCGGAATATACCCAGGTTCTCATCCTACCATCCTGGGGAACCCAATAAGGTACATTGAGATGAACCAGGGTGAACTGATCCATACCTTTGAGGTGTGAGGATTTGGGACTAGGTTGAAAGGTGGCTGTTCACATGGTCCAGGCCAGTTGACCCTCTCTGTCTCTGGAACAGGTGCTGTATTTGAAGAACCTGGCCTCTCGAGTGACCATGAAGGACCTAGTGTCCTTGTTTGCTCGGTTCCAGAAAGAGGACAGCCCACCGATCCAGTTCCGCCTCCTGAATGGCCGGATGAGGGGTCAGGCTTTCATCACCTTCCCTGGTAAGACCCTGCCTTTTGCCTCTTAGTTCTTCTCTCACCCACAAAAAATGCCACATCTTCCCACAAGGCATGGGTTTGGCACCAACCCTGCTCTCCGAGGAGGTGGAGACTTTGCTCCTTCTTCTTCCTATCACGTCATAGTCTTTTCCCTGGATTGGAAGAGGAGTCATCAAAACAGAAGGGGTGCAGTCTGTTACATGCTATATTTCTATTTAGCACGTGGTTCTGGCTGGAGAATCCTGGCAGGCTGAGGGTCTGTGAGCCAGGAATATCTGTGTGAGCACGTGTGTCTGTGCCAGAACTTACCCTGTGACCTGTGCCCGATTTGCTCTCTTGTTGCAGATGTTCAGTCGGCCCGGGATGCCCTGCAGTTGGTGAACGGGTACAACCTGCAGGGGAAACCACTGGTGATTGAATTTGGGAAAAGTAAGGGACGTTCACCAGAGGCTGGCTCTGCTGTCCCCTGCTCCTCTGCTGGAGACAACCCTCCTGCCACGTAAGGGGTGAATAACCGGGAACCTTGTGGATTTGCACGGGCTGTGGGAACTCCTCTGTTATAACTGTGACAGTGAAGGACTGTTGGGAGTTAACATGCAGTTTCTTAAATCCTGAAATGGGAGAAAGCTGGGGACTGAGCTCTTCCTGGAGAGAGATGGATGCTGTCTTTACACTGTTGGGTTGTACTTGCTTTTTCCTCCAGTTCTCTGTCTGCATCTGCCTTCTCAGCCCTTTGTGGCAAGGAGGGAGGGAGGAAGCCATGTAAATAAATCTATTTATTGTGCTATTTTCTTAGCATGTGTTTATTCACCTTTGTTCTGCGCAAGTGTTCTAGATCCAGATGTGCTGTGCTCTGCTGATGCAGGACTGTGCCAGCAGAGTCCATCCTGGCCACTGTGGTGGGAGCTGGAGTCCCTGACTGGTGCGGGGACTGGTGGGGCTGCTGCCCCCAGCTGTGTTGGCAGCAGATGAGTTGCTTTAGGACAAGTGAAAAGGCTTCCCTTTTTCTTCCAGACACTTTGGCTGCACGGCTGTCTAATTAACACAGGTGCTTTATGATGATAAATATCNATCAGGTCTCGCCGGAGCCTTCTCTTCTCCAAGCTGAACAGCCCCAGCTCTCTCAGCCTGTCCTCATAGGAGAGGTGCTTCATCCCTCTGATCGTCTTGGTGGCCCTGCGCTGGACCTGTTCCAACAGTTCGATGTCCTTTCTATGTTGAGGACTCCAGAACTGGGAAATACGGCTTGGCTCCTCACTATTGATCCCCATAAAGCATGTGGTGTGGTTGTTCTGGTGGGGTACTGCTGTTGCAGATGCCATGTTGTATCTGCTGACCTGTTTTAGCACTTTTTTTGTGACCAAGGCAGGCTAATGTTATGTCCTTCCCACAGTATCCCTATGCTCCTGGGAGCATTCTCCAAGCTCTTGGTGATGGGAACCCAGCCTTTCCCAGCAGAACTAATGCACAGTCTTCTTTTGGATACATAAATACAGCAAATGTGGAGAAGTGGAATGTTCCCAAGAGCTGTTGTTTCCCTGCTGCCGTGTCCTCCTTCAGGCTGTATGACTCCCCTCACAACTGTCCTGGTAAATGCACTTGAGGCACCACACAGATAGATACACCCAATTGGCCATGGCTGTACTGGATCTACAAGGAGCTGGTTTTGATTCAGAGCAAACCACAAAACTGAAAGAGAAAAGGGACCAAGGAGACCTGGCGTTTCTCTTGGATGAGGTCAGTGTGTGCATCTGCTCAATGAGGACCTGTCTGGGTTTTAGGTAACTAGAGATGTCCAGCTACTGTTTAATGCTGCTGTGGCTGGAGGTGCTCCCAGAGAATGGATGGCCTGCTTCTCCTCCAGGGTGATGTCCAGCAGGGGACCTGCTCTGGCAGGATAGCCTGGGCTCTTAGGAAGTTATTGCTGAAGCATTTGCTTCTTAGGTGCTGTTTTGCAGCAATATCTCAGAGCTATGGCGTGCCTTGGAGGTGACCCATCTTTCCCACAGCTAATTCTGGTCTGTTAGTTGGGCCAGCCTGTCTTCTACTTTCTGGAAGGAAAAAGCTTCTGTATTAGAGTCACCAAGTTGATCAGAGGGATGGAGCACTTCTCCTAAGAGGACAGGCTGAGAGAGCTGGGGCTGTTCAGCTTGGAGAAGAGAANAATACCTTTGGAGGGGGTTTGCCAGGTGTTTGTACCTGTATGTTGACATGCAACACACAGGCCGTGATGTTGCCATCAGCCTTTGTGTCACTTTGGGGTGTCAGTGCTTCCTGAAGGACTACTATTTTTTTTTTTTTTTTGGTGGTTGTTCTAAGCAGAATTGGCTAAAGCAGCTCTTTCCCTTCATTTCTGGCCCTTGGTATGTCGAGGGGGGTGCAGGTGTCATTGCTGTAATTGAGTGCACCTTCCTGAACTGGGCACACAACAAAGAGGACTTTGAAAAAGGTGAAGAGTACCGATAAGAGAGACCTTTGCCCAAGGCCACTGCTTGGAAAGGGTTGTGCTGTGATACAGCTTTTATTCTGAGCACTGTATGTATTCTTAGCTCTGTTTATTGTGGAGTTGCCCCAGGCTGGCCTGTTTTTCCTTCTCTTGTGCCCCTAGAGGACATGGAGAATTTTATCCTGAAAGTCTGGTGCAAACTGATAGCCTTGGGCTGAGGAAAGGACACAGTCTCTGTGTTCCTCCAGCTCATTCCTTCACAAGGCTCCAGCTCTGAGGAGACTCCTCCGAGATAAAATGAAGCCTGTGTTTGTGTGCACTTCAGCAGAGCCGCCCAAACTGGGAACACACCTGTAAAGCCAAAAGAGAAAGTCAGGTGCTCATGTGGAGTGTCCAGTTAAGGGGTTCAGCAGAAGCGGGCAGTGTCCTCCCTCCAGGCACTAGACCTTGCTCTTCTGAGGGTGCAGCATTCCACACTTCGGGAAAGGGACCTGTAGCCATCATTATGATGGTATTGGCTCATTTTTTGGCAGCTATGGGGTGGGTGATACAGAAGGGGTGCTAAGGTGCCAACCTAAAACCTGCAGTCACAAGTCTAAGTCAAGTTCTAAGGGAAGGGGCTTGTGTTCTCCTTGGTTGTTCCTTGTGCTGCCTGTTGTGCCAGTAGGAGTTGCCCAGGTTCTTAGGGAGTTCCTTCCAGATGGACGATCACTGTGCTGGGACAAAAAGTCAACAGCTATTGAAAGGTGAAGAAACTACGGAGGTGTGGGTGCAGCTTGCATGATAGTGTAGGAACCAGTTTGCCACTGTTCTGATCTTTGTCAGTGTTAAAGGCCTGGCCAAGGTGTGGTGGGAATGTGCCACCAGGAGGAGCAGAGGCTGCCAAGGGGTGACTGGAGTACTTCTTCCTGTAGGGAATTGAGATTTGAACCTGTGGAGTTTGGCCCGGTGGTTACTGAGAGGGATGCCACACCACGGGCAGGGTGTCCGCAGGAAAGCAGAGACACGTTGGCTGCCCCAGACCATCCCGTGTCCTGTGCCAAATGGGCTGGGGGTGCTTTGGGGTCAGGTGGCAGCACTCGTTTTGAAAAGTCTTTCCTGGCGTTTACTCCACACTTGAAATATCCAGGCTGAACACTGTTTTTTGCAGAGACACCAAACCAGATGTGGGTACAATGTGAAGAGTATCTAAAGTTGAGGAAGCTTCCTGACCAAGGTGGCTCTACAGTGTTACTAGAAAGCTGCTTTTGTCATCTCCATCCCCTCCCCAAATACAGGTGGGAGACTCATGAATTGAGTCTGGGATGACTTTGCTCCATGGCATCTCACATCCTCGAAATACAAGTGGTTTCTGTCAAATGCTTGACTTCCTGCTTTCCTTCCACAAACTTCTGAATGCAGATCTTCATTAAAACAGGTGGTGTTAAAATAGGAACGTGTTTCAGTACGTGCCTGCTTTGGTCACTGCCTGACCCTGAAACTGGTAGAGCTGGGACTGAGACCAACTGTTTTGATGTTTATTACTGAAGGAAAATCCTTTTCTCTGATCAACTAATTCCAGGGTGCAATCAGTTGATATGGATGAATTGCTGTTATCTGTTGAAGTTTGGTACAAACGTAGATAAGATGGCCGTGATAAACTGACTGCTAAGGAGACCCTCCTGGTTTCCGTGTATCGGTGTTAACACCTTCACACTCCCATGGGCTAAATTCATGCCCATGTCTACAGTTTTCCAGCCCCGTGGTCAGTCTGGATGATGGCTGCCCTGACTGTCTCTCCACCGCTGGAGGATTCAGCTCTGTCTCCAAGTTGCTCTTTACAGAGGATGTATTTACCCAAGAGAAGCTGGATACCTCATGGCCTACAGCAAAGAAACAGGTTTCAAGCTCAGAGAATTTATCTGGATGAATCTCACACTCTCTTTTAGCTTTTCGGGAAGGGAGAGAAGGGGGTGTGAGATATGGTTGGTTTCTTGATTCCTTCATTTTCAGCTTCGCTCTTTCACCCTCTAAACCCTCTTGTCCATGTCATGAGAGAGCAATGTGGGCTACTCCCACACGGTGGCACTACTTGCCTGGCTGAGGGGCTACCTGCCTCTGTCCCGCACTTGTCCCTTCTGCCCGGCCACGGGGACCTGCCCACTGGTTGCCCAAAGACCTGCAATGGGCTGTGGACCTTGGTATCTCTCTCTCTCTGTGGCCCTCTGCACATGATGCAGCTAGTTGGTGGATCGCAGGTCTGTCTGGTTGACCTTCTGCTCCTCCCTGGGGGATCTCAGGGAGGGAGAAGACCCCTGGGCTACAGCAGCTTTGAAAAATGTGGTATGATGAGACCAGTCCTGCTCATCCCGAGCTAGCTCAGAGCAGTAATTTTCACAGCTATTTCTCTCATCGTGATTACACACCTCCTGGCATCTCCTGTTGCT
This sequence comes from Thinocorus orbignyianus, assembly GCA_013400375.1. Taxonomy (NCBI): domain Eukaryota; kingdom Metazoa; phylum Chordata; class Aves; order Ciconiiformes; family Thinocoridae; genus Thinocorus; species Thinocorus orbignyianus. The sequence continues at coordinate 324,772 of VXBW01008148.1, forward strand.
GCTGTTCTCCCTGCCTCAGCTCTTCCCTAGGTCCCTCTTGTTTATTGTCAATTCTGCTGTCCTGAACTACTTTTTCCAAACATGAGCTCTCTGCAGCACCTCCAACAAGCTCCACCAACATCTTGGCCCTCCAACCCTCTTCCTCACTCCCAACATCCCAATAACTCCCTCACACTCTGTTTCTCCCTATGTTCCTCCTTGTGCTCGCCATGGGGCTTGCTTGCCTTACCGTCCACAAGTCTAGAGCTTGTTAGTGGCTGCATTTTCCTTCTGTTCCTCGCTGTCCCCCTTGTCACCTTACTGTGCTGTGCCTGGGGATGTTCGGATAACAGCAGTGGTGATGGGCCTGGGCTGGCAGATCGTAGAATGGTTTGGGTTAAAAGGGACCTTAAAGACCATCCAGTTCTAACCCCCTGCCATGGGCAGTGATGCCTCCTACCAGAGCAGATTGCTCCAAGCCCCATCCACTGTAGCCTTGAACGTCTCCAGGGATGGGGCATCCACAACTTCTCTGGGCAACCTCTGCCACTGTCTCACCACCCTCACGGTAAAGAACTTCTTGTGGTCAGGGCATCGCTGCTGGTCCTGTGCTGCTGTACTGGGCAGACTGGAGCTGTGGGTATGAACTCCAGTCAAAGGGACTGGATGTGTGGATGAATCCACATGGGAGCAGAACACCCTGAAGTGTCCATGATCACAAATATGTCCACACCAGAGCAGGTACACCCCGAGGTGTCTGCCTTCCTCAGCACTCTGGGGTGAGTAGCAGGGAGACAGGGAGACCCTGGCAGTGGCTGCCCAGCTCCTGGTGCAAGAAATATTCCAGGGAAGTGCAGCCTGGGCACTCCTCTGTGGCCGTGCCGGAGTCCTTGTGTGACTTATGCAGCTGGCTGGGCTGGAGCAGGATGGTGCTGAGGGTCAGGACGTGGCCCTTCTCCCTGTGGGAAGCAGTTCGTAGGGTCTGATCAGCCCACGCAGCAGCTAAAACTGGGTCCCTGCCTGCCTTTTCCTCTGGAGTGTGGCTGTTTGTTAAATAATGCAGCAACACAAGGTTCCTTGAACTAAATTTATCTTCCCGTGTAGCTATGGGAACAGTCGGCGGCACGGTGACACCGGGGCTTGCAGTTGGGTCTGCTGCCAGGCTCGGGGCTAGCGTGGCTGAGCCCAGCTTCTTCAGCAGAGGCTGCCCGCCCTGCGTGGGGGCTTCACCTTTAAACTTTTCTTTTTAGCCTCATTTTCTCAGGTTCTTCTACAGCCAGCAGCGTGACCATCCCTTTTAACCTGGAAAACCTTGAGGACGATGGGGTGTTTGGAGGAAGATGTGGGGTGTGAGAGCAGCCGGACGTGGCGCAGGGGAACGGTGGTGCTCAGACCAAAGGATGCTGCAGCTTCATGTCCTGCCTCCAGCGTGGCCCATGGGGAAGCAGCTATGGGCAAGGGCAGGTGCAGACAGTTCCATGTTGTTCAAGCCTGGACTTATTTGTGCATTGGGAAGGGACTCTTCATGAGCAACAGGATGAGGGGGAACAGTTTTAAACTGAAAGAAGGGAGATTTGGATTAGTTATCAGGAAGAAATTCTTTCCTGTGAGGGTGGTGAGGCACTGGAACAGGTTGCCCAGAGAAGCTGTGACTGCCCCATCCCTGGAGGGATTCAAGGACAGGCTGGATGGGGCTTGGAGACAGAGGGGACAGGACTAACCAGCTCTCCTACAGGGATTTATCGTGGATGAAGGAGTAAACTTACGCAGACAGGCTGAGGGAGCTGGGGCTGTTCAGCCTGGAGAAGACAAGGCTCCGGGGAGACCTTAGAGCAGCCTTCCAGTGTCTGAAGGAAGCTCCAGAAGAGCTGGAGAGGGACTCCTTGTCAGGAAGTCTAGTGACAAGATGAGGAGTAATGGTTTTAAATTGGAAGAGAGGAGATTTAGATTAGATACTAGAAAGAAATTTAATACTGTGAGGGTGGTGAAACACTGGAACCAAACAAGTTGTGGATGCCCTGGAGGTGTTTAAGGCCAGGCTGGATGGGGCTTGGAGCAACCTGGTCTGGTGGAAGGTGTCCCTGCTCATGGGAGGGAGTTGGAACTTGATGGTCTTTAAGGTCCCTTCCAACCCAAACCATTCTGTGATTCTCTTTCCAGCTCAGAAGCTTCCTGAATCAAACATGGTTTCCCACAGGTATAAAATGACTGGCTTAAAGGAGCTGAGAACCCCCAGCTTCTTACAGTCATGCATTCAGTGTCCTTCCTGAAGCACGTTCTCTTGCCCAGGTGGTGGGGATGGAGGAAGGGGTGCGTGGGTGGCCAGCACAGCGTTGATCCTTTGACTCAAACACTTCGTGTATCCTAGAAAGGCACGAGACCACGTCACAGAAACCAGTGGCTTAGGTGGTATCACCAAGCAGGTGCAGCGTGTGTTGCCCAAAAGTCAGAGTTGAGCAATGCAGCTCTGGGGACAGAGGGTGCCCCATCCTGCAGGGTAAGGACTTTGCCACCTCCTTTCCCGCACGGCTGGACTTACACAGGTTACCACAGGAGCTACTTTCACTCTTGCTAATGGAGATAGAAAGGTCGTGTCTATAAAACTGTGTTTTTTCTGCACTCTGTAGGTCCTGTCTCTGTGTCTATTGCTGTTTCTGTGTCTTCCTGATTTCCTGGCTGGTTGAATCCTATTTTGTTTTCAGCTTGTGTTTCTGGATCTCGGAGCTGTTTCTGTGACCTCTCTTGACGTTTTCAGATTGGGCTGTTTACTGTGTTTTCAGGTCAGTACCGCAGGTGGTAACACTTGAGCTTGAAGGTTAGCTCCCTTATCTCCCTCCATTCATGGTTTGAAGGTAACATGTCTTATCTCCCTGCGTGTTTGGTTTCTTTGCCAGCTGATCCTCAAACCACAGGCCTACGCCCCCATCGTGTTTAATTTTCAATAGAGCTGTTGAGGAGATTGGTTCGGTACCAGGATACCCCGATGAGCTGAAGTTTCCTTTCACAATGTTTGGGACACTTGAATTAGTTCTTATGAAATACAGTTTTTGGAGTGCAAAATAGCCAGCAATCCTGGGGAACTGTCATGCTTCCGATTGTGTAGTTTTATCCCCAAAGCCAGTCATCCTTTGAAAGCACCTACCCTGGGCAAAGGAAGAGGCAGACCTTTATTTTCTTTCTCAAAGCCGCTTCTAAAGCAGGAAATGTCCACACCTCCTTCAGGCTTGATCTCAGTGCTCTTCACAGCACATATGTGTTGAGCTGGTAATCTTAGCTGATGCTGCTCCTCTTCATGTCTTGTTTATTCCATCCCATTATAACCAGCTCTGGGGCCTGAGCTCTATCCCTAAAACTAGGGATATTTTTTATTTTTTTTAGCAAATTATTCACAGACATCCCTGATGTTTGTCCTGCCACGTGCAGAGCCCTCAGGCTGGACTGCAGCTCCAGGGAGGGAGCCCGTGGCAGAGCCTGCACAACTCTGAGCTCCTCCTGGTTAATTCCTGACACCCGGGTGGGAAGGAGAAACGTGTTTGCAGGATGAGTGGAAAACAGACACTCAGGCGTTAGGGATGGGAATGGGCTTTGCTGAACGAGGAGGTGGTGAGCAGAGGGCAGCTTTGGTGCAGGCATCAATCGGCAGAGATCCTCGAGTCTACGGAAGCGTTTAGCAACTTGTGAAGAATGAGGAGGCTTCACACTCGCACGTCCCCGTGTCTCGCATTACCAGCGAGGCAAAAAATATCCTTGTTACAGCCCTACGCAGGTCTTTTGGCATTTCTTGAGCTGACTTGTTTTCCTCGGTGTAAAGGAATAACGCACAAAGTGGTTCTGTGCTGGAGCGTTTCCTAACTGGATGTAACTTGGCAAAGGGTACAGCTGTTAATTTTCCTCAGATAAGCTGGTATCAACGTACCTGGTTTTGAAGCCTGGCACCTCTCTCCTGCATCTTTCAAAGCTCGCTCAACAGTGCCCGTGCCAGGAGTTTGATGCCATTGTAGTTTGGGGGAGGATTAAGTTGTGTAGTAAAGATAAATACTTACAGCAGGTGAGGAGGTCAGAAAAGCATCTCAAAGATAAGGCTGTTTAGCAAAGCTTTCTCCTCCCAGAGCTCTCCGTGTCCTCCCTGTCAGTACCACGCTGTGCCCATGAAGTCCTGGGGCTGTAGCCAGCAGCCCTGGCAAGGCTTGTGGGGGCAAACCCAGCCTGTCCTGCCCTTTCTGTCCCGTGTTGAAGGTGGTGCGAGGATCCAGGGAAGAGCAGTGTGGTGTTTCCCATGGACTCACACTGCTGTGAGCTGTGAGGGTCTCGTTGTCCCAGCCTTTAGTGCTGTGTTTTGTGGGCAGCCTCCCTCTGTTTTGCAGAGATTTGCCATGGGGCAGGGCAGCTGCACTCAGAGACAGATCAGGATAAAAAGAATTGTCTCTTTGTACAAGACTGGGCTGCCTTTACAGTGTGTTTTGCTCTGGTTATTCCTTTTTTTTTGTATTTATTTTTTCCTTTGAGGCTTTTCCTCAGGCAGAAGTACTGAAGATGAGCTGCATCTGCCTGTGACCTGTATGGTAAAACTCACCTATTTTCGACTTACAAGCCAGAAATCAGCCCATGATGTGGCTTAGGTGAGATGCCTGTCACCCTAGTACATGTGGGAGAGGGGGCATGTTTTGGTTTTGGGATGGAGGCCGTAACCCACAGCAAGACCCTTGTTTGTGTGCAGGCCCCAGCACACCAGCTACAGGGATCTTCTGTAGCCAGCTCTGCCTGGGGAGGTGGAAATTTAGTGGAAATTCTGGATGCCCCATCCCTGGAGGTGTTCAAGGCCAGGCTGGATGGAGCTTTGAACAACTTGCTCTAGTGGGAGGTGTCCCTGCCCATGGCAGGGGGTTGGAACTTGATGGTCTTTAAGGTCCCTTCCAACTCTAACCATTCTGTGACTATGATTAGCAGGCTCCTGGCAGCTGTAGTTCTTCACGTCTCACTCCTTAGGGCTGAGCTACAGGGGCTTTGTGCTGGGAGCCANATGATTAGCAGGCTCCTGACAGGGGCTTTGTGCTGGGAGCCACTTTCTCCTTCCAGTGGCTTTGCAGTAGAGAGGTCCTTCCCCTTGCTGAGAAACGCACCTGGTCCCAAAGCACCCGTTCTCCTGGCCTTAAAAACAAGGAGCTAATAGGTTTTTTCCCATCTGCTGTCTCTTACCTGCCAGCATCACCTGGATACAGGCAGCCTGTGCCTCCTCTGCCTTGCAGAGGCCAATGGCTGGACCTGGGGTGAAAGGACCTGCCAGCTGGCAAACTGGAAATACCATTAAAATAACAGTGGGTTGGGAAGAGCGGAAGGCTAATGACGTTGGGTTAAGTTGCAGGGAAGATCAGAGGTTAATTGCCTCCTCACCTACCCACGCTCTGCGAGATGTGGTCCTTGGCCTCCCCTGCAGCCGGGGGAAAATCCAAAGACAAAGTTCCTGTAAAAGTGCCCTGGAATGGCTCAAAGGGCACGGGGGCATCACAGTTGTGGAGCCAGGCATGGCTGTGATCTGCCCTTAGCTCTGCACAATCCTTGGACTTCTCTACACCTTGGAAGATACTGAAGGTTAGAAATGCTCCCACGCCCCCACAATGGAAAGGGCTAAACTTTTGGGTAATGAAAATACATCTGTCACAATAATCTTGGGAGGTATAGCCAGTGGTGTGGGACTTTGCTCCAGTGACCTAAGAAACCTAGAGAGAGACAGCTTTTCTAGGAAAGGGAGTTCAAGGCAATCACGCTCTTTGTGACGTGGGCCTTGTCCTGATTTTTGTCATTTTTAGCAGGCTGGACATCCCAGAAATAGACGGTGAGTGAGTTCTGGGAAAAAAGGCACCTGCCTTGAGGAAAGATTAGTTCTTGCGTGTGGGAAAAGCTTCATCAAAGCACAGCCTTCCTCTGAAATCCTGAGTGGAGATAAGAGATCTTCTGCAACCTCAGAAGCCTCCCTGGTTTCTCTGCTTAGGGGACAACTAATTGTTTCTTCCAGAGTCCCAGCACACAGCAGGGAGCTTGGAGGGGCTTGGCCTGGGTTCTTCTAGGCATAAACCTAGGCTAGCAGCTGCCGAAATGCTGGTGCCCTCAAGCATACCCTGAGCATGAAGACAACAGGCTGGGAGGCCGGATTGCTTGGGATGACTCTGCAGAGTCTACCTAATGTGGTTGCAGCTCAGTTTGTCCCTGGAAAGGTGTTTGGGATCCTCTGTTTTTCATCTCTTCTGTGCAGCACGGTGCTTCTTAACCATCAGTCAGCAGTGGAGATGCTGAGGATTCAGGAGAATTTCTCTTCAGTTCTCTAGGCCAGTTCTCCAGGGCACATTTTGGCTAGAGATGGAGTCTGTTTTCACTGATATTTCTGTAAAACCCCTGGAAGAGCTTATGCTTACGCCGCTGTAAGAGTGTGTCTGGCTGATAAAGCTTATTTTGCTCACTGAGTTGGGTGTAGATTCTATCGATAAAGCCTGCTCTGCTCTCGCTGCTACACATCCAGGTTTGCTGAATTCGCTGCCCTGAAGCTCTTCTAACATGGATTAGACTCAAATTACGGAAATATCTGATTGTGATGCTAATGTAATGCCTGGAAAATCAAACATCCATGTCCTCTCCACAGGTATCATGAGTTTCTGAGATAAACACTTTTTATAACCCTCCTGATAGATTTCTGAGCTGTTGTTCAAACCCAGCCAGGAAGGCGCTTTCTAGCAATCTCTGCTGGACTCAAAGGTCTCTGTCCCCTGAGGTGCCTTGGAGTTTATTCTGATCTGTTTCCCTCATACCCTTCTTTAAAGACCACAGTATCCTTTAAAGCACCTTTAAACAAGTCTCTCCCAGGAGGCTTTGGACAGCTGTGAGTTTGGGGACAGGCTTTTCCTCCGACTTGAAGCTATTTTCCAAAAAGAAGCTGGTTTCTCACAACCCCTCACCTCCACTGCAACGTCTCCCGTTAAAAGCAGAAGAGCCAGGCACCAACGGTCTCGTGGCAGTCTCCCAGCTGCCTGACTCCAGATGGGGCCATTCCCAATGCTTTGGGAGGATGGGAAGCCTTTGGAGGTAAAAAAGCCAAGCATCATTTAGAGGGGAGATTTAGATTAGATATTAGGAAGAAATTCTTTGCTGTGAGGGTGGTGAGGCACTGGAACAGGTGCCCAGAGAAGCTGTGGATGCCCCATCCCTGGAGGGGTTCAAGGCCAGGCTGGATGGGGCTTGGAGCAACCTGGTCTGGTGGGAGGTATCCCTGCCCACGGCAGGGTGTTGGAACTGGATGATCTTTAAGGTCTCTTCCAACTCTGACCATTCTATGATCCTGTGATCGTAGATACCCTCAGGTGAAACCATGAGGCCAGAGTGTGGCCACCAGCAGCAACATCAGGTGGGGGCTGGGGCAGACAGTCCATCTCCCATTCCCACCAGCACAGTCCATGGCTTGAGCTGTTGCTTAGCCCAGCCCGGGAGTCAGGATCTGAAGTGCCTGAGAGCAGCCCCTCTCCATAGCACACCCTCTGCTGCTCCTGAAAAGATGGGTGGGAAGGGTTTGTACTCTTCCAGGCCAGCCCTGGCTTGCAGAGGGGCCAGGAGGCTCCGGCACAGCGTGGGAGGCAGCTGGGAGTGTGCCGTGGCTGGGTGGAGGAATGTGGAGGCCCTTTCCAAGTGCCTCAGCCCATCAGGAACTTGGCCTGAGTTTTCCTTCCCCTCCTGCCTCTGCTATTTGAGCCCTTCCCAGGGGCTGCAGGCAGAGATGGGCTCTGCCAGCACCTGGCCTGATACTCCTCAGAGACCTTGCACAGATTATTTGCTGCCGCTCCAGATCCTGTGCTAGGCAGGAACGAGAGGCAGGTCGGGGATGCCAGGACGTGCTGAGTTCTGCTTGCTTGGAAAGTTCCAGGGAAGCAAGAGGTGTGGGATCTGGCTGGGTCTGGGACAAACCTGTCCCCCTCCCTGGGCATCATAGAATCAGTCATTCAGGTTGGAAAAGACCCTTGGGACCTACCTCACCCCACGAAGTTCTCCCCTACACCATATCCCCCAACATCACACCTAAACAACTCTTCAACACATTCAGGGAGGGTGACTTGACTTGACCCCCTCCCTGGGCAGCCGGTTCCAGTGTCTGACCGCTCTTTCTGCGAAGAATTTTTTCCTAATGTCCAGTCTAAACCTACCCCAGTGCTCTGCCAGGGAAGATGGGACAGGAACTGGGTGCTGCTGGGTCAGGGCAGCCCTGGGAGGTGCCGTGGGTCAAGGTGCCAGAGGAAGAAGTTTGGACTTTCTGCACGTTTCTTATGACCATCTGATGAGGTTGCAGCCCTTGGCCCCGGTGCGGCTGCAGGTCTGGGTGTGCTGAGTGCTTTAGTGCCTCTATGGCTTTTGAAGATAAGGGCATATTAGTATTTTATTGGCCCCCCCCGGCTCCTTTCTTCATCTGGGGCATCATCCTGAGCAAGAAGAAGAGAGGGAGAGGGCTTGTTTCCTTATGACAGGGGGTTAGTCGCTGCAGCTTGGCCCTCTATCAGGGGGCTGCAAGGCTCCTTGCTCCATCACGTGTCCTGCAAGGTGAGGAGGAGGGAGCCAACCCCCCTCCTCAGCCCTTTCCCACCCCTCCTCTGCTTTCTCCCTTGCATCCCGCTCCTGTCCTGAACCAGGACGATGTTCCTCTATGGTTTTCCTGCAGGAAAACTGGGAGCACTCTCAGCTTTTCCCACTGAGCTGGTGAGGGGCAAGAGTTGACCCGAGGGGCTGGCTTGGCTCCATCCTCATGCCCACCATCAGCAGAGCTGGCTCCCGGGGCAGCCTGAGCTTCTGTCCTCTCTGGGCCTGGGCTGGACCACATCCAGCCTGTCCTCAAGGACCTGGGGGGCTGGGGAAAGGCTCACTCCCCTCTTTTTGGTGTGAGGCTCCTCAGCTCCTCTCCTGGTGTGTCCCAGCTCAATCTGACTGTGCTGCACCCATGGAATGGGGGTCTGGCTTTTCACAGCTGAGAAAGAAACTCCAGGGGCTTCTGTTGGGGGCCCCTTGCAGTGTTATGGTTGGACTTGATGATCTCTTCCAACCATGAAAATTCTGTGATTCATCAGTCCAAACCAGGGGTGTTCCTGCATTCCAGCTCCTCACCCTGCCTGCCCTTGCTGTGTCTCTCTCCTTGGTGGGGGGAAGCCATGCAAAAGCTGACTCCTCCAAACTCAGAAATCTTCCCTTCTGTCTGCTGCTTGAATATAAAGCGTTAATAAGCACTGTGTAAATAAACACAGCAATCAAACTCTGAATCAAGTGTTTCAAATGCCCCTTTGTTTAATTAGCAGACGCAGGCAGAGCTGTCTGGCCCCCCAGCCAAGGGTGGGAGGCGAGGGGCGAGGACGCGGCGCCCAGGAATTCCTCCTCTTCGGAGTCATGACCCCTCGTACCAACTATTTTCTCGCCTCCTCTCTGCATCAGCTGCCCAGAAACAAAACATTTACCGCAGAAGAACCTTCAGTGAACTCGCAGCATCTCCTGGAGGGGCTGCAGCCAGCAGGATCAGCCTCTTGCAAGCTTCCCAACCTCCTCTCCCAGGGATCTCTTTTTCCCCAGGGCAGCAATAACTCAGCCGGTACTTTGTCCCTTGGCCATGGAAAGGGGGTGACTGGCCTTTGCCTTGAAATCCACCCTGGTCCCCTCCAGCGAGTGTCACCCTGGGGGTGGGTCATGGGGTGGCCTCTCGCTCGGTGAGGAGGGGAGAAAGCACAACTCGGGCTTATCAGGAGCATGTTAACCCCACAGCAAACATGATTTCACTGGTGCAAGGGTAACGGTGGTGACGTCCAAGCAGGGAACATGGTCCCTTCCTCTCTGGGACCTAATCTAAATTGCTTTAGGAGGGGCCTGCAGGTGGACCAAAGCCTCCTGCTCCCTGGGGGACAGGGAGCCAGGGCAAGGGGGTCCCAGGGCAGCCCTGTGCTGTGGCATGGCAACGCAGGGGTTATCTCACCTCTGGTGGTGGGACGTTAGAGTGGGTGGGCTGTGGGGCTGGACTACCTGTGTCTCCTCTCCTCCTGGCATCCCCCGGTGCTGGTGCTGTCATGCTGCTGTGGACTCCTGGGATCTGGACCTACCTGTGAGACCCCTCTGCAGCTGTCCTGGGGTTCCTCAGCCTCTGCTGTGGCCAGCAGCTGTGTCAGGTGTTTGGGACTGTGTCACCTCCTGGGTGGTGGTGCTACCAGCACCATGAGATGGAGATGCGGTGATGCTGGGAGGAGGAAGGGGTTTGCATTGCCCCCAGGGAACCGTGCTTACCCCCGCTGCCACCCGCACAGCGGTGGCACATGGCAACATCCCAGCGTGGTCCCTAGGGACAAACCATGAAGGAGAGGGAGCCCCACCCGCCCTGGGCTCCTGGACGGCAAAGCCATGGGGTGGGATGGGTGGACAGGGCAGAGGAAGGGGTGGGGGACCCCTCTGCCAAGGGACATGCCAGGGCCCCTCGCTGCCAGAGGAAAACTCAGCCAACAGCCTGGCTAGAAACACATGTTTATTGCGACATCGGTTTGCAACCAGCACTCAGTCCAGGTCTGTGCGGACACCCTGACCCCCCCCGGGATGCCTCTGCGGCCAGTGAGTCCCTGGGGGCACAAGCCTACCCATGCCCATCCAGGGCAGGCTTGCTGGGGCTGTAGTCCCGCTGTGCCAAGTGCTGGCAGCCGGGAAGAAGGAACAGGAGCCAGATTCAGGATCCTTCAGTGATGAGAGCCACCAGCTGGGATTTCCAAGGAGTCACAAGGTTCTCAGCATCCCCGGTGGGAGAGTGGGGTCAAAGCTTCTCCCCAAGCCTGTGAGCGAGAGGGCTGAGCATGGGAGATGCTGATGGGTCCTCTCCTCTTCCCAAGCCCCCTCAGTGCCAGCCCAGATGCTCTGGGGAGCTGGGAGAGGTGCCAGCCCGGTGTCCACCTGCAGCCACTACACGTATCCTGTCAGGTTGTAGGAGTTGACCTCGCTCTTGGTCTTCTGCGTCTGGCCAACGGAGGGCCGTGGGCTTTTTCCCACCAGCAGCCGAGGATGGTAGGCGCTTGTGTAGGTGGCTCCTGGGTCCCGGGCAGGGCAGGAGGTGCAAAGGATGAAGCCACCGATGAGGGAGAGGAGGGAGGAGATGATGCCCAGGTAAAGCGCCTCCCCGAGCTCAAACTTGATGCTGTCGGGGAGGACGGGGTTGTGGAAATCTCGCAGCACCACGTGGATGTTCCACACCAGTGGGATGAAGCAGAGCAACCCCCCGAGGACAAAGACCACGCCGCCCGCCACCGCCACCCGGTCCTTGCCTGGTGAGCCCTGGTTGAAGACGGTGCACCTCATGCCCACGACGGTGAGGAGGCAGGCGAGGGAGGAGACGGCACAGGAGCTCACCATCAGGGCTTGGGCCGCCTGGATGTCAGCGGGCAGGTTGAGGAGGGAGCTGTAGATGTCACACTGGGTGATGCCCGTGCTGTACGTGGCACACTCCATCCATAGCCCCTTGGTGAAGCTGACGGCCGTCACGATGCTGGAGCCGATGTAGGAGCTGGTCTTCCAGGTGGGCAGCAGGGTGGCCGTCAGCGTGCCGATGTAGCCCAGGAAGGCCACGGCATAGCCCAGCAGCTGGAGCCCCATGGACACCATGGTGGGGGGCTGGCTGGCACCTCCCAGGGGCTGGTGGCTTCTCACCCGGCTTGCCAGCGGCTGGCTCCTGCCCGCTTACCTTCCCATGGCCCTGCTGGCCGCTCCGCTGGCTCTGCCGCAGCTCCACCCCGCTCCCGGGGGTGCCGGTTTTGTGTGGGCACCGGCGCGTGGGTGGGAGCCAGAGGGGAGGAGAGGTTACCTGCAAAGAGTGGAAAGCCATCCCTCCCCGATTAACGATTGACCCAAGCCCACGGAGGAACGCCAAGCGCCCTTTCACCTCCACTATCTCCCCAGCCAGACTCCAGAGGCAGAGCAGCACTGCCCGGGAAGGACGCCAAAGCCCTCCCTTGCGCCGGGGATGTGGGCAGGGATGGAGAGTTGGCCACTAGCTGGGAAAGTGCCCACTTGCCTTCCCAGGGGTTGTCCTTTCTCTTCTGCCATGCCCTGAGCCAAGGAAGCTAAAAAGCTACAGCTGAGCCCTGTTGCTTGGGACCTGCCAGAGGTGATTTCAGGTGGTGGCCACCTGAGGTTCTCCCAGCTGAGGAAGAGGGGGATTGCGCCTCCTCCCCATCTGCGTGGAGCTCATCTAAGGCACCCACAGCCACCCACCCTGAGCCACTGAGGCTCCAGCAGGACAACGGGATGTGTCCACCTGCGACTGAACCATGGTTACCGTGCCGTTGGGGACAACGATGGAGAGGGATGCACGTGACAGGGATGCCTGCGTCCCCAGGAGAGCCCAGAGCTCCACGGAGGGCAGAATTCCATCAGGGTGAAGCACGCTGGCAGAAGTCTCAGGGATGCTTCCCTGGAGCAGGGTGACCCATCCCTGGGTGGGGTGAGCACGCTGGGGTGCAGTTTGCGCTCGCTGCTGTCAGCAGGGACTTTTCTGCTGATGCCACCTCCTGCCCGCAGCCCTGGGCGGTGGTGGTGGTTTGTTTTCCCTCTGCCTTGTTTCAAAATTCCCCCCCCTCCCGTGGCGTCTTGCGAAATCAGGCTGAGCCTACACCACACCGTGCCGACACTGCAGCCAGTGGCCTCCCGCCCTGGGAATGCTCCCGGCTGAGAGTGCCACCACCACCCAGCACCTCTGCTCCTCTCCCTGTCCCCCCACCGCCACCTCAAATGCTCAGTACTGAAGTTTCCCAACTTTCTGCCTTCTTTTCCCACTAACCAAGATCTCTTGCTCCGTCTCTAGGGTGTTGCTGCAAAGGAGACACCCGGGGTGATGGCAAAACAGCACGGGAGGGTCACCCCGGAGCTCTGCGGTACTTACGGAGGTGGTTGGAGACACGGTGGCCACAGCCGAGGGTCACCCGGGAGCAGAGGTGGCTGGTCGGGGCAGGGTGAGCGGCCGGGGCCCTGGCCCAGGGGATCAGGGGCTGTGAATTGTTTCGCTACGGCTTTGGAAAATCCACCTGCAAATCTCAGCCTGGATCAGAGGCTTATTGCAGATCAGAATTAAACCCTTTCGGCCTCGGGAAAGATTGGGGAGCTCAGATACCTCATTTTGCTGGTTTATTAAGGGATATGTTTGTCTAAGTGGGCCAGGTGTGTGGCTTGCTGTCACCCTTCTGGCCAGCCTTGGTGACCGGTGGGTGACTGTGTGCCACCGTCCTTGTGTCCCCTCTAGGCTGTGGCTCGGAGGGGCAGCAAAACGCCAGTGGGTTGAACTCCCCGTGCCCACACGGTGAGCTCAGGCTTTTCAGTTTGCTCCTCCTGGCCCTGCTTGTCTTCCCCCGGGGTTTGTTGTTGTAAGACTCCTGGCCCAAATGAGGAGCAAATGGAGAGGGTAATGAGGGCTCTGCTGGGCCCGTGCCCCCTCCCGCTCACCGGCTGCCGCAGATGGAGAGGGGCAGGGAGGGCCCCTGGTGACAAATTGTGCTCTGAGCTGAGCAGGGTCCGGCCGGCATTTGGACAGGAGGGGTGTTTGGATGCTGATAGCAGAGCTACAGCAGGGACCATTTGCTATTTTCTTTCCTTGTCCCAAACTGGAACCCTCCCAGGAGCAGGAGGTGACCTGTCTGGCTGTGGCATCGCGCCTTGAGTGCTCGGGCAGGGACGGGATGCGTGGCAGCACCGGGGTGGGGTTGAGTCTTGCACCCTCATGTTGAGAAGCTTTTCTGTACCCGCTGGCACAGTCCACATCTCACAAAGCCAAAGGAGAGGGCAGGGAGCATGGGCAAGTAGCACGGGAATAGGGGCTGGCAGCTCCCCAGGGCAATCCCAGCAGGGGCCATGGATGCCAGAGCAGGAGCGTTGTCCTGCCTGCGCCTGGGGTCCATCCCTGCCACCCGTTGTCCCTCCCTGTCCTCTGCTGAGCACCCCATCACCCACCTCCTGGTTGCTCTGTGCCTGCCACCACTGCAGCCTGTCACCCTGTCCCCAGGGCATGCCCACCACATCACGCCCACTGTGTTGTCCCCATCACAAGCCCACCACGCTGTCCCCATCACGCTGCCCCAGCGCTCCCCATCCCTTCCCCACGTCCCCGTCCCCCCCCTTATGCAAATGGTTACAAAGAGCACTTAATCATCCTGGTTAATTGTCTCTGCCCTCCCCTGTTCCCTCCTGGGGATTTTCTCACAAATGGTGTCTAACTTTTCCCTTCTGTGTTTTGTTTTTCCACCAGGGATTGCAGCCCCTCCGCCCCCAGCCTCCCCCCGACCCTCTGTTTACACAACTGGGACAAATTTCACACCCTGGGGACCTCTGTCCCCGCACCCCTGGTCCCTCCGCTCCCCTGCCCCAAAGAATTTGTGAGTCACTGGCTGGGGCAGGGCTATAAAGGTGTCCTCACCAAGGGTCTGCAGCATCGGAGGGGACACTGTTGACTGCCACCATGGAAGCTGCTGCCTGTTGCCTGCCTTCCCAAGAGCTCCGGGTGCCCGTGGCCAGTGCTTGCCCAGCCCCAGGGCTGGAGCAAGGGGGAAGGTACTGGGCAGACTGGGAGGACTGGGATGGGCAGGGAGAGGCTGGATGGGCAAGGATTTGGGTGAAGGCTGACGGGGACCAGCTTGATCCTCATGGCTGTGGGTGGGAAAGAGGGTGTAGAGCCCAGGGAGTGATGCTGGGGGTGCTGGAGCTGGGCAAGATGGACCAGGACCGAGGTGGTAGGAATGCACCCACATGTCCCTGGCACCCCAACCACGCAGCTGAGCTGAGGGGGAGAATGTGGGTCTGGAGGTGCGTGGCTGTGCTGGGGGGGATCAGGGCAAGGGTGGGGAGAAGGCCAGGGTGGGCGACCATCATGTGGAACCTTCTTTCCACACCTAGATCCTCAGCTCTCTGGAGACCGTGGCTGCCCCAAGCAGAGGAGGGAAGGGGACAGCGGAGGGACCAGATGGATGCTGTGAGTTCTACACCCCTTGCTGGCATGTGTGTTCTCCCAACCCAATTTTCCCCCCTGGCAGGGTCAGGGTCCCGGTTTGGCAAAAAACAGCCTCTTTCCCCAGACTCCTCCAGCCCTGGTGCTGTTATGGGGCAGCACTTGTGCCCCCCTGCCCCGGTGCATCACCCCCCGCCCCAGGCAGCCTGGTGGCAGCATCTCCTGCCCCCTCCATGGGCAACCACGGCCAGCACCACGGGGGCCTGAAAGATCCGTCTGCTCCCGTGGTGGCGGGCATTCCTCAGGGGGTTAGTGGATGCCTAGGCATGAGCTCCTGAGCACGGCGGGGAGATTACACTGGCAAAGTGCCCGTCGGGGATGGGGGTGGGGGTGGTGGGGAGATGCCAGCTCCCACGGTTGGTGGGCACAAGGACCTAAACCCCGGGGTAGAAGCCAGTTTGAAGGGTCTGTGGGGCACCAGACTGCAGAGGAAGGCCCCTGCCCTTGCTGCCAGCTGGGGTGCTGCCATGCCGGGGGGGAGCGGGCAGCCAGACCCCCAGGGCAGGTGTCACCCTGACTGTGTCCCTTCAGGCTTGGACTCGAGAGGCAGAGGACGGTGTCCCAGACAAAACACTGGCATTTTTCCACCACCCTGTCAGGTATGTGCCCTGCTGCTGGGTGCCCCGGCCGGTCTCCGTGGGCCATGGGGCCTAAGCCCAGCTCTCCCCATACAGGCTCCTGTGGCCCAAGTCCAAGTGCTTTGACTATCTGTACGGCGTCGGGGAGAAGCTGCTGGAGAATTTCCCGGTGCAGGCCACCCTCTGCCTCTACGAGGACTCGGGCAGCGAGGAGGAAGAAGAAGAAGAGGAGGAGGAAGAAGAAGAAGAGGAGGAGGAGGAGAAGGACATGGCATCTACTCCACCGGTGTGATAGTGCAGTGGAGCAGGCGACGGTGGGCCCGCCAACACCGAGGAGGTGATGCCCTCCTCCACCTCAGCCTCCAGCTCCGGGCAGGCAGCGGGCACAGACCCCACAGCCCGGGGCCACCGACCCTCAGGGTTAGCACTGCCAGCCCTCCATGGTCCCACCCGCGCCATCTTGGGCCTGGGACTACAACTCCCAACAGCCACCGCGGCACCTCCCGGCAAGCGGCGGCTCTCTTTCATTGGCCACCAGGGAGTAGCTCCGCCCACCCTCCCCGCTCCGCGTTCCTATTGGTGCTGTGGCGGGAGGGCGGTGGGGCGCGCTGGCAGGAGGGGATGCGGTTGGCTGGAGGGCGGAAGGAGGCGGGGCGAAGGGGCGGGGCCTACTCCTCCCCGGGCCGTCGGCGGGAGGGAGCGGCTGCGGCGGGGCGCGAGGCGCGGGGCCGCCATGAG
>VXBW01008148.1:341962-352922 GCA_013400375.1 Thinocorus orbignyianus
GATCCTGCTGAGCGGGGCTGGCAGCCGCGGCTACGTGATGCCGGGAGAGCCGGCAGCCTCCCTGCGTGCCGTGGCACGTCACTGGCGTCTGTGGATCCCCCCCTCCCCAACCCAAACCTGTCCCCCCCCGCCAGCCTGGCAGGGGGTGCTGCATCCCGCTGTGCCCCCCGGGTCTGTTTGATGTCTGCAGGTGGTTGGCACCACGCAAATACCACCCCGCTCCCACCATCACCACCATATTTTACCGGCACGATTTCCTCCTTCGGCATCGGTGACGGGAACGGGGGCGGAGATGGGGGGAGCCCGGGGGAGACACGAATGTGTGACTGCAGCATCCTTACTCTCACGGCCGCATCCCTCGCGCCTCCTCATGGTTGCCATGGCAACCTCCTATCGATGGGGTATTTATAGAGGAGACAAACGCACACACGGCGGAGGCGGGGGGGGACAGGACCGGGACCGGGACCGGGTGGGCGTCTGCTGGGTCAGCCTCCAGCTCCTCTCGGCTTCCATGGCTCTGCGGGGGCAGGAGGGATGGATGCTGCTCTCCTTGGCATCAGCAGCTTGCTGGGGTCCAGCTTTTCCCACTTGGGGGAGGATGGTTGGGGGAATTTGTGGGTGGAAATTAAAAATAAGCGTCTGGGATGCCTGCCCTTCTTGCAGGCGTCGCTCCTGTGTGTGGGCTTATGTAGACCTTGGCTTATTGTGGGATAAACTGTTTCTGAGCCCTGACATTGGGTGCTTTGGCACTGGTATTGGGGGGGGAAAAAAAAAAGTTAAAAGATAAAACCTTCCTGAACCATTAAATGTGTTGTCTGATGTATGAGGGTCCTGACAAATCCAGTCTTGGATGTCACTGTTTCTGTGTCTCTGTTCTCCTGTCTATTAGAGGAGGAGATTGTCTGTGACAATGAGCAATACAGAGGTTTTGTGTGGAAGCTGTGGCAAGTTTTCCACGCCGGGTGATCTTTCATCCTGTGGATTTGGGTCTCTTTGTAAAAAACGATAATAACAGAAGCAGGTCAGGTAGTCCCTGCTCAGAGCTGAGGGGCAATGCCTGGGTCCAGAAGCCTCTCAGATGCTCTCACATCCCCCAGAGCAGCTCAAAGAGGAGTTGGGTGCACAATTTCTCAGGGAAAAATCCTCCTGGTGTGGGCTGTGGGGTGCAGAAGCCGGCAGACCCCTCTTTGTGTAATTCTGGTGCTCTGCTGCTTTCTGTCAGTCCTGCTTAAAACTCCAGGTTGAGGTTTGCAAACTGTTGGAAAGAAGCTGCTTTCTGCCTCTGGAGACAGCTCTGGGTTTGCTTGGCCTCTTGCCACTTTTGGTGCAGGAACCTCAGAAACCACAGGAAACCTGATGTTGGTGGGGAGAGGTGCTGGATTTACCGAGAGGGCGGCTGTTGGTGAGGTGAGGTGGTGCCTGCTGTGGTGGTGTGCACCAGCTCTTCCATGTGTCTGGATTTCTGCCTTTTATGTGAAATGAGAAGTGTATTTATAGCCCCACTGTCCCTGTTCGGGGCCCTGTGCTGTCCCAGACCCCACTCCAGCTCAGCAAATTCAAGTGCTTTTGGGATAACTTGAAGTATCTAAAGTCCTGGACCTAAGATCAGCACACAGTTAGTTCCTGGTGTTTGTAATCAGGTTTATAGAAGCATAGAATGGTTAGAGTTGGAAGGGACCTTAAAGATCATCCAGNTCTGGTGTCACACAAGGTCAGAGGAGATGAGTTTGTCCAGGGTGGTCTGGTCAGTAGAGCATTGAGCATGGGGAGCAGACTAACATTGAAAAACAAGTGAGTGAAACTCCTCCTGTGAGCAGGGAGGGATATACTCTGCTTCTGCAGAAGTTTATTTCACTCTTACATGGTTTCTTTTACTTTATTTTTGTTTTTGAAGCAGAAAAGGTGCTTTTCCAGCTGGAGAGCTGTTGCCCTCTGTGTGCAGGGAGCCCTGGCACTCTTGTTGCTGCCCTTAGCTTGGCCCAACAACCTTTAGGAGCTGCATATGCTTTTCTTTCTGGCTTTGTGGCAGTGAAAAAAACAGTATGGCTCTGTTTATTGCAGATTGTGGGTAGGAGTTGCAGAAGTGAGAACTGGCACGGCTGTGAAACTTATTTAAAACAGGGTGACTGCTTTACCTGTATCCATCAATCTCTTCTGGAAGGAAAAAGTACCCGGCTACTCTCCCGGCAGCTTCTGATGTGCAGGTCATCGCCTCTGCTGATGAGATCGGGGACTCTCCCTCATCCAGTTCTTCCCTTCCTGCTTGCCTTGCCTGCAGCCACTCTCTGGGCTTCCTGGGCAGGGTCCTGGCTCTCTTCCTGGGTTGGTGCAGCATGAGGATGGCAGAAACCTGTCCCAGGCTTTCAGAGAGCCAAGGGTGCCCCGAGTCCCTCCGATCCCTCCAGCCGTGTGATGAGCAGGGAGGCTGAGAGAGTCCTTGGCTCTGCTTGGCTGGGACTGTCCCTGGTTTCTGCCTGAATCTGACCCTGGGTGATGGAGATCTTGGGCTTCAATCTGAGCTGTCAGTGACTCTCCTGTTTTCTTCCCTGCAGGTAGGCAGGAGCCCCCCTGGTAGCCGAGTGAGGCAGCATGGCAAGTAAGTGTTCCACAGTCAACACGGAGACGTGGTGGTGGTGCTGGAGAAGGGGGATGTTTGGCAGCCACCTCTCAAGAAAGGGGTGCCTGTGCTTTTTGGAGGGGGTTTATTCTCCGTGGGGAGCAGATGCCATTGGCTGTTATCCCTGGATGAGGTCTGAGGTCCGGCCTCACTTGTGTTTCTCTCTCCCTGGTGCAAGGTGTGAGTGGAGAGGAGATGCTGAAGGGCTGACCTCTCCGGGACTCCCCAGGTGCTGCAGCATATTCTTTATTTGCGTGATGCTTGCTGTGCAAGGTGGGCCTCTCTGAGGGCTAATGGCCCCTCTGCAGGGGTTGCCAGTCTGTGCTGTCTTCTAGCAATGGTGTTCTGTGTGGCCCGTGACTGGCATACCACGAGCTGCCCGTCCTGGGGGTCACACTGCCTTGTGTTGGCCGGTGGCACTGGGGCTCCGCGTTCCCAGCCGATGGGCAGCTGCCCGAGTTGGCTCTGATGGCAATCTTGCTGTGTCCTGGCGTCTGGAGGAGGGTCTGCTCGGGGCCAGCAGCTAAAGCCGGGCTGAGACTGCCCAAGGGTGCAGGGTGGAGGATGGTGTGTGGTCTGTGAAGAGCTGGACTCAACCCCCCTCCTCCTCGCTCTTCCGGGCAGCCTGTGCGGAGGCTGCGTGCGGCGATGCCGTGGGAGCTCAAGGAGGCCGGCGTGTGTTGAACAGGGAGATGTAGAGATCTGGCTGGGATCTTGGGATTTGCTTGGGCTGTCGCCGGAGCCAGCTATGAAGGTGGAGGCAGCAGCCACGCTGGGCAGGAGGAGGATGACCCCTGATGTGACAGGTATGCCTTCCTTCCTTCTCTGTGCTCTGCTGGGTGAGGGAGGGAGCAGAGATCTTCAGGCGGTGTTTTTAAAAGGCAGTTTTAATCGTCTTTTAGTGGGGAGGGTCCGTGCCTTCCTCTGCTGCTGCCTTTTCTCCCTCCCAGAGCTCAGGTGCTGGCTCACCAGCACTTACTGGCTGTGGGAGGTGTCCCTGTGGTGGCAGTGTCCCCTGCCAAGGTGTCCCCTTCGTGGTAACCCTGCAGGAGGGGAATGTGGTGGTCAACATGTTCACCATCAGACGCCCTCCGGCAGCGTGCCGCCCTGGCTGTCCCTCCACAGATGCAGCTTCATGTCATTCTGCAGAGAACGTCACTCTGCCGGGTGGCAAAGCGGTGGGATCGCGGTGTGGCCAAGCCTGCCTGCCACCAGGGGCCACCAGCACCTCAGGAAACCTAACAGGGATGTGGTGAAGCCAGCCCTGCTGCTGCTCCCCCTGCCTAAAGCTCTGGTCCTTCCTGAGCACCGGTTCTCCAGCTGGTGTGGGGAGACTTGGAGAGGCAAAAGGGGTCAGTACCAAGGATGCTGGGCTTGCGAAGTCCCCTCTGCCCTGCGGTTTGGGGACAGTGCCTGCTCAGCTGTCTGCTCCTCCTGTCAGCTGGAGATCCAGGCTGGTTGAGAGTTGGCAAGGCTTTTTTCCTGAAGGCCGTTGGTTTTCCTACTCTGGTCCTCAGGCACGCGGGAACTCTTTCTGTGTGAAAGAGGAGAGGGAGCAGTGACTTAGTTGCTGTTCTTCTGCCATTTCTAGGTCCCTGAGGGAAATTGGATGTGAGGGAAGGCACGTGCCCCCATCTCAGCATGCTCTCAGTCGGGACATTGCTTGTGATACCTGCCTGCCTGTGTGTCTGTTTTTATTTCCCACCACAGTGGCCAGTTCAGCATGGCAAAGCAGGGAAGGGGTCAAGTGACTGGTATCTGCAGGGGTGGAAAACCCTGATGGTGAGATCTGCGGCCTCGTTTGTTGCTCCAAGGTGCATGGAAGAAGCTGGAAAGAGGCTCAGACTCAAGTGCTGAGGAAGGGGAGAGTTGATACCACAGTCTGATCAAGGCGGGAAGCAAAGGAGGAGAGAGGCCAGACTTCTCCACTACAGGATGGGACATTTGCTGAATGGATGGTGTCTTTGTAAAAATTTCATCTCATTCTGGAAAGGCTCAAGAGAAGGTCAGCCTGCCAACCTGTTCCTTCTCCAGCTGGGACAGCCCTCCTCAACTGCAAAAGCCGAGGAAAGGCCGATCCCTGCCCTCCCGTGAGATGCTTTCTGTGCTTCTTGAAAACGCTTTTTCAGTTCTCCTTGTAAGAAAGAAAAGAAAAAGAAAAAAGCTTTGCATAATAAAGTCGATTCTGAGGGAAGGTCTCTGACTCACATCATTCATGGTGCTCTTCATTCACACCTCAGTGGTTCAGCCCTCTGCAGACTCTCTCACTGAAACAAGCCATTAATAAATCACGGGGGAGAGGAGGGAAAGGCACCTACACAGCACAAGAAGAGCATGATGCCTCCAGGCATGGGATGGCGCAACGCAGCAGTAGTTGCTTACACCATGATGGTGTCCCTGCCTTGACATTTACCAATAGTCTCACAAATACCTTGCTGTGTTGTTTTAGAAGGATACGTGGGACACCTCCCACCAGACCAGGTTGCTCCAAGCCCCATCCAGCCTGGTCTTGAACACCTCCCAGCATGGGGCATCCCCAACTTCTCTGGGCAACCTGTTCCAGTGCTTCACCACCCTCACAGGAAAGAATTTCTTCCTAATATCTAATCTAAATCTCCCCTCTTCCAATTTAAAACTGTTACCCCTTGTCCTATCACTACATTTCCTGACAGAGTCCTTCCCCATCTCTCCTGTAGGCCATTTAGTTACTGGAATGGGCTATAAATTCTCCCTGGAGCCTTCTCCTCCAGGCTGAACAACCCCAACTCTCCCAGCCTGTCCTTGTAGGAGAGGGGCTGATCATTGTCATGGGCTCCTCTGGACCTGCTCCAGCAGGTCTATGTCCTGTGTTGAAGATTCCAAAGCTGGACACAGCACTAATGAAAGAAGCTGGTAGCTCTTCACTAGCTTATGTTTTATCTTCACCAAGCTCCTCATTCTGAGGAGCTGAGTTGGTCTGGTGGGAGATTCTGGCTGTGTCCTTGCCTCCTTGTCCTGCATCTGTTGATATTGCTGTGGATTGAGTTGTTTCATCTGGTTGATCCAATGGAAGTCTGAGCCTGAGGGTGGAGGAGGTGAATGGGTTCCTGCGGATCAGCCAGCTGAACCGATTCAGCATCCTCAAGGGAAGCAACATGATGATGTGGCTGGGTGGGAAGAGGCAGTGCCAGGCTACAGCCAAGTGTATTGAGCCGTGTTATGGAAACACTTTCTTGTGGAATGCTGCATGGGGTGTTTGGGTTCTGGAAAGGCTGTGCTTTGTGTGGAGGTGCTGCTTTCTGGCCAACAAAGGCCTTTCCTGTGTTGCTGCAGGCCCTGGTGGGTACTTACACCTCATGGAGGTCTTTCTCCTGCAGAATATGTAGGGAGAGGCTTTGAAAGGGCTGTGTCTCCTGTAGGCAGGAAGGTGCTGCTCCTGCTCAGTCTGGCCTCCTGACTGCAGGGGGGATCTGATGAGACACAGAGTCTCCCAGGCTTTGGGAGCAGTGGAAGGTTTGTGAGGTCTCTGCAGCAAGATGCATGTGATGCCACATGAGGTTGCTCAGGCTCCTTTCAGCATCTGACTCGTGACCCCTGTGTGTTGGGCATGTTTGCCCTTGGTGGGCCTGGGAGAAGACACGGTGGTTTGTCTGGGAGCTGAGCAGAGTCCCTGAGAGCCACCTGAGTTTCTGTGACTCCCACAGTAGCTGGCAGTGGGGACACCAGCTTCCAGCAGGCTGCCTGGCCCCCTCCTCGTGGGGCTGTGGAGGTGTGAAGTGAGAGAGGAGGCTTTGGGGTGATGCACTGGGAGGGCTGTGGAATGATGCACAAAAACACTGGGTGTTGTGACTCCATCTCAGTGCTGGCCCCAGTGTCCCAGCTTGCCCAGTGGTTTCCTCCTTGTCCTGCAGCAAAGGGTGAAATCCCATCAAGGGCAGGAGGCTGTGAGCAAGTCTTCTTGGAGTCTTCTATGCCTTCTTCAGCTGCCTGATATGGTCTGCAGCTCCTGATGCTGATGTCTCTAACATCTCAGCCCTGCTGGAAGGATGCTCCTGGTGCTATATGTCCCCGGCCAGACCCCAGGAGCCCTGTGCCCCTCTGGGTGTGCTCTCCTGTGCTAAACGACTTGTAGCCATGGGCTTTTGGTGTTTGGGATGCCCGTATCACCAAATCCCTGTGGGAAGCCAGATGGGAAAGCCTGGAAAGCCAATTGTGGGGCTGCCTGTGCTCAGTGTGTCTTTGCCTTGTGTTGTTGCAGTGTTCTTGGGGGCCAGGAATGCCCACTCTGTCCTGAAGCGCTTCCCCCGAGCCAACGGCTTCCTGGAGGAGATCCGGCAGGGCACCATCGAGCGGGAGTGCATCGAGGAGGTCTGCAGCTATGAGGAGGTCAAGGAAGTGTTTGAGAACAAGGAGAAGACGGTGCGTTTGTCCTGCCCTGCTCCCCAGTGGATGTGTTTGGGTGTACACCTTAGCGAGCTACAGGCAGAGGAGGAAAGCACAGGGGAACAGCCTTTCCTGTTCCCTTTGTGCTCCTCTGCCTGCTCTGGCCTTGCTTTCCAGCATGGCTTTCCCTTCCCAGGCAATGCCCTCACCTCTGCGTTGCCAGGACACCTTGCCACCAGCTGCAGGTCGAGCTGGCACTCCCGTGGCACATGTAGGAAATTTGTGGTGTTGTCCCTGGCCCTCCAGGTTGGGGTTGGGGTTGGTGTTAGCCAAATTTCTCCCTGCTTGGTCATGGGGGCTGTTGGCTGCTGCTGAGGGATATTCCAATGATGGTTTTGTGCTGGTTCCAGCAGTGCCTCAGATACTGGTGAGAGTGATTATTGCTGGTGGAGATCAGGAAGGTCCTTGTCCCACCTGTAGGACATGACGGTTGCTTCTCTGTTCCTGCCACAGATGGAGTTTTGGAAGGGCTACACCAACTCTGTCTACTCTGTCAAGGACCCCGGGCACAGCACGGAGCGCTCAGACGCTATGTACGTGGTGGTGCCCCTCTTGGGGGTGGCTCTTCTGATAGTCATCGCCCTCTTCATCATCTGGAGGTGCCAGCTTCAAAAGGCCATCCGCCACCGCCCTTCCTATGCCCAGAACCGATACCTGGCCAGCCGAACGGGACGCAGCCTCCCCAGGGTCATGGTGTACCGGGAGCGGTCGCAGAGCCAAGGGGAAACCCAGTACCAGCGGGAAACGAGCAACCGGGTGGCTGGAGACGGCAGAGCTGGAGGCACTCCCCAGCAAGATGCCACCCTCTGCCCACCAGAGCACTCTGTCTCCGTCCTCTCCAGACTGTCCAGTGCCACCCCTCCGCCTTCCTACGAGGAGGTGACGGGCCACCCGGAGAGCAGCAGCGGCGAAGAGACCAGCATCTCCTACAACGACCCGCCGCCCAAGTACGAAGAGATCGTGGCCGCTCCCCCTGCCGCGGGCAAATAGCGGGTCTGCCTCCCTCCTGCCTCTTCACACACTCACACTCACCCACCCACCCTCCCTCCGCTGTGCCGGGGACCCCCTTTGGGCGTGCCAGCTGGCACCCTGTCTCACCTGTACGACCTGGTGCCATCACACGATAGCCTTACCCTCCGAACCAAAAATCGCCCGTCCCCCGTGCGGGGTGAGGCTGGGCCGTGGGGAGGGCTCTGGAGCCAGCCAGCCTTCTCCTGCCCCTCACGCCCCGCTCACATAAGTGCTGTAGCAGCTGGAGCAGAGCAGCAGCTCATTCCTGGCTCAATGCAGGGGTCTCCCCATGGTGTGTTTGATTTCCTCACTCCCCTCCCTTCCCACACTCCTATAAGCATCACATTTCCCACGATTAAAACAGCCTCGCTGCCTCCCTGGGGTGATGCTCAGCCTTGCCCCGTGTCCTCACTGGGTCCCGTTTTGTTCCTGGGGGGCTCTGATTAGGAGTTTGGGATGCGGGAATAGTGTGGAGAATTTCTGTCCGTCACCACAATGGGTGTCCACGCTCTGTTTGGGGGAGAAATTGCCTCCCCTGTGTGGATTTGCTGCCTGGTGGGAGTGGGGAGCCCGGCCCGTCCTACGGTGCCTGTAGCAATATTCGCTGTCCAGAGATCAGGGAGGACCAGTCAGGGAGGTGTTCTCTGATCTCCTAGATCCCTTTGGAAAGGGGGAAAGGCTCCTGCAGACATGAGGTAAGTGATTTTGGAGCAGCAGGGCCTTTTACTGATGCTCTCTGCTTACCCTCTATGGAGTGCCAGGCAGCTGGAGGTCTGGCCGTGGTGGAGCTGGCCCATGGGGTCATCTCTGAGCTGGAGGTGGTCCATGGCTTTAAGCAGTGGGGATGCTCCTCTCTCCTGGAGCGTGGCCTGTCTGGTGTCTGCCCCAGAGGTGGAATGCCAGCACAGGGAGACTGAGGATGGGTTAGATGTCCCCTGTGCAGACCCCAAACCTCTTTGTCCTGCCTGGCCTCTTTCTTTTGGGCTCTTTGTCCTCCAGAGCAGACCCTTCTGGTGGGCAGAGTGCTTGGTGGCCATGGCCATGGCGTGGAGGGCCTGCTGGCAGAGGTGGCTGCAGGGGTGAGAGCTGACTGACCATGCCACCATGTGGTGATGCTGTTGGGTCACAAGCAGGACCAAACCCTGTTGAGCCTGACCGCTGGGTGGTTGTGGTGCCAGGACACGGCAGAACAAGGTGCTTTGCTGTAGGACCACGGTGTCCCCTTTTCCTGGGCAGCTGCTTTTGGGGTCCAAGCAATGGGGCTGTCCTTTCCCAGTCACGCCTGATGGGTTATAAAGGGGGTTGTGCTGACCAACTTCCCCAGGAGTAGCCCAGAAACTCCCAGCACTGCCACCCCTTGGTGTTCACCCCAGCACCAGTTTCTCCACCAGCACTGAAAGGCGATTGTATGTCCCTGGGCTGCCTGCCCCCTGCCCTGTCCCAGTGATGCTCTCACAGACGGTGTCTTCAGCCCAGAGCTGAGGTTTGGCCCAGCGTGGCCGTTCCTGGGGCAGGGCACGTGGGGTTTGCAGCTGCTGGCACCTTGTCTGTCCCTTCCCAGGCCTTTATTCTGCCTTTCAGCCTTAGCAAATTGGGGTTGTAGGAAGACCTGACAGCGAGTGTCAGGGGTCAGAGCCTGGAAAAAAAATACGGAGGGTGACAGAAGGGCTCTCTGCATCCTCTGTCTTTGATGCTCGGTCATTATCCCTGCAGTTTGTATTCTGTAAAACTTGGTATATTTCTGTGCAAAACAAAACAAACAACCAAAAAAAAAAGTATTTATTAAAAAACCCTCACTGTCTGAGTGGCACAGAGTGGCTTTTTCCCACGGGGGGATGTCTCGCTGGGCACAGCTCGTAGGGATGCTGGGGCTCAGCTCTGTGGGGCAATGGAGGCAGTGGTGGGATGGTGGCACCGATACCCACCCTGGGCACGGCTGCAGGTCCCCAGTGAGGAGGGGATCATCTCTGGAGATTGGGAACGAGCCCCACACATCCAACAGGAGACTTTGGCTTCCCTGGGCACGTGGTGCAACCCTTGGTGGGAGCTGGAGGGTATCCTGTGGGCCCCGAGCAGTTGGTAGGTGAGGCGCAGAGGGATTTCCTGAGGTCTTTGAGGGGATTTAGGTGCACAAGTTGTCTTGCTGTTCCTCTGTGTGCTCCTAAACCTCTTAGATAATCCCCTTTAAATAGCGAGACTGGGGCAGCGTGGGATTTATTTTAAGCCCTTTCAAAGCGAGATTTTTTACGGTCAGGTCTTGGACTCTGTCCCCATTCAGAAGCCTTTAGAACTGTCGTTGAACCCCAACCAGATCATTTTATCTCTGCCTACTCCACCAAGAGGCAGGAGAGATTAGCCCTGGCTCTTGGGATGGCCACCCTTTCTGCTCCTGCCCGGGGTGGCACAGGGACATGCTGTGGCTGGCACTGCCACCGGCTGTGCCAGGAGGGAGATGGACACCTTGAAGCCTGGGTCGGTTCACCTGCAAACACCCCTGGGCTACAGGATGGGGGGAACCTGGTGAAGCCCCTGACTTTGTTTCTGTCCCCAAGTTTTGTCCCTGGCAAGAGCAACTTTCGCTCCGGCAAACTTTGTTGGTGATGGGAGAGGCTGACCTGGGAGGGGGGGTGGTGACACAACAGAGGACAGGTGGACTCCCCACACCTACTGGGATATGCCACGTTGATGAACCTCAGCTGGTTAATTAGCCCGGCTGTGGCTTTAAGGACGGGGGGGGCTGGCNTTACGGGTCCGGCGGTGGTTTTGGACCGGGAAAAAGAAAGTAAGTGTCCCCTCCAGCTTTTCTCACTCCCCCCGACTTTGCAAGCCGTAAAACCCATGAGTACCGGAGCTGGGTAGGGGCTTTGCCGGCAGCCCTGGTCCCGGTGGGGAGGGGGGTACGTCCGGCAG